>CM076579.1:1577522029-1578122029 GCA_034641835.2 Pinus albicaulis
CAGACATAAATTCTATAGAAATGGGATCTTCACTATGGGGCTTATGGATCTACCCTCAAAAACATCCCAAATATCTTATTCATTTTCATTCAACTGATCATGCAAATCCACCCTCGTCTTCAGCACAACAAGTTGAACTGAAGGCCGGTTTTTCAGCAATTTATGGTGGGGGTAAAGCCTGTCTTCTAGATTTCCCTATTTCTAATAGAAAATCCCAAAATATATAAATTATAACACCCATAAACCCCAAAATTAAGTACAATAATTAAAACCTCCACAACTCTGAATTTACTATATCCTGAAAAGAGCAGCATCCATCATCATGGGAAAGCAAAACCGATTCTCATTCTGATACAAACTAGCCTGCAGTAGATGTCTTATGGCTGAGTTGATTTAATCGATCAAAGGAAACCTCTTCAGTTTCTTCAATATTTCCAAAATGCTCTGGCTTGTTTTCCTAATCATCATCAAAGTCCATATTTTCATCACATTGAATTAGTTGTCATTCATTACGATCACGTCCAGTGCCTATTAAAGAGTTCCAGACATCCAATCCAATATTGGAAATGCCATACCCATTCCCATTAGAGATTGTAAATGCTACTTCTGGCTTTAATTCGGTAACTTCAAGAGGACTAGAAATGGATTCAGTTAATTTAGACTTGGTATAGTTGTCCTCTGATTTGTATTCTGATACAACACTATACTTGTGCTTCAACACAAACAGAAATTCTGTAGAAATGGGATCTTCATCTATGGGGCTTATGGATCTGCCCTAAAAAACATCCCGAATATCTGATTCATTTTCATTCAACTGATCATGCAAATCCACACTCGTCTTCAGCACAACAAGCTAAACTAAAGGTCGATTTTTCAGCAATTTATGGTGGGGGTAAATCCTGTCTTCCAGATTTCCCTATTTCTAATAGAAAATCAAAAAATGTATAAATTATAACACCCATAAACCCAAAAATTATGTACAATAATTAAAACCTCCACACCTTTGAATTTGCTATATCGTGAAAAGAGCAGCATCCATCATCATGGGAAAGAAAAACCGATTCTCCTTCTGATACAAACTAGCCTGCAGTAGATGTCTTATGGTTGAGTTGATTCAATCAATCACAGGAAACCTCTTCAGTTTCTTCAATATTGCCAAAATGCTCTGGCTTGTTTTCCTGATCATCATCAGAGTCCATATTTTCATCACATTGAAGTTGGGGTTCATTACGATCAGGTTCAGTGCCTATTGGAGAGCTCTGGACATCCAATCTAATATTGGAACTTCCATACCCGTTCCCATTAGAGATTGTAAATCCTGCTTCTGGCTTTAATTTGGTAAGTACAAGAGCACTAGAACTGGATTCAGTTGATTTAGACTTGGTATAGCTGTCCTCTTATTTGTATTCTGATACAACATTATACTTGTGCTTCAACGCAGACAGAAATTGTGCACCAATGGGTTCTTCATCTATGGGGCTTATGGATCTGCCCTCAGAACATCCCAAATATCTGATTCATTTTCATTCAACTGATCATGAAAATCCACCCTTGTCTTCAGCACAACAAGCTGAACTGAAGGCCGGTTTTTCAGCAATTTATGATGGGGGTAAAGCCCCTCTTCCAAATTTCCCTATTTCTAATAGAAAATCCCAAAATGTATAAATTATAACACCCATAAACCCCAAAATTAAGTACAATAATTAAAACCTCCACACCTCTGAATTTGCTATATCGTGAAAAGAGTAGCATCCATCATCATGGGAAAGCAAAACTAATTCTCCTTCTGATACAAACGAGCCTGCAGTAGATGTCTTATGGTTGAGTTGATTCAATCGATCACAGGAAACCTCTTCAGTTTCTTCAATATTGCCAAATTACTCTGGCTTGTTTTCCTAATCCTCATCAAAGTCCATATTTTCATCAAATTTAAGTCAAGGTTCATTACGATCAGGTCCAGTGCCTATTGCAGAGCTCCAGACATCCAATCCAATTTTGGAACTGCCATACCCGTTCCCATTAGGGATTGTAAATCCTGCTTCTGGCTTTAATTCGGTAAGTTCAAGAGCACTAGAACTGGATTCAGTTGATTTAGACTTGGTATATTTGTCCTCTGATTTTTATTCCGATACAACACTATACGTGTGCTTCAACGCAGACAGAAATTCTGTAGCAATGGGATCTTAATGTATGGGGCTTATGGATCTGCCCTCAAAAACATCCCGAATATCTAATTCATTTTCATTCAACTGATCATGCAAATCCACCCTCATCTTCAGCACAACAAGCTGAACTGAAGGCCGGTTTTTCAGCAATTTATGGTGGGGGTAAAGCCTGTCTTCCAGATTTCCCTATTTCTAATAGAAAATCGCAAAAAGCATAAATTATAGCACCCATAAACCCCAAAATTAAGTACAATAATTAAAACCTCCACACCTCTGAATTTGCTATATCGTGAAAAGAGCATCATCTATCATCATGGGAAAGCAAAACCGATTCTCCTTCTGATATAAACCAGCCTGCAGTAGATGTCTTATTGCTGAGTTGATTCGATCGATCACAGGAAACCTCTTCATTTTCTTCAATATTTCCAAAATGCTCTAGCGTGTTTTCCTGATCATAATCAAAGTACATATTTTCATCACATTGATGTTGGGGTTCGTTACGATCAAGTCCAGTGTCTATTGCAGAGCTCCAGACATCCAATCCAATATTGGAAGTGTCGTACCCATTCCCATTAGAGATTGTAAATCCTGCTTCTGGATTTAATTCGGTAAGTTCAAGAGCACTAGGACTGGCTTCAGTTGATTTAGACTTGGTATAGTTGTCCTATGATTTTTATTCCGATACAACACAATACTTGTGCTTCAACGCAGACAGAAATTCTGCAGCAATGGGATCTTCATCTATGGGGCTTAGGGATCTTCCCTCAAAAACATCCCGAATATCTGATTCATTTTCATTCAACTGATCATGAAAATCCACCCTCGTCTTGAGCACAACAAGCTGAACTGAAGGCCGATTTTTCATCAATTTATGGTGGAGATAAAGTTTGTCTTCCAGATTTCCCTATTTCTAATAGAAAATACCAAAATATATAAATTATAACACCCATAAACCCCAAAATTAAGTACAATAATTAAAACCTCCACACCTTTGAATTTTCTATATCGTGAAAAGAGAAGAATCCATCATCACGGGAAAGTAAAACCGATTATCCTTATGATAAAAACCAGCCTACAGTAGATGTCTTGTGGCTAAGTTGATTCAATCGATCACAGGAAACCTCTTCAGTTTCTTCAATATTGCCAAAATGCTCTGGCTTGTTTTCCTGATCATCAACGATATTTACCACATTGAATTCATTACGATCAAGTCCAGTGCCTATTGCAGAGCTCCAGACATCCAATCCAATATTGGAACTGCCATACTCATTCCCATTAGAGATTGTAAATCCTGATTCTAGCTTTAATTCGGTAAGTTCAAGAGCACTAGAACTGGATTCATTTGATTTAGACTTGGTATAGTTGTCCTCTGATTTGTATTCTGATATAACACTATACTTGTGCTTCAACGCAGATAGAAATTCTGCAGCAATGGGATCTTCATCTATGGGGCTTATGGATCTGCCCTCAGAAACATCTTGAATATCTGATTCGTTTTCATTCAACTGATCATGAAAATCCACCCTCGCCTTCAGCACAGCAAGCTGAACTGAAGGCCAGTTTTTCAGCAATTTATGGTGGGGGTAAAGCCTATCTTCCAGATTTCCCTATTTCTAATAGAAAATCCTAAAATGTATAAATTATAACACCCATAAACCTCAAAATTAAGTACAATAATTAAAACCTCAACACCTCTGAATTTTCTATATCGTGAAAAGAGCAGCATCCATCATCATGGGAAAGAAAAACTGATTCTCCTTCCGCTACAAACCAGCCTGCAGTAGATGTCTTATGGCTAAGTTGATTCAATCGATCGCAGGAAACCTCTTCAGTTTCTTCAATATTTCCAAAATGCTCTGGCTTATTTTCCTGATCCTCATGGAAGTGCATATTTTCATCACATTGAAGGGTGGGTTCATTACGATCAGGTCCAGTGCCTATTGCAAAGCTCCGGACATCCAATCCAATATTGGAACTGCCATACCCGTTCCCATTAGAGATTGCAAATCCTGCTTTTGGCATTAATTCGGTAAGTTCAAGAGCACTAGAACTGGATTCAGTTGATTTAGACTTAGTGTAGTTATCCTCTGATTTGTATTCCAATACAAAACTATACTTGTGCTTCAACGTAGACAGAAATTCTACAGCAATGGGATATTCATTTATGGGGCTCATGGATCTTCCCTCAAAAACATCCCAAATATCTGATTCATTTTCATTCCACTGATCATGCAAATCCACCCCCGTCTTCAGCACAGAAAGCTGAACTGAAGGCCATTTTTTCAGCAATTTATGGTGGGGGTAAAGCCTGTCTTCCAGATTTCCCTAGTTCCAATAGAAAATCCCAAAATGTATAAATAATAACACCCATAAACCACAAAATTAAGTACAATAATTAAAACCTCCACACCTCTGAAATTGCTATATCGTTAAAAGAGGAGCATCCCTCATCATGGGAAAGCAAAACCGATTCTCCTTCTGATACAAACCAGCCTGCAGTAGATGTCTTATGGCTGAGTTGATTCAATCAATCACAGGAAACCTCTTCAGTTTCTTCAATATTGCCAAAATGCTCTGGCTTGTTTTCCTGATCCTCATCAAAGTCCATGTTTTTAGCACATTAAAGTTGGGGTTCATTACAATCAGGTCCAGTGCCTATTGCAGAGCTGAGGACGTCCAATCCAATATTGGAACTACCATACCCGTTCCCATTAGAGATTGTAAATCGTGCTTCTGGCTTTAATTCGGTAAGTTCAAGAGCACTAGAACTGGATTCAGTTGATTTACACTTGGTGTAGTTGTCCTCTTATTTGTATTCTGATACGACACTATACTTGTGCTTCAACACAGACAGAAATTCTGCAGCAATGGGATCTTCATCTATGGGGCTTATGGACTTGCCCTAAAAAAATCTCGAATATCTGATTCATTTTGATTCAACTGTTCATGCAAATCCACCCTCGTCTTCAGCATAATAATATTAACTGAAGGTCAGTTTTTCAGCAATTTATGGTGGGGGTAAAGCCTGTCCTCCATATTTTCCTATTTCTAATAGAAAATCCCAAAATGTATAAATTATAACACCCATAAACCCCAAATTAAGTACAATAATTAAAACCTCCACACCTCTGAATTTCTTATATCATGGAAAGAGCAGCATCCATCATCATGGGAAAGCAAGACCGATTCTCCTTTTGATACAAACCAGCCTGTAGTAGATGTCTTATGGCTGAGTTGATTCAATCAATCACAGGAAACCTCTTCAGTTTCTTCAATATTTCCAAAGTGCTCTAGCTTGTTTTCCTGATCATCATTAAATTCCATATTTTCATCACATTGAATTAGTTGGGGTTCATTACGATCAGGTCCAGTGCCTATTGTAGAGCTCCGGACATCCAATCGAATATTGGAATTGCCATACCCGTTCCCATTAGAGATTGTAAATCCTGCTTCTGGCTTTAATTCAGTAAGTTTAAGAGGACTAGAACTGGATTCAGTTGATTTAGACTTGGTATAGTTGTCCTCTGATTTGTATTCCGATACAACACTATACTTGTGCTTCAACGCAGACAGAAATTCTGCAGCAATGGGATCTTCATCTATGGGGCTTATGGATCTGCCCTAAAAAACATCCCGAATATCTGATTCATTTTCATTCAACTGATCATGCAAATCCACCCTCATCTTCAGCACAACAAGTTGAACTAAAGGCCGGCTTTTCAGCAATATTTTATGGTGGGGGTAAAGCCTGTCTTCCAGATTTCCCTATTTCTAATAGAAAATCACAAAATGTATAAATTATAACACCCACAAACCCCAAAATTAAGTACAATAATTAGAACCTCTACACCTCTGAATTTTCTATATCGTAAAAAGAGCAGCATCCATCATCATGGAGAAGCAAAACCGATTCTCCTTATGATACAAACCAGCCTGCAGTAGATGTCTTATGGCTGAGTTGATTCAATCGATCATAGGAAACATATTCAGTTTCTTCAATATTGCCAAAATGCTATGGCTTGTTTTCCTGATCATCATCAAAGTCCATATTTTCATCACATTGAATTAGTTTGGGTTCATTACGATTAGGTCCAGTGCCTATTGCAGAGCTCCAGACATCCAATCCAATATTGGAACTTCCATACCCATTCCCATTAGAGATTGTAAATCCTTCTTCTGGCTTTAATTCGGTAAGTACAAGAGGACTAGAACTGGATTCAATTAATTGAACCTTAGTATAGTTGTCCTCTAATTTGTATTCCGATACAACACTTTACTTGTGCTTCAACGCAGACAGAAATTTTACAACAATGGGATCTTCATCTATGGGGCTTATAGATCTGCCCTCAAAAACATCCCGAATGTCTGATTCATTTTCATTCAACTGATCATGCAAATCCACCCTCGTCTTCAACACAACAAGCTGAACTGAATGCCGGTTTTTTAGCAATTTATGGTGGGGGTAAAGCCTATCTTCCAGATCTCCCTATTTCTAATAGAGAATCCCAAAAATGTATAAATTATAACACCCATAAACCCCAAAATTAAGTAAAATAATTAAAACCTCCACACCTTTGAATTTTCTATATCGTGAAAAGAGCAGCATCCATCATCATGGGAAAGCAAAACTGATTCTCCTTCTGATACAAACCAGCCTGCATTAGAAGTCTTATGGCTGATTTAATTCAATCGATCAAAGGAAACCTCTTTAGTTTCTTCAATATTTCCAAAATGCTTTGGCTTGTTTTCCTGATCATCATCAAATGCCATATTTTCATCACATTGAAGTTGGGATTCATTACGATCAGGTCCAGTGCCTATTACAGAGCTCAGGACATCCAATAAAATATTGGAACTACCATACCCATTCCGAGTAGGGATTGTAAATCCTACTTCTGGCTTTAATTCGGTAAGTTCAAGAGCACTAGAACTGGATTCAGTGGATTTAGACTTGGTATAGTTGTCCTCTTATTTGTATTCCGATACAACACTATACTTGTGCTTCAACGCAGACATATATTCTACAGCAATGGGATCTTCATCTATGGGGCTTATGGATCTGCCCTCAAAAACATCTCGAATATCTGATTCATTTTCATTCAACTGATCATGCAAATCCACCCTCGTCTTCAGCACAGCAAGCTGAATTGAAGGCCGGTTTTTCAATAATTTATGGTGGCGGTAAAGGCTCTCTTCTGAATTTCCCTATTTCTTATAGAAAATCCCAAAATGTATAAATTATAACACCCATAAACCCCAAAATTAAGTACAATAATTAAAACCTCCACACCTCTGAATTTGCTATATCGTGAAAAGAGCAACATCCATCATCATGGGAAAGCAAAACCTATTCTCCTTCTGATACAAACCAGCCTGTAGTAGATGTCTTATGGCTGAGTTGATTCGATCGATCAAATGAAACCTCTTCAGTTTCTTCAATATTGTAAAAATTCTCTAGCTTGTTTTCCTGATCCTCATCCACCCTCGTTTTTAGCACAACAAGTTGAACTGAAGGCCGATTTTTTAGCAATTTATGGTGGGGGTAAATCCTGTCTTCTAGATTTCCCTATTTCTAATAGAAAATCCCAAAATATATAAATTATAACACCCATAAACCCCAAAATTAAGTACAATAATTAAAACCTCCACACCTCTGAATTTGCTCTATCGTGAAAAGAGCAGCATCCATCATCATGGGAAAGAAAAACCGATTCTCCTTCTGATACAAACCAGCCTGGAGTAGATGTCTTATGGCTGAGTTGATTCAATCGATCACAGTAAATCCATTTTCTGGCTTTAGTTTGGTAAGTTCAAGAGCAATAGAACTTGTTTCGGTTGATTTATACTTGGTATAGTTGTCCTCTGATTTGTATTATGATACAACACTATACTTGTGCTTCAACGCACACAGAAATTCTGCAACAATGGGATATTCATCTATGGGGCTTATGGATCTGCCCTCAGAAACATCCCAAATATCTGATTCATTTTCATTCAACTGATCACGCAAATCCACCCTCGTCTTTAGCATAGCAAGCTGAACTGAAGGCCGATTTTTTAGCAATTTATGGTGGGGGTAAAGCCTGTCTTCCAGATTTCCCTATTTCTAATAGAAAATCCCCAAATGTATAAATTATAACACCCATAAACCCCAAAATTAAGTACAATAATTAAAACCTCCACACCTCTGAATTTTCTATATCGTGAAAAGAGCAGCATCCATCATCATGGGAAAGACAAATCGATTCTCCTTCTGATATAAATCAGCCTGCACTAGTTTTTTTATGGTTGATTTGATTCAATCGATCACAGGAAACCTCTTCAGTTTATTCAATATTGCCAAAATTCTCTGGCTTGTTTTTGTGGTCATCATCAAAGTCCATATTTTCATCACATTGAAGTTGGGGTTCATTACGATCAAGTCCAGTGCCTATTGCAGAGCTCCAGACATCCAATCCAATATTGTAACTGCCATACTCGTTCCCATTAGAGATTGTAAATCCTTCTTCTGGCTTTAATTTGGTAAGTTCAAGAGCACTAGAACTGGATTTAGTTGATTTAGACTTGGTATAATTGTCCTCTGATTTGTATTCCGATACAACACAATACTTGTGCTTCAAGGCAGGCAGAAATTTTGTAGCAATGGGATCTTCATCTATGCAGCTTATGGATCTGCCCTCAAAAACATCCCGAATATCTTATTCATTTTCATTCAACTGATCATGCAAATCCACCCTCGTCTTCAGCGCAGCAAGCTGAACTGAAGGCCGGTTTTTCAGCAATTTATGGTTGGGGTAAAGCCTTTCTTCCAGATTTCCCTATTTCTAATAGAAAATCCCAAAATGTATAAATTATAATGCCCATAAACACCAAAATTAAGTACAATAATTAAAACCTCCACACATTTGAATTCGCTATATCGTGAAAAGAGCAGCATCCATCATCATGGGAAAGAAATACCGATTCTCCTTCTGATACAAACTAGCCTGCAGTAGATGTCTTATGGCTGATTTGATTCAATAGATCACAGGAAACCTCTTCAGTTTCTTCAGTATTGCCAAAATGATCTGGCTTGTTTTCCTGATCATCATCAAAGTCCATATTTTAATCACATTGAAGTTGGGGTTCATTACGATCAGTTCGAGTGCCTATTGCAGAGCTCCAGACATCCAATCCAATATTGGAATTTCCATACCCGTTCCCATTAGAGATTGTAAATCCTGCTTCTAGCTTTAATTCGGTAAGTTCAAGAGCACTAGAACTGGATTTAGTTGATTTAGACTTGGTATAGTTGTCCTCTGATTTGTATTCTGATAAAACACTATACTTGTGCTTCAATGCAGACAGAAATTCTGTAGCAATTGGATTTTCAACTATGGCGCTTATGGATCTACCCTTAGAAACATCCCGAATATCTGATTCATTTTCATTCAAATGATCATGCAAATCCACCCTCGTCTTCAGCAGAGCAAGCTGAACTGAAGGCCGGTTTTTTAGAAATTTACGGTTTGGGTAAAGCATGTCTTCTATATTTCCCTATTTCTAATAGAAAATCCGAAAATGTATAAATTATAACACCCATAAACCCCAAAATTAAGTACAATAATTCAAACCTCCACACCTCTGAATTTGCTAGATCGTGAAAAGAGAAGCATCCATCATCATGGGAAAGAAAATCTAATTCTCCTTCTGATACAAACCAGCCTACAGTAGATGCCTTATGGCTGAGTTGATTCAATCAATCACAGGAAACATCTTCAGTTTCTTCAATATTGCCAAAATGCTCTGGCTTGTTTTCCTGATAATCATTAAAGTCCATATTTTCATCACATTGAAGTTGGGGTTAATTACGATCAGGTCCAGTGCCTATTGCAGAGCTCCGGACATCCAATCCAATATTGGAACTGCCATGCCTGTTCCCATTAGATATTTTAAATCCTACTTCTGGCTTTAATTCGGTAAGTTCAAGAGCACTAGAATTGGATTCAGTTGAATTAGACTTGGTATAGTTGTCTTCTGATTTGTATTCCGATACAACACTATACTTCTGCTTCAACGTAGACATAAATTCTGCAGCATTGGGATCTTCATCTATGGGGCATATGGATCTTCCCTAAAAAAACATCTCGAATATTTGAGTCATTTTCATTCAAATGATCATACAAATCCACCCTCGTCTTCAGCACAACAAGTTGAACTGAAAGCCGGTTTTTCATCAATTTATGGTGGAGGTAAAGCCTGTCTTCCAGATTTCCCTATTTCTAATAGAAAATCACAAAATGTATAAGTTATAACACCCATAAACCCAAAAATTAAGTACAATAAGAAAAACCTCCACACCTTTGAATTTTCTATATCGGGAAAAGAGCAGCATCCATCATCATGGGAAAGAAAAACTGATTCTCCTTCTTGTACAAACCAGCCTCCAATAGATGTCTTATGGCTTAGTTGATTCAATCGACCATAGGAAACCTCTTCAGTTTCTCCAATATTGCCAAAATGCTCTAGCTTGTTTTCCTGATCATCATCAAAGTCCATATTTTCATCACATTGAAATTGGGGTTCATTATGATCAAGTGTAGTGCCTATTGCAGAGCTCCGGAAATCCAATCCAATATTGGAACTACCATACCCGTTCCCATTAGAGATTGTAAATCCTGATTTTGGCTTTAATTCGGTAAGTTCAAGAGCACTAGAACTGGATTCAGTTGATTTAGACTTGGTATAGTTGTCCTCTTATTTGTATTATGATACAACATTGTACTTGTGCTTCAACGCAGACAGAAATTTTGCAGCAATGGGATCTTCATCTATGGGGCTTATGGATCTGCCCTCAGAAACATCCCGAATGTCTGATTCATTTTCATTAAACTGATCATGCAAATCCACCTTCGTCTTCAGCAAAGCAAGCTAAACTGAAGGACAGTTTTTCAGCAATTTATGGTGGGGGTAAAGCCTGTCTTCTAGATTTCTCTATTTCTAATAGAAAATCCCAAAATGTATAAATTATAACACCCATAAACCCCAAAATTAAGTACAATAATTAAAGCCTCCACACCTCTGAATTTGCTATATCCTGAAAAGAGCAGCATCCATCATCATGGAAAAGAAAAACAGATTCTCTTTCTGATACAAACCAGCTTGCAGTAGATGTCTTATGGCTGAGTTGATTCAATCAATCACAGGAAACCTCTTCAGTTTCTTCAATATTTCCAAAATGGTCTGGCTTGTTTTCCTAATCCTCATCAAAGTCCATATTTTCATCACATTGAAGTTGGGGTTCATTACGATCAGGTCTAGTGCCTATTGCAGAGCTCCGGACATCGAATCCAATATTGGAACTGCCATACCCGTTCCCATTAGAGATTGTAAATCCTGCTTCTGGATTTAATTCGGTAAGTTCAAGAGCACTAGAACTGGATTCAGTCGATTTAGACTTGGTATAGTTGTCCTCTGATTTGTATTCCGATACAACACTATACTTGTGCTTCAACACAGACAGAAATTCTGTAACAATGGGATCTTCATCTATGGGGCTTATGGATCTGCCCTCAAGAACATCTTGAATATTTGATTCATTTTTATTCAGCTGATCATGCAAATCCACCCTCGTCTTTAGCACAGCAAGCTGGACTGAAGGTCGGTTTTTCAGCGATTTATGGTGGGGGTAAATCCTCTCTTCCGAATTTCCCTATTTCTTATAGAAAATTCCAAAATGTATAAATTATAACACTCATAAACCCAAAAATTAAGTACAATAATTAGAACCTCCACACCTCTGAATTTTCTATATCGTGAAAAGAGCAGCATCCATCATCATGGGAAAGTAAAACCGATTCTCCTTCTGATACAAACCAGCCTGCAGTAGATGTCTTATGGCTGAGTTGATTCAATCGATCACAGGAAACCTCTTCAGTTTCTTCAATATTGCCAGAATGCTCTGCCTTGTTTTCCTAATCATCATCAAATTTCATATTTTCATCACATTGAATTAGTTGGGGTTCATTACGATCAGCTCCAGTGCCTATTGCAGAGCTCCGGACATCCAATCCAATATTGGAACTGCCATACCCGTTCCCATTAGAGATTGTAAATCCTTCTTGTCGCTTTAATTCGTTAAGTTCAAAAGGACTAGAACTGGATTCAATTGACTTAGACTTGGTATAGTTGTCCTCTAATTTGTATTTCGATACAGCACTATACTTGTGCTTCAATGCAGACATAAATTCTGCACCAATGGGATCTTCATCTACCGGACTTATTGACCTGCCCTCAAAAACATCTCGAATATCTGATTCATTTTCATTCAATTGATCATGCAAATCCACCCTCGTCTTCAGCATAGCAAGGTGAATTGAAGGCCATTTTTTTAGCAATTTATGGTGGGGGTAAATCCTATCTTCCAGATTTCCCTATTTCTAATAGAAAATCCCAAAATGTATAAATTATAATACCCATAGACCCAAAAATTAAGTACAATAATTAAAACCTCCATACCTTTGAATTTGCTATATCGTGAAAAGAGTAGCATCCATAATCATGGGAAAGCAAAATCGATTCTCCTTCTGATAAAAACTAGCCTGCAGTAGATGTCTTATGGCTAAGTTGATTCAATCGATCACAGGAAACCTCTTCAGTTTCTTCAATATTGCCAAAATTCTTTGGCTTGTTTTCCTGATCATCATCAAAGTCCATATTTTCATCACATTGAAGTTGGGGTTCATTACGATCAGGTCTAGTTCCTATAGCAGAGCTCCTAACATCCAATCAATTATTGGAACTGCTTCTGGCTTTAATTCGTTAAGTTCAAGAGCACTAAAACTGGATTCAGTTGATTTAGACTTGGTATAGTTGTCCTCTGATTTTTATTCTGATACAACACTATACTTGTGCTTCAACGCAGAAATAAATTCTATAGCAATGGGATCTTCATCTATGGGGCTTATGGATCTGCCCTCAGAAACATCCTGAATATCTGATTCATTTTCATTCAACTGATCATGAAAATCCACCCTCGTCTTCAGCACATCAAGTTCAACTGAAGGCTGGGTTTTCAGCAATTTATGGTGGGGGTAAAGCATGTCTTCCAGATTTCCCTATTTCTAATAGAAAATACCAAAATATATAAATTATAACACCCATAAACCCCATAATTAAGTACAATAATTAAAACCTCCACACCTTTGAATTTGCTATATCGTGAAAAGAGCAGAATCCATCATCATGGGAAAGAAAAACCGATTCTCCTTCTGATACAAACCAGCCTGCAGTAGATGTCTTATGGTTGAGTTGATTCAATCGATCACAGAAAACATCTTCGGTTTCTTCAATATTGCCAAAATGCTCTGCCTTGTTTTCCTGATCCTCATCAAAGTCCATATTTTCATCACATTGAAGTTGGGGTTCATTACGATCAGGTCCAGTGCCTATTGCAAAGCTCCGAACATCCAATCCAATATTGGAACTGCCATACCCATTCCCCATTAGAGATTGTAAATCCTGCTTTTGCCTTTAATTCGGTAATTTCAAGAGCACTAGAACTAGATTTACTTGATTTAGACTTGCTGTAGTTTTCCTCTGATTTGTATTCTGATACAACACTATACTTGTGCTTCAATGCAGACAGAAATTCTACAGCAATGGGATCTTCATCTATGGGGCTTATGGATCTGCCCTCAAAAAAATCCCGAATATCTGATTCAGTTTCATTCAACTGATCATGCAAATCCACCCTCGTCTTCAGCACAACAAGCTGAACTGAAGGCCAGTTTTTCAGCAATTTATGGTGGGGGTAAAGCCTGTCTTCTAGATTTCCCTATTTCTAATAGAAAATCCCAAAATGTATAAATTATAACACCCATAAACCCCAAAATTAAGTACAATAATTAAAGCCTCCACACCTCTAAATTTGCTATATCCTGAAAAGAGTAGCATCCATCATAATGGGAAACAAAAACCGATTCTCCTTCTGATACAAACCAGCTTGCAATAGATGTCTTATGGCTGAGATGATTCAATCAATCACAGGAAACCTCTTCAGTTTCTTCAATATTTCCAAAATGGTCTGGCTTCTTTTCCTAATCCTCATCAAAGTCCATATTTTCATCACATTGAACTTGGGGTTCATTACGATCAGGTCCAGTGCCTATTTCAGAGCTCCGAACATCCAATCCAATATTGGAACTGCCATACCCATTCCCATTAGAGATTGTAAATCCTGCTTCTGGCTTTAATTCGGTAAGTTCAAGAGCACTAGAACTGGATTCAGTCGATTTAGACTTGGTATAGTTGTCCTCTAATTGATATTCTGATACAACACTATACTTGTGCTTCAACACAGACAAAGATTCTGCAACAATGGGATCTTCATCTATGGGGCTTATGGATCTGCCCTCAAAAACATCTCGAATATCTGGTTCATTTTTATTCAGCTGATCATGCAAATCCACCCTCGTCTTCAGCACATCAAGCTGAACTGAAGGTCGGTTTTCAGCAATTTATGGTGGGGGTCAAGCCTCTCTTCCGAATTTCCCTATTTCTTATAGAAAATCCCAAAATGTATAAATTATAACACCCATAAACCCCAAAATTAAGTACAATAATTAAAACCTCCACATCTCTGAATTTTCTATATCATGAAAAGAGCAGCATCCATCATCATGGGACAGCAAAACCAATTCTCCTTCTGATACAAACCAGCATGTAGTAGATGTCTTATGGCTGAGTTGATTAGATCGATCACATGAAACCTCTTTAGTTTCTTCAATATTGCAAAAATTCTCTAGCTTGTTTTCCTGATCCTCATCCACCCTCGTCTTTAGCACAACAAGCTGAACTGAAGGCCGATTTTTTAGCAATTTATGGTTGGGGTAAAGCATGTCTTCTAGATTTCCCTATTTCTAATAGAAAATCCCGAGATATATAAATTATAACACCCATAAACCCCAAAATTAAGTACAATAATTAAAACCTCCACACCTCTGAATTTGCTATATCGTGAAAAGAGCAGCATCCATCATCATGGGAAAGCAAAACCGATTCTCCTTCTGATATAAACCAGCCTGCAGTAGATGTCTTATGGCTGAGTTGATTCAATCGATCACAGTAAATCCTATTTCTGGCTTTAATTCGGTAAGTTCAAGAGCACTAGAACTGGTTTCACTTGATTTATACTTGGTATAGTTGTCCTCTGATTTGTATTATGAGACAACACTATACTTGTGCTTCAACGCACACAGAAATTCTGCAGCAATGGGATATTCATCTATGGGACTTATGGATCTGCCCTCAGAAACATCCTGAATATCTGATTCATTTTCATTCAACTAATCATGCAACTCCACCCTCGTCTTCATCACAGCAAGCTGAACCGAAGGCCGGTTTTTTAGAAATTTATGGTGGGGGTAAAGCCTGTCTTCCAGATTTCCCTGTTTCTAATAGAAAATCGCAAAATGTATAAATTATAACACCCATAAACCCCAAAATTAAGTACAATAACTAAAACCTCCACACCTATGAATTTGTTATATCGTGAAAAGAGCAGCATCCATCATCATGGGAAAGAAAAATTGATTCTCCTTCTGATACAAACCAGCCTGCAGTAGATGTCTTATGGCTTAGTTGATTCAATTGATCACAGGAAACCTCTTCAGTTTCTTCAATATTGCCAGAATGCTCTGCCTTGTTTTCCTAATCATCATCAAAGTTCGTATTTTCATCACATTGAATTATTCGGGGTTCATTACGATCAGGTCCAGTGCCTATTGTAAAGCTCCAGACATCCAATCCAATATTGGAACTTCCATACCCGTTCCCATTAGAGATTGTAAATCCTTCTTGTCACTTTAATTTGGTAAGTTCAAAAGGACTAGAACTGGATTCAATTAACTTAGACTTGGTATAGTTGTCCTCTAATTTGTATTTCGATACAACACTATACTTGTGCTTCAATGCAGACAAAAATTCTGCAGCAATGGGATCTTCATCTACCGGACTTATCGACCTGCCCTCAAAAACATCCTGAATATCTGATTCATTTTCATTCAAATGATCATGCAAATCCACCCTCGTCTTCAGCACAGAAAGCTGAATTGAAGGCCAGTTTTTTAGCAATTTATGGTGGGGGTAAAGCCTATCTTCCAGATTTCCCTATTTCTAATAGAAAATCTCAAAATGTATAAATTATAACACCCATAAACCCAAAAATTAAGTACAATAATTAAAACCTCCATACCTTTGAATTTGCTATATCATGAAAAGAGCAGCATCCATAATCATGGGAAAGCAGAACTGATTCTCCTTCTGATAAAAGCTAGCCTGCAGTAGATGTCTTATGGCTGAGTTGATTCAATCGATCACAGGAAACCTCTTCAGTTTCTTCAATATTGCCAAAATTCTCTGGCTTGTTTTCCTGATCATCATCAAAGTCCATATTTTCATTACATTGAATTTGGTGTTCATTACGATCAGGTCTAGTGCCTATAGCAGAGCTCCCAACATCCAATCCATTATTGGAACTGCCATACCCGTTCCAATTAGAGATTGTGAATCCTGCTTCTGGATTAAGTTGATTTAGACTTGGTATAGTTGTCCTATGATTTTTATTCTGATACAACACTATACTTGTGCTTCAACGCAGAAATAAATTCTGTAGCAATGGGATCTTCATTTATGGGGCTTATGGATCTGCCCTCAGAAACATCCTCAATATCTGATTCATTTTCATTCAACTGATCATGCAAATCCACCCTCGTCTTCAGCACATCAAGTTCAACTGAAGGCTGCTTTTTCAGCAATTTATGGTGGGGGTAAAGCATGTCTTCCAGATTTCCCTATTTCTAATAGAAAATACCAAAATATATAAATTATAACACCCATAAACCCCATAATTAAGTACAATAATTAAAACCTCCACACCTTTGAATTCGCTATATCGTGAAAAGAGCAGAATCCATCATCATGGGAAAGAAAAACCGATTCTCCTTCTGATACAAACCAGCGTGCAGTAGATGTCTTATGGTTGAGTTGATTCAATCGATCACAGGAAACATCTTCAGTTTCTTCAATATTTCCAAAATGCTCTGCCTTGTTTTCCTGATCCTCATCAAAGTCCATATTTTCATCACATTGAAGTTGGGGTTCATTACGATCAGCTCCAGTGCCTATTGCAGAGCTCCAAACATCGAATCCAATATTGGAACTGCCATACCCATTCCCATTAGAGATTGTAAATCCTGCTTTTGTCTTTAATTCGGTAAGTTCAAGAGCACTAGAACTGGATTTAGTTGATTTAGACTTGGTGTAGTTTTCCTCTGATTTGTATTCTGATACAACACTATACTTGTGCTTCAACGCAGACAGAAATTCTACAACAATGGGATCTTCATCTATGGGGCTTATGGATCTGCCCTCAAAAACATCCCGAATATCTGATTCATTTTCATTCAACTGATCATGCAAATCCACCCTCGTCTTCAGCACAACAAGCTGAACTGAAGGCCAGTTTTTCAGCAATTTATGGTGGGGGTAAGGCCTGTCTTCCAGATTTCCCTATTTCTAATATAAAATCCCAAAATGTATAAATTATAACACCCATAAACCCCAAAATTAAGTACAATAATTAAAGCCTCCACACCTCTGAATTTTCTATATCCTGAAAAGAGTAGCATCCATCATCATGGGAAAGAAAAACCGATTCTCCTTCTGATACAAACCAGCTTGCAGTAGATGTCTTATGGCTGAGTTGATTCAATCAATCATAGGAAACCTCTTCAGTTTCTTCAATATTTCCAAAATTGTCTGGCTTGTTTTCCTAATCCTCATCAAAGTCCATATTTTCATCACATTGAAGTTGGGGTTCATTACGATCACGTCCAGTGCCTATTGCAGAGCTCCGGACATCCAGTCCAATATTGGACTTGCCATACCCGTTCCCATTAGAGATTGTAAATCCTGCTTCTGGCTTTAATTCGGTAAGTTCAAGAGCACTAGAACTGGATTCAATCGATTTAGACTTGGTATCGTTGTCCTCTGATTTGTATTCAGATACAACACTATACTTGTGCTTCAACACAGACAGAAATTCTGCAACAATGGGATCTTCATCTATGGGGCTTATGGATCTTCCCTAAAAAACATCTCGAATATCCGATTCATTTTTATTCAGTTGATCATGCAAATCCACCCTCGTCTTCAGCTCAGCAAGCTGAACTGAAGGTCAATTTTTTAGCAATTTATGGTGGGGGTAAAGCCTCTCTTCCGAATTTCCCTATTTCTTATAGAAAATCCCAAAATGTATAAATTATAACACCCATAAATCCCAAAATTAAGTACAATAATTAAAACCTCCACACCTCTGAATTTTCTATATCGTGAAAAGAGCAGCATCCATCATCATGGGAAAGCAAAACCAATTCTCCTCCTGATACAAACCATCATGTAGTAGATGTCTTATGGCTGAGTTGATTAGATCGATCACATGAAACCTCTTCAGTTTCTTCAATTTTGCAAAAATTCTCTAGCTTTTTTTCCTGATCCTCATCCACCCTCGTCTTTAGCACAACAAGCTGAACTAAAGGCCAATTTTTTAGCAATTTATGGTGGGGGTAAAGCCTGTCTTTTAGATTTCCCTATTTCTAATAGAAAATCCCAAGATATATAAATTATAACACCCATAAAACCCAAAATTAAGTACAATAATTAAAACCACACACCTCTGAATTTGCTATATCGTGAAAAGAGCAGCATCCATCATCATGGGAAAGCAAAACCGATTCTCCTTCTGATACAAACCAGCCTACAGTAGATGTATTATGGCTGAGTTGATTCAATCGATCACAGTAAATCCTATTTTTGGCTTTAATTCGGTAAGTTCAAGAGCACTAGAACTGGTTTCAGTTGATTTATACTTGGTGTAGTTTTCCTCTGATTTGTATTATGATACAACACTATACTTGTGCTTCAACGCACACAGAAATTCTGCAGCAATGGGATATTCATCTATGGAACTTATGGATCTGCCCTCAGAAACATCCCAAATATCTGATTCATTTTCATTCAACTGATCATGCAAATCCACCCTCGTCTTCAGCACAGCAAGCTGAACCGAAGGCTGGTTCTTCAGCAATTTATGGTGGGGGTAAAGCCTGTCTTCCAGATTTCCCTATTTCTAATAGAAAATCCAAAAATGTATAAATTATAACACCCATAAACCCCAAAATTAAGTACAATAACTAAAACCTCTACACCTATGAATTTTCTATATCGTGAAAAGAGCAGCATCCATCATCATGGGAAAGCAAAACTGATTCTCCTTCTGATACAAACCAGCCTGCAGTAGATGTCTTATGGCTGAGTTGATTCAATCGATCACATGAAACCTCTTTAGTTTCTTCAGTATTGCCAAAATTCTCTGGCTTGTTTTCCTGATCATTATCAAAGTCCATATTTTAATCACATTGAAGTTGGGGTTCATTACGATCAGGTCCAGTGCCTATTGCAGAGCTCCAGACATCCAATCCAATATTGGAATTTCCATACCCATTCCCATTAGAGATTGTAAATCCTGCTTCTTGCTTTAATTCGGTAAGTTCAAGAGCACTAGAACTGGATTCAGTTGATTTAGACTTGGTATAGTTGTCCTCTGATTTGTATTCTGATCCAACACTATACTTGTGCTTCAACGCATATAGAAATTCTGCAGCAATGGGATTTTCAACTATAGGGCTTATGGATCTGCCCTCAGAAACATCCCGAATATCTGATTCATTTTCATTCAAATGATCATGCAAATCCACCCTCGTCTTCAGCACAGCAAGCTGAACTGAAGGCCGATTTTTCAGCAATTTATGGTGTGGGTAAAGCCTGTCTTCTAGATTTCCCTATTTCTAATAGAAAATCCGAAAATTTATAAATTATAACACCCATAAACCCCAAAATTAAGTACAATAATTCAAACCTCCACACCTCTGAATTTGCTAGATCGTGAAAAGCGCAGAATCCATCATCATGGGAAAGAAAAACTAATTCTCCTTCTGATACAAACCAGCCTTCAGTAGATGCCTTATGGCTGAGTTGATTCAATCAATCATAGGAAACATCTTCAGTTTCTTCAATATTGCCAAAATGCTCTGGCTTGTTTTCCTGATCATCATCAAAGTCCATATTTTCATCACATTGAAGTTGGGGTTCATTACGATCAGGTCCATTGCCTATTGTAGAGATCCGGACATCCAATCCAATATTGGAACTGCCATACCTGTTCCCATTAGATATTTTGAATCCTACTTCTGGCTTTAATTCCGTAAGTTCAAGAGCACTAGAATTGGATTCAGTTGATTTAGACTTGGTATAGTTGTCCTCTGATTTGTATTCTGATACAACGCTATACTTTTGCTTCAACGCAGACATAAATTCTACAGCAATGGGATCTTCATCTATGGGGCATATGGATCAGCCCTCAAAAACATCTCGAATATTTGAGTCATTTTCATTCAAATGATCATACAAATCCACCCTCGTCTTCAGCACAACAAGTTGAACTGAAAGCTGGTTTTTCAGCAATTTATGGTGGGGGTAAAGCCTGTCTTCCAGATTTCCCTATTTCTAATAGAAAATCACAAAATGTATAAATTATAACACCCATAAACACAAAAATTAAGTACAATAATAAAAACCTCCACACCTTTGAATTTGGTATATCGTGAAAAGAGCAGCATCCATCATCATGGGAAAGCAAAACCGATTCTCCTTCTGGTACAAACCAGCCTCCAATAGATGTCTTATGGCTGAGTTGATTCAATCGATCACAGGAAACCTCTTCAGTTTCTTCAATATTGCAAAATTCTATGGCTTGTTTTCATGATCATCATCAAAGTCCATATTTTCATCACATTGAAGTTGGGGTTCATTACGATCAGGTCTAGTGCCTATTGCAGAGCTCCAGACATCCAATCCAATATTGGAACGGCCATACCCGTTCCCATTAGAGATTGTAAATCACTATTTTGGCTTTAATTCGGTAAGTTCAAGAGCACTAGAACCGGATTCAGTTGATTTAGACTTGGTATATTTGTCCTCTTATTTGTATTATGATACAACACTGTACTTGTGCTTCAACGCAGACAGAAATTCTGTAGTAATTGGATCTTCATCTATGGGGCTTATGGATCTGCCCTCAGAAACATCCCGAATATTTGATTCATTTTCATTCAGTATCATGCAAATCCACCTTCGTAGAAAGAAAGCAAGCTGAACTGAAGGACCGTTTTTCAACAATCTATGGTAGGCAAGTCGGTTTTCTAGATTTCCTATTTCTAATAGGAAATCCCAAAATGTATAAATTATAACGCCCATAAACCCCAAAATTAAGTACAATAATTAAAGCCTCCACACTTAAATATGCTATATCCCGAAAAAAGAGTAGCATCCATCATGGAAAGAAAACTCGATTCGCTTCCGATCAAAACCAAATGCAGGATGTCTTATGGCCGGGTTGATCTGACCAATCACAGTGAACCTCTTCGCTCTCTTCACATTTCCAAAATGACCAAGGAGCTCCTAATCCTCATCAAAGTCCATATTTTCATCACATCGGGGTTGGGGTTCACGAATGTCCAAAGGCTCATTGCAGCTCTGGACATCCAATCCAATATTGGAACTGCCATACCCGTTCCCATTAGAGATTGTAAATCCTACTTCTGGCTTTAATTCGGTAAGTTCAAGAGCACTAGAACTGGATTCAGGCGATTTAGAATTGCTATAGTTGTCCTCTGATTTGTATTCAGATACAACACTATAATTGTGCTTCAACACAGACATAAATTCTGCAACAATGGGATATTCATTTATGGGGCTTACGGATCTACCCTCAAAAAAATCTCGAATATCTAATTCATTTTCATTCAAGTGATCATGCAAATCCACCCTCGTCTTCTGCACAACAAGCTGAACTGAAGGCCAGTTTTACCGCAATTTATGGTGGGGGTAAAGCTTGTCTTCCAGATTTTCCTATTTCTAATAGAAAATCCCAAAATGTATAAATTATAACACCCATAAACCCAAAAATTAAGTACAATAATTAAAACCTCCACACCTCTGAATTTTCTATATCGTGAAAAGAGCATCATCCATCATCATGGGAAAGAAAAACTGATTCTCCTTCTGATAAAAACCAGCCTGTAGTAGCTGTCTTATGGCTGAGTTGATTCGATCGATCACATGAAATCTCTTCAGTTTCTTCAATATTGCAAAAATTCTCTAGCTTGTTTTCATGATCCTCATCCACCCTCGTCTTTAGCACAACAAGCTGAACTGAAGGCCGATTTTTTAGCAATTGATGGTGGGCGTAAAGCCTGTCTTCTAGATTTCCCTATTTCTAATATAAAATCCCAAAATATATAAATTATAACACCCATAAACCCCAAAATTAAGTACAATAATTGAAACCTCCACACCTCTGAATTTGCTATATCGTGAAAAGAGCAGCATCCATCATCATGGGAAAGCAAAACCGATTCTCCTTCTGATACAAACCAGCCTGCAGTCGATGTCTTATGGCTGAGTTGATTCAATCGATCACAGTAAATCCTGTTTCTGGCTTTAATTCGGTAAGTTCAAGAGCAGTAGAACTGGTTTCAGTTGATTTATACTTGGTATAGTTGTCCTCTGATTTGTATTATGATACAACACTATACTTGTGCTTCAACGCACACAAAAATTCTGCAGCAATGGGATATTCATCTATGGGGCTTATGGATCTGCCCTCAGAAACATCCTGAATATCTGATTCATTTTCATTCAACTGATCATGCAAATCCACCCTCGTCTTCAGCACATCAAGTTCAACTGAAGGCCGGGTTTTCAGCAATTTATGGTGGGGGTAAAGCATGTCTTCCAGATTTCCCTATTTCTAATAGAAAATACCAAAATATATAAATTATAACACCCATAAACCCCAGAATTAAGTACAATAATTAAAACCTCCACACCTTTTAATTTGCTATATCGTTAAAAGAGCAACATCTATCATCATGGGAAAGCAAACCGATTCTCCTTCTGATACAAACCAGACTGCAGTAGATGTCTTCTGGTTGAGTTGATTCAATCGATCACAGGAAACATCTTCAGTTTCTTCAATATTGCCAAAATGCTCTGCCTTGTTTTCCTGATCCTCATCAAAGTCCATATTTTCATCACATTGAAGTTGGGGTTCATTACGATCAGGTCCAGTGCCTATTGCAGAGCTCCCGACATCCAATCCAATATTGGAACTGCCATACTCGTTCCCATTAGAGATTGTAAATCTTGCTTCTGGCTTTAATTCGGTAAGTTCAAGAGCACTAGAACTGGATTCAGTTGATTTAGACTTGGTATAATTGTCCTCTGATTTGTATTCCGATACAACACAATACTTGTGCTTCAAGGCAGGCAGAAATTCTGTAGCAATGGGATCTTCATCTATGCGGCTTATGGATCTGCCCTCAAAAACATCCCGAATATCTTATTCATTTTCATTCAACTGATCATGCAAATCCACCCTCGTCTTCAGTGCAGCAAGCTGAACCGAAGGCCGATTTTTCAGCAATTTATGGTGGGGGTAAAGCCTTTCTTCCAGATTTCCCTATTTCTAATAGAAAATCCCAAAATGTATAAATTGTAACACCCATAAACACCAAAATTAAGTACAATAATTAAAACCTCCACACCTTTGAATTTTCTTTATCGTGAAAAGAGGAGCATCCATCATCATGGGAAAGAAATACCGATTCTCCTTCTGATACAAACTAGCCTGCAGTAGATGTCTTATGGCTGAGTTGATTCAATCGATCACAGGAAACCTCTTCAGTTTCTTCAGTATTGCAAAAATGCTCTGGCTTGTTTTCCTGAGCATCATCAAAGTCCATATTTTAATCACATTGAAGTTGGGGTTCATTACGATCAGGTCCAGTGCCTATTGCAGAGCTCCAGACATCCAATCCAATATTGTAATTTCCATACCCGTTCCCATTAGAGATTGTAAATCCTGCTTCTAGCTTGAATTCGATAAGTTCAAGAGCACTAGAACTGGATTCAGTTGATTTAGACTTGGTATAGTTGTCCTCTGATTTGTATTCTGATACAACACTATACTTGTGCTTCAACACGGACATAAATTCTGCAGCAATGGAATTTTCAACTATGGGGCTTATGGATCTGCCCTCAGAAACATCTCGAATATCTGATTCATTTTCATTCAAATGATCATGCAAATCCACCCTCGTCTTCAGGACATCAAGCTGAACTGAAGGCCGATTTTTCAGCAATTTATGGTGTGAGTGAAGCCTGTCTTCTATATTTCCCTATTGCTAATAGAAAATCCGAAAATTTATAAATTATAACACCCATTGCGATCAGGTCCATTGCCTATTTCAGAGATCCGGACATCCAATCCAATATTGGAACTGCCATACTTGTTCCCATTAGATATTTTAAATCCTAATTCTGGCTTTAATTCGGTAAGTTCAAGAGCACTAGAATTGGATTTAGTTGATTTAGACTTGGTATAGTTGTCCTCTTATTTGTATTCCGATACAACGCTATACTTTTGCTTCAACGCAGACATAAATTCTGCAGCAATGGGATCTTCATCTATGGGGCATATGGATCTGCCCTCAGAAAAATCTCGAATATATGATTCATTTTCATTCAAATGATCATACAAATCCACCCTCGTCTTCAGCACAACAAGTTGAACTGAAAGCCGGTTTTTCAGCAATTTATGGTGGGGGTAAAGCCTGTCTTACGGATTTCCCTATTTCTAATAGAAAATCACAAAATGTATAAATTATAACACGCATAAACCCAAAAATTAAGTACAATAATAAAAACCTCCACACCTTTGAATTTTCTATATCGTGAAAAGAGCAGCATCCATCATCATGGGAAAGCAAAACCAATTCTCCTTCTGGTATAAACCAGCCTCCAATAGATGTCTTATGGCTGAGTTGATTCAATCGATCACAGGAAACCTCTTCAGTTTCTTCAATATTGCCAAAATGCTCTGGCTTGTTTTCCTGATCATCATCAAAGTCCATATTTTCATCACATTGAAGTTGGGGCTCATTACATTCAGGTCTAGTGCCTATTGCAGAGCTCCAGACATCCAATCCAATATTGGAACTGCCATACCCGTTCCCATTAGAGATTTTAAATCCTTCTTTTGGCTTTAATTCGGTAAGTTCAAGAGCACTAGAACTGGATTCAGTTGATTTAGACTTGGTATAGTTATCCTCTTATTTGTATTATAATACAACACTGTACTTGTGCTTCAACGCAGACATAAATTCTGTAGTAATGGGATCTTCATCTATGGGGCTTATGGATCTGCCCTCAGAAACATCCCGAATATTTGATTCATTTTCATTCAACTGATCATGCAAATCCACCTTCATATTCAGCAAAGCAAGCTGAACTGAAGGACGGTTTTTCAACAATTTATGGTGGGGGTAAAGCTTGTCTTCTAGATTTCCCTATTTCTAATAGGAAATCCCAAAATGTATAAATTATAACACCCAACAACCCCAAAATTAAGTGTAATAATTAAAGCCTCCACACCTCTGAATTTGCTATATCCTGAAAAGAGTAGCATCCATCATCATGGGAAAGAAAAACCGATTCTCCTTCTGATACAAACCAGCTTACTGTAGATGTCTTATGGCTGAGTTGATTCAATCAATCACAGGAAACCTCTTCAGTTTCTTCAATATTTCCAAAATGTTCTGGCTTGTTTTCCTAATCCAAATCAAAGTCCATATTTTCATCACATTGAAGTTGGGGTTCATTACGATCAGGGCCAGTGCCTATTGCAGAGCTCCGGACATCCAATCCAATATTGGAACTGCCATACCCGTTCCCATTAGAGATTGTAAATCCTGCTTCTGGCTTTAATTCGGTAAGTTCAAGAGCACTAGAACTGGATTCAGTCGATTTAGACTTGGTATAGTTGTCCTCTGATTTGTATTCTGATACAACACTATACTTGTGCTTCAACACAGACAGAAATTCTGCAACAATGGGATCTTCATCTATGGGGCTTATGGATCTACCCTCAAAAAAATCCCGAATATCTAATTCATTTTCATTCAAGTGATCATGCAAATCCACCCTCGTCTTCTGCACAACAAGCTGAACTGAAGGCCGGTTTTACCGCAATTTATGGTGGGGGTAAAGCCTATCTTCCAGATTTCCCTATTTCTAATAGAAAATCCCAAAATGTATAAATTATAACACCCATAAACCCAAAAATTAAGTACAATAATTAAAACCTCCACATCTCTGCATTTTCTATATCGTGAAAAGAGCATCATCCATCATCATGGGAAAGCAAAACTGATTCTCCTTCTGATACAAACCAGCCTGTAGTAGATGTCTTATGGCTGAGTTGATTCGATCGATCACATGAAACCTCTTCAGTTTCTTCAATATTGCAAAAATTCTCTAGCTTGTTTTTCTGATCCTCATCCACCCTCGTCTTTAGCACAACAAGCTGAACTGAAGGCCGATTTTTTAGCAATTTATGGTGAGGGTAAAGCTTGTCTTCTAGATTTCCCTATTTCTAATAGAAAATCCCAAAATATATAAATTATAACACCCATAAACCCCAAAATTAAGTACAATAATTAAAACCTCCACACCTCTGAATTTGCTATATCGTGAAAAGAGCAGCATCCATCATCATGGGAAAGCAAAACTGATTCTCCTTCTGATACAAACTAGCCTACAGTAGATGTCTTATGGCTGAGTTGATTCAATCGATCACAGTAAATCCTGTTTCTGGCTTTAATTCGGTAAGTTCAAGAGCACTAGAACTGGTTTCAGTTGATTTATACTTGGTATAGTTGTCCTCTGATTTGTATTATGATACAACACTATACTTGTGCTTCAACGCACACAGAAATTCTGCAGAAATGGGATATTCATCTATGGGGCTTATGGATCTGCCCTCAGAAACATGCCAAATATCTGATTCATTTTCATTCAACTGATCATGCAAATCCACCCTCGTCTTCAGCACAGCAAGCTGAACCGAAGACCGGTTTTTCAGCAATTTATGTTGGGGGTAAAGCATGTCTTCCAGATTTTCCTATTTCTAATATAAAATCCCAAAATGTATAAATTATAACACCCATAAACCCCAAACGCCCTAATAAAATTTAAAATCCCTTAAAATTCGCCTTTGGGCTAAAATTCGCCCCTAAGATTATCCCTGACCCCAAAATTAAGTACAATAACTAAAACCTCCACACCTCTGAATTTGCTATATCGTGAAAAGAGCAGCATCTGTCATCATGGGAAAGAAAAACCGATTCTCCTTCTGATATAAATCAGCCTGCAGTAGATGTCTTATGGCTGATTTGATTCAATCGATCACAGGAAACCTCTTCAGTTTCTTCAATATTGCCAAAATTCTCTGGCTTGTTTTCGTGATCATCATCAAAGTCCATATTTTCATCACATTGAAGTTGGGGTTCATTACGATCAGGTCCAGTGCCTACTGCAGAGCTCCAGACATCCAATCCAATATTGGAACTGCCATACTCGTTCCCATTAGAGATTGTAAATCCTGCTTCTGGCTTTAATTCGGTAAGTTCAAGAGCACTAGAACTGGATTCAGTTGATTTAGACTTGGTATAATTGTCCTCTGATTTGTATTCTGATACAGCACAATACTTGTGCTTCAAGGCAGGCATAAATTCTGTAGCAATGGGATCTTCATCTATGCGGCTTATGGATCTGCCCTCAAAAACATCCCAAATATCTTATTCATTTTCGTTCAACTGATCATGCAAATCCACCCTCGTCTTCAGCGCAGCAAGCTGAACTGAAGGCCGGTTTTTCAGCAATTTATGGTGGGGGTAAAGTCTTTCTTCTAGATTTCCGTATTTCTAATAGAAAATCCAAAAATGTATAAATTATAACTCCCATAAACACCAAAATTAAGTACAATAATTAAAACCTCCACACCTTTGAATTTGCTATATCGTGAAAAGAGTAGCATCCATCATCATGGGAAAGAAATACCGATTCTCCTTTTGATACAAACCAGCCTGCAGTAGATGTCTTATGGCTGAGTTGATTCAATCGATCATAGGAAACCTCTTCAGTTTCTTAAGTATTGCCAAAATGCTCTGGCTTGTTTTCCTGATCATCATCAAAGTCCATATTTTAATCACATTGAAGTTGGGGTTCATTATGATCAGGTTCAGTGCCTATTGCAGAGCTACAGACATCCAATCCAATATTGTAATTTCCATACCCGTTCCCATTAGAGATTGTAAATCCTGCTTCTAGCTTGAATTCGGTAAGTTCAAGAACACTAAAACTGGATTCAGTTGATATAGACTTGGTATAGTTGTCCTCTGATTTGTATTCCTATACAACACTATACTTGTGCTTCAACACAGACATAAATTCTATAGCAATGGGATTTTCAACTATGGGGCTTATGGATCTGCCCTCAGAAACATCCCGAATATCTGATTCATTTTCATTCAAATGATCATGCAAATCCACCCTCGTCTTCAGGACAACAAGCTGAACTGAAGGCCAGTTTTTCAGCAATTTATGGTGTGGGTAACGCCTGTCTTCTATATTTCCCTATTTCTAATAGAAAATCCGAAAATTTATAAATTATAACACCCATAAACCCCAAAATTAAATACAATAATTCAAATCTCCACACCTATGAATTTGCTACATCGTGAAAAGAGCAGCATCCATCATCATGGGAAAGAAAAACTGATTCTCCTTCTGATACAAACTAGCCTGCAGTAGATGCCTTATGGCTGAGTTGATTCAATCAATCACAGGAAACATCTTCAGTTTCTTCAATATTGCCAAAATGCTCTGGCTTGTTTTCCTGATCATCATCAAAGTCCATATTTTCATCACATTGAAGTTGGGGTTCATTACGATCAGTTCCAGTGCCTATTTTAGAGCTCCGGACATCCAATCCAATATTGGAACTGCTATACCTGTTCCCATTAGATATTTTAAATCCTACTTCTGGCTTTAATTCGGTAAGTTCAAGAGCACTAGAATTGGATTCAGTTGATTTAGACTTGGTATAGTTGTCCTCTGATTTGTATTCTGATACAACACTATACTTGTGCTTCAACGCAGACATAAATTCTACAGCAATGGGATCTTCATCTATGGGGCATATGGATCTGCCCTCAAAAACATCTCGAATATTTGAGTCATTTTCATTCAAATGATCATACAAATCCACCCTCGTCTTCAGCACAACAAGTTGAACTGAAAGCCAGTTTTTCAGCAATTTATGGTGGGGGTAAAGCCTGTCTTCCAGATTTCCATATTTCTAATAGAAAATCACAAAATGTATAAATTATAACACCCATAAACCCAAAAATTAAGTACAATAATAAAAACCTCCACACCTTTGAATTTGCTATATCGTGAAAAGAGCAGCATCCATCATCATGGGAAAGCAAAACCGATTCTCCTTCTGGTACAAACCAGCCTCCAATAGATGTCTTATGGCTGAGTTGATTCAATCGATCACAGGAAACCTCTTCAGTTTCTTCAATATTGCCAAAATGCTCTGGCTTGTTTTCCTGATCATCATCAAGGTCCATATTTTCATCACATTGAAGTTGGGGTTCATTACGATCAGGTCCAGTGCCTACTGCAGAGCTCCAGACATCCAATCCAATATTGGAACTGCCATACTCGTTCCCATTAGAGATTGTAAATCCTGCTTCTGGCTTTAATTCGGTAAGTTCAAGAGCACTAGAACTGGATTCAGTTGATTTAGACTTGGTATAATTGTCCTCTGATTTGTATTCTGATACAGCACAATACTTGTGCTTCAAGGCAGGCATAAATTCTGTAGCAATGGGATCTTCATCTATGCGGCTTATGGATCTGCCCTCAAAAACATCCCAAATATCTTATTCATTTTCGTTCAACTGATCATGCAAATCCACCCTCGTCTTCAGCGCAGCAAGCTGAACTGAAGGCCGGTTTTTCAGCAATTTATGGTGGGGGTAAAGTCTTTCTTCTAGATTTCCGTATTTCTAATAGAAAATCCAAAAATGTATAAATTATAACTCCCATAAACACCAAAATTAAGTACAATAATTAAAACCTCCACACCTTTGAATTTGCTATATCGTGAAAAGAGTAGCATCCATCATCATGGGAAAGAAATACCGATTCTCCTTTTGATACAAACCAGCCTGCAGTAGATGTCTTATGGCTGAGTTGATTCAATCGATCATAGGAAACCTCTTCAGTTTCTTAAGTATTGCCAAAATGCTCTGGCTTGTTTTCCTGATCATCATCAAAGTCCATATTTTAATCACATTGAAGTTGGGGTTCATTATGATCAGGTTCAGTGCCTATTGCAGAGCTACAGACATCCAATCCAATATTGTAATTTCCATACCCGTTCCCATTAGAGATTGTAAATCCTGCTTCTAGCTTGAATTCGGTAAGTTCAAGAACACTAAAACTGGATTCAGTTGATATAGACTTGGTATAGTTGTCCTCTGATTTGTATTCCTATACAACACTATACTTGTGCTTCAACACAGACATAAATTCTATAGCAATGGGATTTTCAACTATGGGGCTTATGGATCTACCCTCAAAAAAATCCCGAATATCTAATTCATTTTCATTCAAGTGATCATGCAAATCCACCCTCATCTTTAGCACAACGAGCTGAACTGAAGGCTGGTTTTACCGCAATTTATGGTGGGGGTAAAGCCTGTCTTCCAGATTTCCCTATTTCTAATAGAAAATCCCAAAATGTATAAATTATAACACCCATAAACCCCAAAATTAAGTACAATAATTAGAACCTCCACACCTCTGAATTTGTTATATCGTGAAAATAGCACCATCCATCATCATGGGAAAGCAAAACTGATTCTCCTTCTGATACAAACCAGCCTGCAGTAGATGTCTTATGGCTGAGTTGATTCAATCGATCACAGGAAACCTCTTCAGTTTCTTCAATATTGCCAGAATGCTCTGCCTTGTTTTCCTAATCATCATCAAAGTTCGTATTTTCATCACATTGAATTAGTTTGGGTTCATTACGATCAGGTCCAGTGCCTATTGCAGAGCTCCGGACATCCAATCCAATATTGGAACTTCCATACCCGTTCCCATTAGAGATTGTAAATCCTGCTTGTCGGTTTAATTGGGTAATTTCAAAAGGACTAGAACTGGATTCAATTGACTTATACTTGGTATAGTTGTCCTCTAATTTGTATTTCGATACAACACTATACTTGTGCTTCAACACAGACAGAAATTCTGCAGCAATGGGATCTTCATCTATGGGGCTTATCGGCCTGCCCTAAAAAACATCCCGAATATTTGATTCATTTTCATTCAACTGATCATCCAAATCCACCCTTGTCCTCAGCACAGCAAGCTGAATTGAAGGCCGGTTTTTCAGCAATTTATGGTTGGGGTAAAGCCTATCTTCCAGATTTCCTTATTTCTAATAGAAAATCCCAAAATGTATAAATTATAACACCCATATACCCCAAAATTAAGTACAATAATTAAAACCTCCATACCTTTGAATTTTCTATATCGTGAAAAGAGCAGCATCCATAATCATGGGAAAACATAACCGATTCTCCTTCTGATAAAAACTAGCCTGCAGTAGATGTCTTATGGCTGAGTTGATTCAATCGATCACAGGAAACCTCTTCAGTTTCTTCAATATTGCCAAAATTCTCTGGCTTGTTTTCCTGATCATCATCAAAGTCCATATTTTCATCACATTGAAGTTGGGGTTCATTACGATCAGGTCTAGTGCCTATAGAAGAGCTCCCAACATCGAATCCATTATTGGAACTGCCATACCCCTTCCAATTAGAGATTGTAAATCCTGCTTCTAGCTTTAATTCGTTAAGTTCAAGAGCACTAAAACTGGATTAAGTTGATTTAGACTTGGTATAGTTGTCCTCTGATTTTTATTGTGATACAACACTATACTTGTGCTTCAACACAGAAAGAAATTCTGTAGCAATGGGATCTTCATCTATGGGGCTTATGGATCTGCCCTCAGAAACATCCTGAATATCTGATTCATTTTCATTCAACTGATCATGCAAATCCACCCTCGTCTTCAGCACATCAAGTTCAACTGAAGGCCGATTTTTCAGCAATTTATGGTGGGGGTAAAGCATGTCTTCCAGATTTCCCTATTTCTAATAGAAAATACCAAAATATATAAATTATAACACCCATAAACCCCAGAATTAAGTACAATAATTAAAACCTCCACACCTTTTAATTTGCTATATCGTGAAAAGAGCAGCATCCATCATCATGGGAAAGCAAAACCGATTCTCCTTCTGATACAAATTAGACTGTAGTAGATGTCTTATGGTTGAGTTGATTCAATCGATCACAGGAAACATCTTCAGTTTCTTCAATATTGCCAAAATGCTCTGCCTTGTTTTCCTGATCCTCATCAAAGTCCATATTTTCATCACATTGAAGTTGGTGTTCATTACGATCAGGTCTAGTGCCTATTGCAGAGCTCCGAACATCCAATCCAATATTGGAACTTCCATACCCATTCCCATTAGAGATTGTAAATCCTTCTTTTGTCTTTAATTCGGTAAGTTCAAGAGCACTAGAATTGGATTTAGTTGATTTAGACTTGGTGTAGTTTTCCTCTGATTTGTATTCTGATACAACACTATACTTGTTCTTCAACGCAGACAGAAATTCTACAACAATGGGATCTTCATCTATGGGGCTTATGTATCTGCCCTAAAAAACATCCCGAATATCTGATTCATTTTCATTGAACTGATCATGCAAATCCACCCTCGTCTTCAGCACAACAAGCTGAACTGAAGGCCGGTTTTTCAGCAATTTATGGTGGGGGTAAAGCCTGTCTTCCAAATTTCCCTATTTCTAATAGAAAATCCCAAAATGCATAAATTATACACCCATAAACCCCAAAATTAAGTACAATAATTAAAACCTCCACACCTCTGAATTTGTTGTATCGTGAAAATAGCAGCATCCATCATCATGGAAAAGAAAAACCGATTCTCCTTCTCATACAAACTAGCCTGCAGTAGATGTCTTATGGATGAGTTGATTCAATCGATCATAGGAATCCTCTTCAGTTTCCTCAATATTGCAAAAATGCTCTGGCTTGTTTTCCTGATCATCATCAAAGTCCATATTTTCATCACATTGATGTTGGGGTTCATTACGATCATGTCCAGTGCCTATTTCAGAGCTCCAGACATCCAATCCAATATTGGAACTATCATACCCGTTCCCCTTAAAGATCGTAAATCTTGATTCTGGCTTTAATTCGTTAAGTTCAAGAGCACTAGAACTGGATTCAGTTGATTTAGACTTGGTATATTTGTCCTCTGATTTGTATTCTGATACAACACTATACTTGTGCTTCAAAGTAGACATAAATTTTACAGCAATGGGATCTTCATCTATGGGGCTTATGGATCTGCCCTTAGAAATATCCCGAATATATGATTCATTTTCATTCAAATGATCATGCAAATCCACCCTCATCTTCAGCACAGCAAGTTGAACTGAAGGCCGGTTTTACAGCAATTTATGGTGGGGGTAAACCCTGTCTTCCAGATTTCCCTATTTCTAATAGAAAATCCCAAAATGTATAAATTATAACACCCATAAACACCGAAAATTAAGTACAATAATTAAAACCTCCACACCTCTGAATTTGTTATATCGTGAAAAGAGCATCATCCATCATCATTGGAAAGAAAAATAGATTCTCCTTCTTATACAAACCAGCTTGCAGTAGATGTCTTATGGCTGAGTTGATTCAATCGATCACAGGAAACCTCTTCAGTTTCTTCAATATTGCCAAAATGTTATGCCTTGTTTTCTTGATCCTCATCAAAGTCGATATTTTCATCACATTGAAGTTGGGGTTCATTACGATAAGGTCCAATGAATATTGCAGAGTTCCGGACATCCAATCCAATATTTGAATTTCCATACCCGTTCCCATTAGAGATTGTAAATCCTGCTTCTGGTTTTAATTCGGTAAGTTCAAGAGCACTAGAATTGGATTCAGTTTATTTAGACTTGGTGTAGTTGTCCCCTAATTTGTATTATGATACAACACTATACTTGTGCTTCAACGCAGATAGAAATTCTACAACAATGGGATCTTCATCTATGTGGCTTATGGATCTACCCTCAAAAACATCTCGAATATCTGATTCATTTTCATTCAACTGATCATGCAAATCCACTCTCGTCTTCAGGTCAGCAAGTTGAACTGAAGGCTGGTTTTTCGGCAATTTATGGTGGGGGTAAAGTCTATCTTCCAGATTTCCCTATTTCTAATAGAAAATCCCAAAATGTATAAATTATAACACCCATAAACCCCAAAATTAAGTACAATAATTAAAACCTCCACAACTATGAATTTGCTATATCGTGAAAAGAGCAGCATCCATCATCATGGGAAAGAAAAACCAATTCTCCTTCTGATACAAACCAGCCTGCAATAGATGTCTTATGGCTGAGTTGATTCAATCGATCACAAGAAACCTCTTTAGTTTCTTCAATATTGCCAAAATGCTCTCGCTTGTTTTCCTCATCATCATCAAAGTCCATATTTTCATCACAATGAATTAGTTGTCGTTCATTACGATCATGTCTAGTGCCTATTGCAGAGTTCCAGACATCCAATCCAATATTGGAACTGCCATACCCATTCCCATTAGAGATTGTAAATCCTGCTTCTCGCTTTAATTCGGTAAGTTCAAGAGGACTAGAACTGGATTCAGTTGATTTAGACTTGGTATAGTTGTCCTCTGATTTGTATTCTGATACAACACTATACTTGTGCTTCAACGCAGACAGAAATTATGTAGCAATGGGATCTTCATCTATGGGGCTTATGGATCTGCCCTAAAAAACATCCCGAATATCTGGTTCATTTTCATTCAACTCATCATGCAAATCCACACTCCTCTTCAGCACAGCAAGCTAAACTGAAGGCAGGTTTTTTAGCAATTTATGGTGGAGGTAAAGCCTGTCTTCCAAATTTCCCTATTTCTAATAGAATATCCCAAAATGTATAAATTATAACACCCATAAACCCAAAATTTAAGTACAATAATTAAAACCTCCACACCTCTAAATTTGCTATATCGTGAAAAGAGCAGCATCCATCATCATGGGAAAGCAAAACCGATTCTCCTTCTGATACAAACCAGCCTGCAGTAGATGTCTTATGGCTGAGTTGATTCAATCAATCACAGGAAACCTCTTCAGTTTCTTCAACATTTCCAAAATGGTCTGGCTTGTTTTCCTAATCCTCATCAAAGTCCATATTTTCATCACATTGAAGTTAGGGTTCATTACGATCAGGTCCAGTGCCTATTGCAGAGCTCCGGACATCCAATCCAATATTGGAACTGCCATACCCATTCCCATTAGAGATTGTAAATCCTGCTTCTGCCTTTAATTCGGTAAGTTCAAGAGCACTAGAACTGGATTCAGTTGATTTAGACTTGGTATAGTTGTCCTTTTATTTGTATTCTGATACAACACTATACTTGTGCTTCAACGCAGACAAAAATTCTACAACAATGGGATCTTCATCTATGGGGCTCATGGATCTGTCCTCAGAAACATCCCGAATATCTGATTTATTTCCATTCAACTGATCATGCAAATCCACCCTCGTCTTCAGCACAACAAGCTGAACTCAAGGCCGGTTTTTCAGCAATTTATGGTGGGGGTAAAGCCTGTCTTCCAAATTTCGCTATTTCTAATAGAAAATCCCAAAATGTATAAATTATAACACCCATAAACACCAAAATTAAGTACAATAATTAAAACCTCCACACCTATGAATTTGCTATATCGTGAAAAGAGCACCATCCATCATCATGGGAAATCAAAACCGATTCTCCTTCTGATACAAAGTAGCCTGCATTAGATGTCTTATGGCTGAGTTGATTCAATCGATCACAGGAAACCTCTTCAGTTTCTTCAATATTGCCAGAATGCTCTGTCTTGTTTTCCTAATCATCATCAAAGTCCATATTTTCATCACATTGAATTAGTTGGGGTTCATTACGATCAGGTCCAGTGCCTATTGCAGAGCTCCGGACATCCAATCCAATATTGGAACTACCATACCCGTTCCCATTAGAGATTGTAAATCCTGCTTCTCGCTTTAATTCGGTAAGTTCAAAAGGACTAGAACTGGATTCAATTGATTTAGACTTGGTATAGTTTTCCTCTAATTTGTATTTCGATACAACACTATACTTGTGCTTCAACGCAGACATAAATTATGCAGCAATGGGATCTTCATCTATGGGGCTTATCGACCTGCCCTCAAAAACATCCCGAATATCTGATTCATTTTCATTCAACTGATCATGCAAATCCACCCTCGTCTTCAGCACAACAAGCTAAACTGAAGGCCGATTTTTCAGATATTTATGGTGGGGGTAAAGCATGTCTTCCAGATTTCCCTATTTCTAATAGAAAATCCCAAAAATGTATAAATTATAACACCCATAAACCCCAAAATTAAGTACAATAATTAAAACCTCCACACCTTTGAATTTTATATATCGTGAAAAGAGCAGCATCCATCATCATGGGAAAGCAAAACCGATTCTCCTTCTGATAAAAACTAGCCTGTAGTAGATGTCTTATGGCTGATTTGATTCAATCGATCACAGGAAACCTCTTCAGTTTCTTCAATATTGCCAAAATTCTCTGGCTTGTTTTCCTGATCATCATCAAAGTCCATATTTTCATCACATTGAAGTTTGGGTTCATTACGATCAGTTCTAGTGCCTATTGCAAAGCTCCGAACATCCAATCCATTATTGGAATTGCCATACCTATTCCAATTAGAGAATGTAAATCCTTATTCTGGCTTTAATTCGTTAAGTTCAAGAGCACTAGAACTGGATTCAGTTGTTTTAGACTTGGTATAATTGTCCTCTGATTTTTATTCTGATACAACACTATACTTGTGCTTCAACGTAGACAGAAATTCTGTAGCAATGGGATCTTCATCTATGGGGCTTATGGATATGCCCTCAGAAACATCCTGAATATCTGATTCATTTTCATTCAACTGATCATGCAAATCCACCCTCGTCTTCAGCACAACAAGTTGAACTGAAGGCCGGTTTTTCAGCAATTTATGGTGGGGGTAAAGCATGTCTTCCATATTTCCCTATTTCTAATAGAAAATACCAAAATGTATATATTATAACACCCATAAACCCGAGAATTAAGTACAATAATTAAAACCTCCACACCTCTGAATTTGCTATATCGTGAAAAGAGAAGCATCCATTATCATGGGAAAGGAAAACCGATTCTCCTTCTGATACAAACCAGCCTGCAGTAGATGTCTTATGGTTGAGTTGATTCAATCGATCATAGGAAACCTCTTCAGTTTCTTCAATATTGCCAAAATGCTCTGCCTTGTTTTCCTGATCCTCATCAAAGTTCATATTTTCATCACATTGAAGTTGGGGTTTATTACGATCAGATCCAGTGCCTATTGCAGAGCTCTGGACATCCAATCCAATATTGGAACTGCCATACCCATTCCCATTAGAGATTGTAAATCCTGCTTTTGGCTTTAATTCAGTAAGTTCAAGAGCGCTAGAACTATATTTAGTTGATTTAGACTTGGTGTAGTTGTCCTCTGATTTTTATTCTGATACAACACTATACTTGTGCTTCAACGTAGACAGAAATTCTACAACAATGGGATATTCATCTATGAGGCATATGGATCTGCCCTAAAAAACATCCCAAATATATTATTCATTTTCATTCAAGTGATCATGCAAATCCACCCTCGTCTTCAGCACAACAAGCTGAACTGAAGGCCGGTTTTTCAACAATTTATGATGGGGGTAAAGCCTGTCTTCCAGATTTCCCTATTTCTAATAGAAAATCCCAAAATGTATAAATTATACACCCATAAACCCCAAAATTAAGTACAATAATTAAAACCTCCACACCTCTAAATTTGCTGTATCGTGAAAAGAGCAGAATCCATCATCATGGGAAAGCAAAACCGATTCTCCTTCTGATACAAACTAGCCTGCAGTATCCTCTTCAGTTTCCTCAATATTGCAAAAATGATCTGGCTTTTTTTCCTAATCATCATCAAAGTCCATATTTTCATCACATTGAAGTTGGGGTTCATTACAATGAGGTCCAGTGCATATTTCAGAGCTCCAAACATCCAATCCAATATTGGAACTATCATACCCGTTCCCATTAGAGATTGTAAATCCTGATTCTGGCTTTAATTAGTTAAGTTCAGGAGCACTAGAACTGGATTCAGTTGATTTAGACTTGGTATATTTGTCCTCTGATTTGTATTCTGATACAACACTATACTTGTGCTTCAACGCAGACACAAATTTTACAGCAATGGGATCTTCATCTATGGGGCATATGGATCTGCCCTCAGAAACATCCCGAATATCTGATTCATTGAAATTCAATTGATCATGCAAATCCACCCTCATCTTCAGCAGAACAAGTTGAACTGAAGGCCGATTTTACAGCAATTTATGGTGGGGGTAAAGCCTGTCTTCCAGATTTCCCTATTTCTAATAGAATATCCCAAAATGTATAAATTATAACACCCATAAACCCCAAAATTAAGTACAATAATTAAAACCTCCACACCTATGAATTTGTTATATCATGAAAAGAGCATCATCCATCATCATTGGAAAGAAAAATCGATTCTCCTTCTAATACAAACCAACTTGTAGTAGATGTCTTATGGCTGAGTTGATTCAATCGATCACAGGAAACCTCTTCAATTTCTTCAATATTACCAAAATGATATGCCTTGTTTTCTTGATCCTCATCAAAGTCCATATTTTCATCACATTGAATTTGGGGTTCATTACGATCAGGTCTAGTGCGTATTGTAGAGCTACGGACATCCAATCCAATATTGGAATTTCCATACCCGTTCCCATTAGAGATTGTAAATCCTGCTACTGGTTTTAATTCGGTAATTTCAAGAGCACTAGAACTGGATTCAGTTGATTTAGACTTGGTGTAGTTGTCCTGCAATTTGTATTCTGATACAACACTATACTTGTGCTTCAACGCAGATAGAAATTCTACAACAATGGGATCTTCATCTATGTGGCTTATGGATCTGCCCTAAAAAACATCCCGAATATCTGATTCATTTTCATTCAACTGATCATGCAAATCCACCATCGTCTTCAGGTCAGCAAGTTGAACTGAAGGCTGGTTTTTCAGAAATTTATGGTGGTGGTAAAGCCTGTCTTCCAGATTTCCCTATTTCTAATAGAAAATCCCAAAATGTATAAATTATAACACCCATAAACCTCAAAATTAAGTACAATAATTAAAACCTCCACAACTCTGAATTTGCTATATCGTGAAAAGAGCAGCATCCATCATCATGGGAAAGAAAAACCGATTCTCCTTCTGATACAAACCAGCCTGCTGTAGATGTCTTATGGCTGAGTTTATTCAATCGATCACTGGAAACCTCTTCAGTTTCTTCAATATTGCCAAAATGCTCTGGCTTGTTTTCCTCATCATCATCAAAGTCCATATTTTCATCACATTGAATTAGTTTTCGTTCATTACGATCACATCCAGTGCCTATTGCAGAGTTCCGGACATCCAATCCAATATTGGAACTGTCATACCTGTTCCCATTAGAGATTGTAAATCCTTCTTCTCGCTTTAATTCGGTAAGTTCAAGAGGACTAGAACTGGATTCAGTTGATTTAGACTTGGTATAGTTGTCCTCTGATTTGTATTCTGATATAACACTATACTTGTGCTTCAATGCAGACAGAAATTATGTAGCAATGGGATCTTCATCTATGGGGATTATGGATCTTCCCTAAAAAACACCCCGAATATCTGATTCATTTTCATTCAACTGATCATGCAAATCCACACTCGTCTTCAGCACAACAAGCTAAATTGAAGGCAGGTTTTTTAGCAATTTATGGTGGAGGTAAAGCCTGTCTTCCAGATTTCCCTATTTCTAATAGAATATCCCAAAATGTATAAATTATAACACCCATAAACCCCAAAATTAAGTACAATAATTAAAACCTCCACACCTCTAAATTTTCTATATCGTGAAAAGAGCAGTATCCATCATCATGGGAAAGAAAAACCGATTCTCCTTCTGATACAAACCAGCCTGCAGTAAATGTCTTATGGCTGAGTTGATTCAATCAATCACAGGAAACCTCTTCAGTTTCTTCAATATTTCCAAAATGGTCTGGCTTGTTTTCCTAATCCTCATCAAAGTCCATATTTTCATCACATTGAAGTTGGGGTTCATTACGATCAGGTCCAGTGCCTATTGCAGAGCTCCGGACATCCAATCCAATATTGGAACTGCCATACCCGTTCCCATTAGAGATTGTAAATTCTGCTTCTAGCTTTAATTCGGTAAGTTCAAGAGCACTAGAACTGGATTCAGTTGATTTAGACTTGGTATAGTTTTCCTCTGATTTGTATTCCGATACAACACTATACTTGTGCTTCAACACAGACATAAATTCTGCAACAATGGGATCTTCGTCTATGGGGCTTATGGATCTACCCTAAAAAAAATCCTGAATATCTGATTCATTTTCATTCAAGTGATCATGCAAATCCACCCTCGTCTTCAGCACAGCAAGCTGAACTGAAGGCCGGTTTTACCGCAATTTATGGTGGGGGTAAAGCCTGTCTTCTAGATTTCCCTATTTCTAATAGAAAATCCCAAAATGTATATATTATAACACCCATAAACCCCAAAATTAAGTACAATAATTAGAACCTCCACACCTCTGAATTTGCTATATCGTGAAAAGAGAACCATCCATCATCATGGGAAAGAAAAACCAATTCTCCTTCTGATACAAACCAGCCTGCAGTAGATGTCTGATGGCTGAGTTGATTCAATCGATCACGGGAAACCTCTTCAGTTTCTTACATATTGCTAGAATGCTCTGGCTTGTTTTCCTAATCATCATCAAAGTCCATATTTTCATCACATTGAATTATTTGGGGTTCATTACGATCAGGTCCAGTGCTTATTGCAGAGCTCCGGACATCCAATCAAATATTGGAACTGCCATACCCGTTCCCATTAGAGATTGTAAATCCTGCTTCTCACTTTAATTCAGTAAGTTCAAAAGGACTAGAACTGGATTCAATTGATTTAGACTTGGTATAGTTGTCCTCTAATTTGTATTTCGATACAACACTATACTTGTGCTTCAACGCAGACAGAAATTCTACAGCAATGGGATCTTCATCTACGGGGCTTATGGACCTGCCCTCAAAAACATTCCAAATATCTGATTCATTTTCATTCATCTGATCATGTAAATCCACCCTCGTCTTCAGCACAACAAGCTGAACTGAAGGTCAGTTTTTCCGCAATTTATGGTGGGGGTACAGCCTGTCTTCCAGATTTCCCTATTTCTAATAGAAAATCCCAAAAAATGTATAAATTATAACACCCATAAACCCCATAATTAAGTACAATAATTAAAACCTCCACACCTTTGAATTTGCTATATCGTGAAAAGAGCAGCATCCATCATCATGGGAAAGAAAAATCGATTCTCCTTCTGATAAAAACTAGCCTGCAGTAGATGTCTTATGGCTGAGTTGATTCAATCGATCACAGGGAACTTCTTCAGTTTCTTCAATATTGCAAAAATTCTCTGGCTTTTTTTCCTGATCATCATCAAAGTCCATATTTTCATCACATTGAAGTTGGGGTTCATTACGATCAGGTCTAGTGCCTATTGCAGAGCTCCGAACATCCAATCCATTATTGGAACTGCCATACCCGTTCCAATTAGAGATTCTAAATCCTGCTTCTGGCTTTAATTCATTAAGTTAAAGAGCACTAGAACTGGATTCAGCTGATTTAGACTTGGTATAGTTGTCCTCTGATTTTTATTCCGATACAACACTATACTTGTGCTTCAACGCAGACAGAAATTCTGTAGCAATGGGATCTTCGTCTATGGGGCTTATGGATATGCCCTCAGAAACATCCTGAATATCTGATTCATTTTCATTCAACTGATCATGCAAATCCACCCTCATCTTCAGCTTAATAAGTTCAACTGAAGGCCAGTTTTTCAGAAATTTATGATGGGGGTAAAGCACATCTTCCAGATTTCCCTATTTCTAATAGAAACTACCAAAATGTATAAATTATAACACCCATAAACCCCAGAATTAAGTACAATAATTAAAACCTCCACACCTATGAATTTTCTATATCGTGAACAGAGCAGCATCCATCATCATGGGAAAGAAAAACCGATTCTCCTTCTGATACAAACCAGCCTGCAGTAGATGTCTTATGGTTGAGTTGATTCAATCAATCACAGGAAACCCCTTCATTTTCTTCAATATTGCCAAAATGCTCTGCCTTGTTTTCCTGATCCTCATCAAAGTCCATATTTTCATAGAATTGAAGTTGGGGTTCATTACGATCAGGTCGAGTGCCTATTGGAGAGCTCCGGACAGCCAATCCAATATTGGAACTGCCATACCCATTCTACAGCAATGGGATATTCATCTATGGGGCTTATGGACCTGCCCTAAAAAACATCCCGAATATCTGATTCATTTTCATTCAACTGATCATGCAAATCCACCCTCGTCTTCAGCACAACAAGCTAAAATGAAGGTCGGTTTTTTAGCAATTTATGGTGGGGGTAAAGCCTATCTTCCAGATTTCCCTATTTCTAATAGAAAATCCCAAAATGTATAAATTATACACCCATAAACCCCAAAATTAAGTACAAAAATTAAAACCTCCACACCTCTGAATTTGTTGTATCATGAAAAGAGCAGCATCCATCATCATGGGAAAGCAAAACCGATTCTCCTTCTGATACAAACTAGCCTGCAGTAGATGTCTTATGTCTGAGTTGATTCAATCGATCACATGAATCCTCTTCAGTTTCCTTAATATTGCAAAAATGCTCTGGCTTGTTTTCCTGATCATCATCAAAGTCCATATTTTCATCACATTGAAGTTGGGGTTCATTACGATCAGGTCCAATGCCTATTTCAGAGCTCTAGACATCCAATCCAATATTGGAACTATTATACCCGTTCCCATTAGAGATTGTAAATCCTGATTCTGGCTTTAATTCGGTAAGTTCAAGAGGACTAGAACTGGATTCAGTTGATTTAGACTTGGTATAGTTGTCCTATGATTTGTATTCTGATACAACACTATACTTGTGCTTCAACGTAGACATAAATTATGTAGCAATGGGATCTTCATCTATGGGGATTATGGATCTGCCCTAAAAGCATCCCGAATATCTGATTCATTTTCATTCAACTGATCATGCAAATCCACACTCGTCTTCAGCACAACAAGCTAAACTGAAGGCAGGTTTTTCTGCAATTTATGGTGGAGGTAAAGCCTGTCTTCCACATTTCCCTATTTCTAATAGAAAATCCCAAAAATGTATAAATTATAACACCCATAAACCCCAAAATTAAGTACAATAATTAAAACCTCCACACCTTTGAATTTTCTATATCGTGAAAAGAGCAGCATCCATCATCATGGGAAAGAAAAACTGATTCTCCTTCTGATAAAAACTAGCTTGCAGTAGATGTCTTATGGCTGAGATGATTCAATCGATCATAGGAAACCTCTTCCGTTTCTTCAATATTGCCAAAATTCTCTGGCTTGTTTTCCTGATCATCATCAAAGTCCATATTTTCATCACATTGAAGTTAGGGTTCATTACGATCAGGTCTAGTGCCTATTGCAGAGCTCCGAACATCCAATCCATTATTGGAACTGCCATACCCGTTCCAATTAGAGATTGTAAATCCTGCTTCTGGCTTTAATTCGTTAAGTTCAAGAGCACTAGAACTGGATACAGTTGATTTAGACTTGGTATAATTGTCCTCTGATTTTTATTCTGATACAACACTATACTTGTGCTTCAACGTAGACAGAAATTCTGTAGCAATGGGATCTTCATCTATGGGGCTTATGGATCTGCCCTCAGAAACATCCTGAATATCTGATTCATTTTCATTCAACTGATCATGCAAATCCACCCTCGTCTTCAGCACAACAAGTTGAACTGAAGTCCGGTTTTACAGAAATTTATGGTGGGGGTAAAGCCTGTCTTCCAGATTTCCCTATTTCTAATAGAAAATCCCAAAATGTATAAATTATAACACCCATAAACCCCAAAATTAAGTACAATAATTAAAACCTCCACACCTCTGAATTTTTTATATCGTGAAAAGAGCATCATCCATCATCATTGGAAAGAAAAATCGATTCTCCTTCTGATACAAACCAGCTTGCAGTAGATGTCTTATGGCTGAGTTGATTCAATCGATCACAGGAAACCTCTTCAGTTTCTTCAATATTGCCAAAATGCTATGCCTTGTTTTCTTGATCCTCATTAAAGTCCATATTTTCATCACATTGAAGTTCGGGTTCATTACGATCAGGTCCAGTGCCTATTGCAGAGCTCCGAACATCCAATCCAATATTGTAATTTCCATACACGTTCCCATTAGAGATTGTAAATCCTGCTTCTGGCTTTAATTCGGTAAGTTCAAGAGCACTAGAACTGGATTCAATTGATTTAGACTTGGTGTAGTTGTCCTCTAATTTGTATTCTGATACAACACTATACTTGTTCTTCAACACAGATAGAAATTCTACAACAATGGTATCTTCATCTATGTGGCTTATGGATCTGCCCTCAAAAACATCTCGAATATCTGATTCATTTTCATTCAACTGATCATGAAAATCCGTCGTTGTCTTCAGGTCAGGAAGTTGAACTGAAGGCTGGTTTTTCAGCAATTTATGGTGGGGGTAAAGCCTGTCTTCCAGATTTCCCTATTTCTCATAGAAAATCCCAAAATGTATAAATTATAACACCCATAAACCCCAAAATTAAGTACAATAATTAAAACCTCCACAACTCTGAATTTTCTATATCGTGAAAAGAGCAGCATCCATCATCATGGGAAAGCAAAACTGATTCTCCTTCTGATACAATCCAGCCTGCAGTAGATGTCTTATGGCTGAGTTGATTCAATCGATTGCAGGAAACCTCTTCAGTTTCTTCAATATTGCCAAAATGCTATGGCTTGTTTTCCTCATCATCATCAAAGTCCATATTTTCATCACATTGAATTATTTGTCATTCATTACGATCACGTCCAGTGCCTATTACAGAGTTCCGGACATCCAATCCAATATTGGAACTGCCATACCCATTCCCATTAGAGATTGTAAATCTTGCTTCTGGCTTTAATTCGGTAAGTTCAAGAGGACTAGAAGTGGATTCAGTCGATTTAGACTTGGTATAGTTTTCCTCTGATTTTTATTCTGATACAACACTATACTTGTGCTTCAACGCAAACAGAAATTATGTAGCAATGGGATCGTCATCTATGGGGCTTATGGTTCTGCCCTAAAAAACATCCCCAATATCTGATTCATTTTCATTCAACTCATCATGCAAATCCACACTCGTCTTCAGCATAGCAAGCTAAACTGAAGGCAGGTTTTTTAGCAATTTATGGTGGAGGTAAAGCCTGTCTTCCAGATTTCCCTATTTCTAATAGAATATCCCAAAATGTATAAATTATAACACCCATAAACCCCAAAATTAAGTACAATAATTAAAACCTCCACACCTATAAATTTGCTATATCGTGGAAAGAGCAGCATCCATCATCATGGGAAAGAAAAATCGATTCTCCTTCTGATACAAACCAGCCTGCAGTAGATGTCTTATGGCTGAGTTTATTCAATCGATCACAGGAAACCTCTTCAGTTTCTTCAATATTTCCAAAATGCTCTGCCTTGTTTTCCTCATCATCATCGAAGTCCATATTTTCATCACATTGAATTAGTTGTCGTTCATTACGATCACGTCCAGTTCCTATTGAAGAGTTCCGGACATCCAATCCAATATTGGAACTGCCATACCCGTTCCCATTAGATATTGTAAATCCTGCTTCTAGCTTTAATTCGGTAAGTTCAAGAGGACTAGAAGTGGATTCAGTTGATTTAGACTTGGTATAGTTGTCCTCTGATTTGTAGTCTGATACAACACTATACTTGTGCTTCAACGCAGACAGAAACTCTGTAGAAATTAGATCTTCATCTATGGGGCTTATGGATCTACCCTAAAAAGCATCCCAAATATCTGATTCATTTTCATTCAAATGATCATGCAAATCCACCCTCGTCTTCAGCACAACAAGCTAAACTGAAGGCCGATTTTTTAGCAATTTATGGTGGGGGTAAAGCCTGTCCTCCAGATTTCCCTATTTCTAATAGAAAATCCCAAAATGTATAAATTATAACACCCATAAACCCCAAAATTAAGTACAATAATTAACACCTCCACACCTCTGAATTTGCTATATCGTGAAAAGTGCAGCATCCATCATCATGGGAAAGAAAAACCCATTCTCCTTCTGATACAAACCAGCCTGCAGTAGATGTCTTATGGCTGAGTTAATTCAGTCGATCACAGGAAACCTCTTCAGTTTCTTCAATATTGCCAAAATGCTCTGCCTTGTTTTCCTAATCCTCATCAAAGTCCATATTTTCATCACATTGAAGTTGGGGTTCATTACGATCAGGTCCAGTACCTATTGCAGAGCTCCGAAAATCTAATCAAATATTGGAATTGCCATACCCGTTCCCATTAGAGATTGTAAATCCTTCTTCTGGCTTTAATTCGGTAAGTTCAAGAGCACTAGAACTGGATTCAGTTGATTTAGACTTGCTATAGTTGTCCTGTAATTTGTATTCCGATACAACACTATACTTGTGCTCCAACGCAGATAGAAATTCTATAGAAATGGGATCCTCACTATGGGGCTTATGGATCTACCCTCAAAAACATCCCAAATATATGATTCATTTTCATTCAACTGATCATGCAAATCCACCCTCGTCTTCAGCACAACAAGTTGAACTGAAGGCCGGTTTTTCAGCAATTTATGGTGGGGGTAAAGCCTGTCTTCCAGATTTCCCTATTTCTAATAGAAAATTCCAAAATGTATAAATTATAACACCCATAAACCCCAAAATTAAATACAATAATTAAAACCTCCACAACTCTGAATTTGCTATATCGTGAAAAGAGCAGCATCCATCATCATGGGAAAGCAAAACCGATTCTCATTCTGATACAAACCAGCCTACAGTAGATGTCTTATGGCTTTGTTGATTCAATCGATCATAGGAAACCTCTTCAGTTTCTTCAATATTGCCAAAATGCTCTGGCTATTGGCAATATGATGATGAGTGTTGTCCTTGATGGCAACCCACTTGATGAAGATGATGGCAACCTACTTGATGAAGTTGTCCTTGATGGAATATGTCTTGATGAACTTGTTAAATGATGTATATCTGATGTATCTATAATGAGTACAGAAGGTAATGAAGGAAGGAATGTCAGCATGTGCCAGAATATGATAAAAAGAGTATGTCTCAAGGCATACGCAGATTTGTCTAGACAAAGTCGCATATGCACGCGGGAAATAACGTGCCAAGTTGCGTATGGGCAAAAGCGCTCTAAATATGTAAAACCAGGGGTAACCACCATGGTATTGACCCATTGTATTAAGTAATGATTCGTCTATGTGACCTCGTCCAGGAATACCATCGAAATAATGTGGTTTTGGCTCATGGTATTGATAAAGGGTAAACCTATATAAGGAGAAGAAATTCATTGTGCAAAATGGGGCAAGAAGTCTGAGCTTGAATGAGTACTTCTCTCTAAAGTATATCTGTATGGAAAGGGTAATGGTTTGATGATAGATCTGAATCTGTGATGCACCTATGAAGAAAATGATGAAGAAGGGAATCTAGATCTGAAATGTATTTGTATCTTCTAGATTTGTTTGTGGAATGCTTAGATCTGAGATGAGGCGAAAATCTGTTTGAAGTAAAGCGTAAAATCTGAGTGATGTATCTGTTCTGAAGAATTGCAATGACCTAAATGTCTGAAGAACTATATGCTAGTTCGCCGCAGAGTAAGCGCGTATATACGCGGGTTTGCTGAAGCGAAAGTGCGTATGGGCAGCAAAATTAGCTCTGTAATTTGTACAGAAGTATACGCGGGTTTATATGGTTGAAGGCGCATATATACGCGATATCAGTGAAAGGAAAGCGCGTATGCAAGACTAGGGTTTGATGAAGTTTGTGGTATGAGATGTCTGATTTGTTTTGTTGGTTTACTGCTATCTGTCAATGTGTTATAAGTATCAGTTTGATGTATGATTGAGCTTAAATGTGTGGAGTGGGTCCAGTCTGAAAATATGATGAAAAGTGGCCTGCGAGTTGTGCTATAAAGAAAGCTTTTGGATCCAGTGTCAAAATTGATGAAACGTGGTCCATAGAGGTGCTGAGGGTTGTAGCCTCCAGTCAGGGGGTTGTAGCTCCCTTCTAGGTGAGGCTGGTAAACGAGAGTAGGGGGTCGTAGCTCCCTTCCAGGAGAGGCTAGTAAACGAGAGCAGGGGGTCGGTGCTCCCTTCCAGGAGAGGCTGGTAAACGAGAGCAGGTGGGTGCCTGCGTACTGGTATGAGTCTGCGCCAGTACATAAGTTGTAATATGTTTTCTTTATAATAAAATATTGAAGGCTGAGCAATGGCAGTGGTGGTTTTCTCCCGACTTGGGTTTCCACCTAAAATCATGGTGTTCATGTGTGATGATTTATTCTATTATTACTTCACATGTCTGTTGCTATATAAACATCTAATGAATGAATAAATGCAAGGATCTAAGTAAAGAACTAGTTGCATATTAAGATATCTCTACATACGCGAGTTTAGTGAAGGGTATCTGCGTATATACGCGAGTCTGATGAAATAAAGTAGCGTATGGGTTTCAGAGCATGAAAAAGTAAAAACATTTTAGTATGCCCTAAATACTGATTCACCCCACCCTCTCAGTATTTTTCCCAACACTGGCTTGTTTTCCTAATCATCATCAAAGTCCATATTTTCATCACATTGAATTAGTTTTCGTTCATTACGATCACGTCCAATGCCTATTACAGAGTTCCAGACATCCAATACAATATTGGAACTGCCATACCCATTCCCATTAGAGATTGTAAATCCTGCTTCTGGCTTTAATTCGGTAAGTTCAAGAGGACTAGAACTAGATTCAGTTAATTTAGACTTGGTATAGTTGTCCTCTGATTTGTATTCTAATACACACTATACTTGTGCTACAACGCAGACAAAAATTCTGTAGCAATGGGATCTTCATCTATGGGACTTATGGATCTGCCCTAAAAAACATCCCGAATATCTGATTCATTTTCATTCAACTGATCATGCAAATCCATCCTCATCTTCAGCACAACAAGCTAAACTGAAGGCCGTTTTTTTAGCAATTTATGGTGGGGGTAAAGCCTGTCTTCCATATTTCACTATTTCTAATAGAAAATCCCAAAACGTATAAATTATAACACCCATAAACCCCAAAATTATGTACAATAATTAAAACCTCCACACCTTTGAATTTTTTATATCGTGAAAAGAGTAGCATCCATCTTCATGGGAAAGCAAAACCAATTCTCCTTCTGATAAAAACCAGCCTCCTGTAGATGTCTTATGGCTGAGTTGATTCAATCGATCAGAGGAAAGCTCTTCAGTTTCTTCAATATTTCCAAAATGCTCTGGCTTGTTTTCGTAATCCTCATCAAAGTCCATATTTTCATCACATTTAAGTCGGGGTTCATTATGATCAGGTCCAGTGCCTATTGCAGAGCTCCAGACATCCAATCCAATATTGGAACTTCCATACCCGTTCCCATTAGATATTGTAAATCCTGCTTCCGGCTCTAATTCGGTAAGTTCAAGAGCACTAGAACTGGATTCAGTTGATTTAGACTTGGTATAGTTGTCCTCTGATTTGTATTATGATACAACACTCTACTTGTGCTTCAATGCAGACAGAAATTCTGCAGCAATGGGATATTCATCTATGGGGCTTATGGATCTTCCCTCAAAAACATCCCGAATATCTGATTCATTTTCATTCAACTGATCATGCAAATCCACCCTCGTCTTCAGCAAAGCAAGCTGAACTGAAGGCCGGTTTTTTAGAAATTTATGGTGGGGGTAATGCCTGTCTTCCAGATTTCCCTATTTCTAATAGAAAATCCCAAAATGTATAAATTATAGCACCGATAAACCCCAAAATTAAGTACAATAATTAAAACCTCCACACCTCTGAATTTTCTATATGGTGAAAAGAGAAGCATCCATCATCATGGGAAAGCAAAACCGATTCTCCTTTTGATATAAACCAGCCTGTAGTAGATGTCTTATGGCTGAGTTGATTCAATCGATCACAGGAAACCTCTTCAGTTTCTTCAATATTGCCAAAATTCTTTGGCTTGTTTTCCTAATCATCATCAAAGTCCATATCTTCATCACATTGATGTTGGGGTTCATTACGATCAGGTCCAGTGTCTATTTCAGAGCTCCGGACATCCAATCCAATATTGGAATTGCCATACCCATTCCCATTAGAGATTTTAAATCCTACTTCTGGCTTTAATTCGGTAAGTTCAAGAGCACTAGAACTGGATTCAGTTGAATTATACTTGGTATAGTTGTACTCTTATTTGTATTCCGATAGAACACAATACTTGTTCTTCAATGTAGATAGAAATTCTGCAGTAATGGGATCTTTATCTATGGGGCTTATGGATCTGCCCTCAAAAACATCCCGAATATTTGATTCATTTTCATTCAACTGATCATGCAAATCCACCCTCGTCTTCAGCACAACAAGCTAAACAAAAGGCTGGCTTTTCAGTAATTTATGGTGGAGATAAAATCTGTCTTCCAGATTTCCCTATTTCTAATAGAAAATCCCAAAATGTATAAATTATAACACCCATAAACCCCAAAATTAAGTAGAATAATTAAAATCTCCACACCTTTGAATTTGCTATATCGTGAAAAGAGCAGCATCCATCATCATGGGAAAGCAAAACTGATTATCCTTCTGATACAAACCAGCCTGCAGTAGATGTCTTATGGCTAATTTTATTCAATTGATCGCAGGAAACCTCTTCAGATTCCTCAATATTGCCAAAATGCTCTGGCTTGTTTTCCTGATCATCTTCAAAGTCCATATTTTCATCACATTGAAGTTGGGGTTCATTACGATCAAGTCCAATGCCTATTGCAGAGCTCCGGACATCCAATCCAATATTGGAACTGTCATACCCGTTCCCATTAGAGATTGTAAATCCTGCTTCTGGCTTTAATTCGGTAAGTTCAAGAGCACTAGAACTCGATTCATTGGATTTAGACTTGGTATAGTTGTCCTCTGATTTGTATTCAAATACAACACTATACTTGTGCTTCAACGGAGACAGAAATTCTGCAGTAATGGGATCTTCATCTATGGGGCTTATGGATCTGCCCTCAGAAACATCTCGAATATCTGATTCATTTTCATTCAAATGATCATGCAAATCCACCCTCGCCTTCAGCACAGAAAGGTGAACTGAAGGCCGGTATTTCAGCAATTTATGGCGGGGGTAAAGCCTATCTTCCAGATTTCCCTATTTCTAATAGAAAATCCCAAAATGTATAAATTATAACACCCATAAACCCCAAAATTAAGTACAATAATTAAAACCTACACACCTCTGAATTTTCTATATCATGAAAAGAGAAGCATCCATCATCATGGGAAAGAAAAACCGATTCTCCTTCTGATACAAACCAGCCTGCAGTAGATGTCTTATGGCTGAGTTGATTCAATCGATCACAAGAAACCTCTTCAGTTTCTTCAATATTTCCAAAATTCTCTGGCTTGTTTTCCTGATCCTCATGAAAGTGCATATTTTCATCACATTGAAGGGTGGGTTCATTACGATCAGGTCCAGTGCCTATTGCAGAGCTCTGGACATCCAATCCAATATTGGAACTATCATACTCGTTTCCATTAGAGATTGTAAATCATGCTTTTGGCTTTAATTCGGTAATTTCAAGAGCACTAGAACTGGATTCAGTTGATTTAGAGTTGGTGTAGTTGTCCTCTGATTTGTATTCCGATACAACACTATACTTGTGCTTCAACACAGACATAAATTCTACAGCAATGGGATCTTCATTTATGGGGCTCATGGATCTTCCCTCAAAATCATCGCAAATATCTGATTCATTTTCATTCCACTGATCATGCAAATCCACCCCCGTCTTCAGCACAACAAGCTGAACTGAAGGCCAGTTTTCCAGCAATATATGGTGGGGGTAAAGCCTGTCTTCTAGATTTCCCTATTTCTAATATAAAACCCAAAATGTATAAATTATAACACCCATAAACCCCAAAATTAAGTACAATAATTAAAACCTCCACACCTTTGAATTTTCTATATCGTGAAAAGAGCAGCATTCATCATCATGGCAAAGAAAAACTGATTATCCTTCTGATACAAACCAGCCTGCAGTATATGTCTTATGGCTAAGTTGATTCAATCGATCACAGGAAACCTCTTCAGTTTCTTCAATATTGCCAAAATTCTCTGGCTTGTTTTCATGATCATAATCAAAGTCCATATTTTCATGACAGTGAAGTTGGGGTTCATTACGATCAGGTCCAGTGCCTATTGCAGAGCTCCGGACATCCAATCCAATATTGGAATTGCCATACCCGTTCCCATTAGAGATTGTAAATCCTACTTCTAGCTTTAATTCGGTAAGTTCAAAGCACTAGAACTGGATTCAGTTGATTTAGACTTGGTATAGTTGTCCTCTGATTTGTATTCTGATACAACACTATACTTGTGCTTCAACGCAGACAGAAATTCTGCAGCAATGGGATCTTCATCTATGGGGCTTATGGATCTGCCCTCAGAAACATCTTGAATATCTTATTCATTTTCATTCAACTGATCATGCAAATCCACCCTCGCCTTCAGCACAGGAAGCTGAACTGAAGGCCGGTTTTTCAGCAATTTATGGTGGGTGTAAAGCCTATCTTCCAGATTTCCCTATTTCTAATAGGAAATCCTGAAATGTATAAGTTATAACACCCATAAACCCAAAAATTAAGTACAATAATTAAAACCTCCAAACCTCTGAATTTGCTATATCGTGAAAAGAGCAGCATCCATCATCATGGGAAAACAAAACCGATTCTCCTTCTGATACAAACCAGCTTGCAGTAGATGTCTTATGGCTGATTTGATTCAATCCATCATAGGAAACCTCTTCAGTTTCTTCAATATTGCCAAAATTCTCTGGCTTGTTTTCCTGATCCTCATCAAAGTCCATATTTTCATCACATTGAAGAGTGGGTTCATTACGATCAGGTCCAGTGTGTATTGCAGAGCTCCGGACATCCAATCGAATATTGGAACTTCCATACCCATTCCCAATAAAGATTTTAAATCCTGCTTTTGGATTTAATTCAGTAAGTTCAAGATCACTAGAACTCGATTCAGTTGATTTAGACTTGGTGTAGTTGTCCTCTGATTTGTATTTCGATACAACACTATACTTGTGCTTCAACACAGACAGAAATTCTGCAGCAATGGGATCTTCATCTATGGGGCTTATGGATTTGCCCTCAAAAACATCCCGAATATCTGATTCATTTTCATTCCACCGATCATGCAAATCCACCGTCATCTTCAGCACAAAAAGCTGAACTGAAGGCCAGTTTTTCAGCAATTTATGGTGGGAGTAAAGCCTGTCTTCCAGATTTCCCTATTTCTAATAGAAAATCCCAAAATGTATAAATTATAACACCCATAAACCCCAAAATTAAGTACAATAATTAAAACCTCCACACCTCTTAATTTGCTATATCATGAAAAGAGCAGCATCCATCATCATGCGAAAAAAAAACTGATTCTCCTTCTGATACAAACCAGCCTACAGTAGATGTCTTATGGCTGAGTTGATTCAATCGATCATAGGAAACCTCCTCAGTTTCTTCAATATTTCCAAAATTCTCTGGCTTGTTTTCATGATCATCATTAAAGTCCATATTTTCATCACATTAAAATTGGGGTTCATTACGATCAGGTCGAGTGCCTATAGCAGAGCTCTGGACATCCAATCCCATATTGTAACTGCAATACCCGTTCCCATTAGAGATTGTAAATCCTGCTTCTAGCTTTAATTCGGTAAGTTCAAGAGCACTAGAACTGGATTCAGTTGATTTAGACTTTGTATAGTTGTCCTGTGATTTGTATTCTGATACAACACTATACTTGTGCTTCAACGCAGATAGAAATTCTGCAGCAATGGGATCTTCATCTATGGGGCTTATGGATCTGCCCTCAGAAACATCCCGAATATCTAATTCATTTTCATTCAATTGATCATGAAAATCCACCCTCGTCTTCAGCACAGCAAGCTGAACTGAAGGTCAGTTTTTCAGCAATTTATGGTGGGGGTAATGCCTGTCTTCCAAATTTCGCTATTTCTAATATAAAATCCCAAAATGTATAAATTATAACGCCCATAAACCCCAAAATTAAGTACATTAATTAAAACCTCCACACCTCTGAAATTTCTATATCGTGAAAAGAGTAGCATCCATCATCATGGGAAAGCAAAACCGATTCTCCTTCTGATACAAACTAGCCCACAGTAGATATCTTATGGCTGAGTTGTTTCAATCAATAACAAGAAACCTCTTCAGTTTCTTCAATATTGCCAAAATTCTCTGTTTTGTTTTCCTGATCCTCATCAAATTCCATGTTTTCATCACATTAAATTTGGGGTTCATTACAATCAGGTCCAGTGCCTATTGCAGAGCTCAGGACATCCAATCCAATATTGGAACTACCATACCCATTCCCATTAGAGATTGTAAATCCTGCTTCTGGATTTATTTCGGTAAGTTCAAGAGCACTAGAACTGGATTCAGTTGATTTAGACTTGGAGTAGCTGTCCTCTGATTTGTATTCTAATACAACACTATACTTGTGCTTCAACGAAGACAGAAATTTTGTAGCGATGGGATCTTCATCTATGGGGCTTATGGACCTGCCCTCAAAGACATCTCGAATATCTGATTCATTTTGATTCAACTGATCATTAAAATCCACCTTCGTCTTCAACACAGCAAGCTGAACTGAAGGCCAGTTTTTCAGCAATTTATGGTGGGGCTAAAGCCTGTCTTCCATATTTCCCTATTTCTAATAGAAAATCCCAAAATGTATAAATTATAACACCCATAAACTCCAAAATGAAGTACAATAATTAGAACCTCCACACCTCTGAATTTTCTATATCATGGAAAGAGTAGCATCCATCATCATGGGAAATCAAAACCGATTCTCCTTCTAATACAAACTAGCCTGCAGTAGATGTCTTATGGCTGAGTTGATTCAATCAATCACAGGAAACCTCTTCAGTTTCTTCAAAATTTCCAAAATGCTCTAGCTTGTTTACCTGATCATCATCAAAGTCCATATTTTCATCACATTTAATTAGTTGGGGTTCATTACGATCAGGTCTAGTGCCTATTGCAGAGCTCCAGACATCCAATCCAATGTTAGAACTTCCATACCCGTTCCCATTAGAGATTGTAAATCCTGCTTCTGGATTTAATTCGGTAAGTCCAAGAGCACTAGAACTGGATTCAGTTGATTTAGACTTGGAATAGTTGTCCTCTGATTTGTATTCTGATACAACACTATACTTGTGCTTCAACGCGGACAGAAATTCTGCAGCAATGGGATCTTCATCTATGGGGCTTATAGATCTTCCCTCAAAAACATCCCGAATATCTGATTCATTTTCATTCCACCGATCATGCAAATCCACCCTCGTCTTCAGCACAGTAAGCTGAACTGAAGGCAAATTTTTCAGCAATTTATGGTGGGGGTAAAGCTTGTCTTCCAGATTTCCCTATTTCTAATAGAAAATCCCAAAATGTATAAATTATAACACCCATAAATCCAAAAATTAAGTACAATAATTAAAACCTCCACACCTCCGAATTTTCTATATCGTGAAAAGTGCAACATCCATCAATCATGGGAAAGAAAAATTGATTCTCCTTCTGATACAAACCAACCTGCAGTAGATGTCTTATGGCTGAGTTGATTCAATCGATCATAGGAAACCTCTTCAGTTTCTTCAATATTTCCAAAATGCTCTGGCTTGTTTTCATAATCATCATCAAAGTCCATATTTTCATCACATTGAAATTGGGGTTCATTACGATCAGGTCCAGTGCCTATTGCAGAGTTCCAGACATGCAATCCAATATTGGAACTGCAATATTCATTCCCATTAGAGATTGTAAATCCTACTTCTAGCTTTAATTCGGTAAGTTCAAGAGCACTAGAACTGGATTCAGTTGATTTAGACTTTGTATAGTTGTCCTCTGATTTGTATTCTGATACAACACTATACTTGTGCTTCAACGCAGACAGAAATTCTGCAGCAATGGGATCTTCATCTATGGGGCTCATGGATCTGCCCACAGAAACATCTCGAATATCTGATTCATTTTCATTCAACTGATCATGCAAATCCACCCTCGTCTTCAGCACAACAAGCTGAACTGAAGGCTGGTTTTTCAGTAATTTATGGTGGGGGTAAAGCTTGTCTTCCAAATTTCTCTATTTCTAATAGAAAATCCCAAAATGTATAAATTATAACACCCATAAACACTAAAATTAAGTACAGTAATTAAAACCTCCACACCTCTGAAATTGCTATATCGTGAAAAGAGCAGCATCCATCATCATGGGAAAGCAAAAACGATTCTCCTTCTGATACAAACCAGCCTGCAGCAGATGTCTTATGGCTGAGTTGATTCAATCAATCGCAAGAAACCTTTTTAATTTCTTCAATATTGCCAAAATGCTCTAGTTTGTTTTCTTGATCTTGATCAAAGTCCACGTTTTCATCACATTAAAGTTGGGGTTCATTACGATCAGGTCCAGTCCCTATTGCAGAGCTCCGGACATCCAATATAATATTGGAATTACCATACCCATTCCCATTAGAGATTGTAAATCCTGCTTCTGGATTTAATTCGGTAAGTTCAAGAGCACTAGAACTGGATTCAGTTGATTTAGACTTGGTGTAGTTGTCCTCTGATTTGTATTCTGGTACAACACTATAGTTGTGTTTCAACGCAGACAAAAATTCTGTAGCAATGGGATCTTCATCTATGGGGCTTATGGACCTGCCCTTAAAAACATCTTGAATATATGATTCATGTTGATTCAAATGATCATGCAAATCCACCCTCGTCTTCAGCACAGCAAGCTGAACTGAAGGCCAGTTTTTCAGCAATTTATGGTGGGGGTAAAGCCTGTCTTCTAGATTTCCCTATTTCTAATAGAAAATCCCAAAATTTATAAATTATAACACCCATAAACCCCAAAATGAAGTACAATAATTAAAACCTCCACACCTCTAATTTTGCTATATCATGGAAAGAGCAGCATCCATCATCATGGGAAAGCAAAACTGATTCTCCTTCTAATATAAACCAGCCTGCAGTAAATGTCTTATGGCTGAGTTGATTCAATCGATCATAGGAAACCTCTTTAGTTTCTTCAATATTTCCAAAATGCTCTAGCTTGTTTTCCTGATCATCATCAAAGTCCATATTTTCATCACATTGAATTAGTTGGGGTTCATTACGATCAGGTCTAGTGCCTATTGTAGAGCTCTGGACATCCAATCCAATATTGGAACTTCCATACCCGCTCCCATTAGAGATTTTAAATCTTGCTTCTGGCTTTAATTCGGTAAGTTCAAGAGGACTAGAACTGGATTCAGTTGATTTAGACTTGGTATAGTTGTCCTCTGGTTTGTATTCCGATACAACACTATAATTGTGCTTCAACGCAGACAGAAATTCTGTAGCAATGGGATCTTCATCTATGGGGCTATGGATCTGCCCTTAAAAACATCCCGAATATCTGATTCATTTTCATTCAACTGATCATGAAAATCCACCCTCATCTTCAGGAAAACAAACTGAACTGAAGGCCGATTTTTCAGCAATATTTTATGGTGGGGGTAAAGCCTGTCATCGAGATTTCCCTATTTCTAATAGAAAATCACAAAATGTATAAATTATAACACCCATAAACCCCAAAATTAAGTACAATAATTAGAACCTCCACACCTCTGAATTTGCTATATCGTGAAAAGAGCAGCATCCATCATCATGGAGAAGAAAAACTGATTCTCCTTCTGATACAAACCAGCCTGCAGTAGATGTCTTATGGCTAAGTTGATTCAATCGATCATAGGAAACATCTTCAGTTTATTCAATATTGCCAAAATTCTATGGCTTGTTTTCCTGATCATCATCAAAGTCCATATTTTCATCACATTGAATTAGTTGGGTTTCATTACGATCAGGTCCAGTGCCTATTTCAGAGCTCCAGACATCCAATCCAATATTGGAACTGCCATACCCGTTCCCATTAGAGATTTTAAATCCTGCTTCTGGCTTTAATTCAGTAAGTTCAAGAGCACTAGAACTCAATTCAGTTGATTTATACTTATTATAGTTGTCCTCTAATTTGTATTCTGATACAACACTATACTTGTGCTTCAATGTAGACATAAATTCTGCAACAATGGGATTTTCATCTATGGGGCTTATGGATCTGCCCTCAAAAAAATCTCGAATATCTGATTCATTTTCATTCAACTGATCATGCAAATCCACCCTCGTCTTCAGCACAGCAAGCTGAACTGAAGGCCGGTTTTTTAGAAATTTATGGTGGGGGTAAAGCCTGTCTTCCAGATCTCCCTATTTCTAATAGAGAATCCCAAAAATGTATAAATTATAACACCCATAAACCCCAAAAGTAAGTACAATAATTAAAACCTCCACACCTTTGAATTTTTAATATCGTGAAAAGAGCAGCATCCATCATCATGGGAAAGCAAAACTGATTGTCCTTATGATACAAACCAGCCTGTAGTAGATGTCTTATGGCTGAGTTGATTCAATCGATCACAGGAAACTTCTTCAGTTTCTTCAATATTTCCAAAATGCTCTGGCTTGTTTTCCTGATCATCATCAAAGTCCATATTTTCATCACATTGAAGTTGGTGTTCATTACGATCAGGTCCATTGCCTATTGCAGAGCTCCAGAAATCCATTCCAATATTGGAACTGCCATACCCATTCCCAGTAGCGATTGTAAATCCTTCTTCTGGCTTTAATTCGGTAAGTTCAAGAGCACTAGAACTGGATTCAGTTGATTTAGGCTTGGTATAGTTGTCCTCTGATTTGTATTCCGATACAACACTATACTTGTGCTTCAACGCAGACAGAAATTCTATAGCAATGGGATCTTCATCTATGGGGCTTATGGATCTGCCTTACAAAACATCCTGAATATCTGATTCATTTTCATTCAGCTGATCATGCAAATCCACCCTCGTCTTCAGCACAACAAGCTGAACTGAAGGTCGATTTTTCAGCGATTTATGGTGGGGGTAAAGCCTGTCTTCCAAATTTCCCTATTTCTAATAGAAAATCCCAAAATGTATAAATTATAACACCCATAAACCCCAAAATTAAGTACAATAATTAAAACCTCCACCCCTCTGAATTTGCTATATCGTGAAAAGAGCAGCATCCATCATCATGGGAAAGCAAAACCGACTATCCTTCTAATACAAACCAACCTGTAGTAGATGTATTATGGCTGAGTTGATTCAATCGATCACAGGAAACCTCTTCATTTTATTCAATATTGCCAAAATTCTCTAGCTTGTTTTCCTGATCCTCATCCACAATCGTCTTCAGCACAACAAGCTAAACTGAAGGCCGGTTTTTCAGCAATTTATAGTGGGGGTAAAGCTTGTCTTCCAGATTTCCCTATTTCTAATAGAAAATCCCAAAATGTATAAATTATAACACCCATAAACCCCAAAATTAAGTACAATAATTAAAACCTCCACACCTCTGAATTTGCTATATTGTGAAAAGAGCAGCATCCATCATCATAGGAAAGCAAAACCGATTCTCCTTCTGATACAAACCAGCCTGCAGTAGATGTCTTATGGCTGAGTTGATTCAATCGATCATAGTAAATCCCTCTTCTGGCTTTAATTCGGTAAGTTCAAGAGCACTAGAACTGGATTCAGTTGATTTAGACTTGGTATAGTTTTCCTCTGATTTGTATTCTGATACAACACTATACTTGTGCATCAACGCAGACATAAATTATACAACAATGGGATCTTCATCTATGGGGCTTATGGATCTACCCTCAGAAACATCCTGAATATATCATTCATTTTCATTCAACTGATCATGCAAATCCACCCTTGTCTTCAGCACAGCAAGCTGAACTCAAGGCCGGTTTTTCAGCAATTTATGGTGGGGGTAAAGCCTATCTTTCAGATTTCACTATTTCTAATAGAAAATCTCAAAATGTATAAATTATAACACCCATAAACCCCAAAATTAAGTACAATAATTAAAACCTCCACAGCTTTCAATTTGCTATTTTGTGAAAATAGCAGCATCCATCATCATGGGAAAGCAAAACGGATTCTCCTTCTGATACAAACGTTTTTCAGCAGATGTCTTATGGCTGAGTTGATTCAATCGATCACAAGAAACCTCTTCAGTTTCTTCAATATTGCGAAAATTCTCTGGCTTGTTTTCCTGATCATCATCAAAGTCCATATTTTCATCAGATTGAAGTTGGGGTTCATTAAGATTAGGTCCAGTGCCTATTGCAGAGCTCCGGACATCCAATCCAATATTGGAACTTCCATACCCATTCCCATTAGAGATTGTAAATCCTGCTTCTGGCTTTAATTTGGTAAGTTCAAGAGCACTAGAACTGGATTCAGTTGATTTAGACTTGGTATAGTTGTCCTCTGATTTGTATTCTGATACAACACTATACTTGTGCTTCAACGCAGACAGAAATTCTACAGCAATGGGATCTTCATCTATGGGGCTTCTGGATCTGCCCTCATAAACATCCCGAATATCTGATTCATTTTCATTCAACTGATCATGAAAATGCACCCTTGTCTTCAGCACAGCAAGCTAGACTGAAGGCCGATTTTTCAGCAATTTATGGTGGGGGTAAAGCATGTCTTCCATATTTCCCTATTTCTAATAGAAAATCCCAAAATGTATAAATTATAACACCCATAAACCCCAAAATTAAGTACAATAATTAAAACCTCCACACCTCTAAATTTTCTATATCGTGAAAATATCAGCATCCATCATCATGGGAAAGTAAAACTGATTCTCCTTCTAATACAAACCAACCTGCAGTAGATGTCTTATGGCCGAGTTGATTCAATCGATCACAGGAAAGCTCTTCAGTTTCTTCAATATTTCCAAAATTCTTTGGGTTGTTTTCTTGATCCTCGTCAAAGTCCATATATTCATCACATTGAAGTTGGGGTTCATTAGGATCAGGTCCAGTGCCTATTGCAGAGCTCCAGACATCCAAACCAATATTGGAACTGCCATACCTTTTCCCATTGGAGATTGTAAATCCTGCTTATGGCTTTAATTCGGTAAGTTCAAGAGCACTAGAACTGGATTCAGTTGATTTAGACTTGGTATAGTTGTCCTCTGATTTGTATTCCGATACAACACTATACTTGTGCTTCAATGAAAACATAAATTCTGCAACAATCGGATCTTCATCTATGGGGCTTATGGATCTGCCCTCAAAAACATCCCAAATATCTGATTCATTTTCATTCAACTAATCATGCAAATCCACCCTCGTCTTTAGCACAACAAGCTGAACTGAAGGCCAGTTTTTCAGCAATTTATGGTGGGGGTAAAGCCTGTCTTCCAGATTTCCCTATTTCTAATAGAAAATCCCAAAATGTATAAATTATAACACCCATAAACCCCAAAATGAAGTACAATAATTAAAACCTCCACACCTTTGAATTTTCTATATCGTGGAAAGAGTAGCATCAATCATCATGGGAAAGCAAAACCGATTCTCCTTCCGATACAAACCAGCCTGCAGTAGATGTCTTATGGCTGAGTTGACTCAATCGATCACAGGAAACCTCTTCAGTTTCTTCAATATTTCCAAAATGCTCTGGCTTGTTTTCCTAATCATCATCAATGTCCATATTTTCATCACATTGAATTAGTTGGGGTTCATTACGATCAGGTCCAGTGCCTATTGGAGAGCTCCGAAAATCCAATCCAATATTGGAACTGCCATACCCGTTCCCATTAGAGATTGAAAATCCTGCTTCTCGCTTTAATTCGGTAAGTTCAAGAGGACTAGAAATGGATTCAGTTGATTTAGACTTGGTATAGTTGTCCTCTGAATTGTATTCTGATACAACACTATACTTGTTCTTCAACGTGGATATAAATTCTGCAGCAATGGGATCTTCATCTATGGGGCTTATGTGTCTACCCTAAAAAAAATCCCGAATATCTGATTCATTTTCATTCAACTGATCATCAAAATCCACATTCTTCTTCAACACAGCAAGCTGAACTGAAGGCCGGTTTTTTAGCAATTTATGTTGGGGGTAAAGCTTGTCTTCTAGATCTTGACTATTTAAGCGTTTAATTGGTTTTTTCAGAGACCTGACCATAGAATCAAATGAATCCTGCGAATCTTGCGAAATAATAAACAATAGTAAGGCCATTATCTATTGGTTTGAAATAATAAACAACATGCAACAAACCCACATAATTAGTAAATTATTTAAAGACAATAATTCCTACATATTAAAATATAAAGTTATAACATACCAGCTCATACTCGAACATAACATCTGTATCAATATTCTTCTTCTGTATCTTCTTGATCTTCATCCAACTGATCAACATCTGTATCAACATCTGTTTCAGAAATGGTGTTGAAATGATCGACCATGTCATCATCATCATCAATTATGTCATTTTCAATAATATCCTCATCAACATCATCATCAATAATTGTTGCCGCATCTCCTATGCCTGGTTCATCTTCTAATATATCTTCTTCGTCTGTCAATGCATCTTCCTACTCATTTGCCACTGCATCATCTTCTTCTTGATCAATATCATCTTCTTCCTCTATAGTATACTCTACTGGCCTTCCTCTTGGATCATATCTAATAGCAAATGACCATTCATTCTCACCTGAAACCTCTGAGTAAAATACTTGTTCACATTGGCTTGGAAAAAAATAGCGATCTTTTCCTACTTCAAACTGCGATGTTTTAACCATTAGAAATCCATTGTCATGTTAAATAAGTGTTCTATCATCATCACATACATTCATTCGTAGCCTATACCATTTGACGTCGAAAAAAACTATTTTGAAGGAATTAAAGTCATACTCAACTATATCATCTAAGAACCCATAATATCTATTTTCATATTCTCGAGGATGTCTGTCACTCCTGGAGGAAACATTAGTGACCTGGAATACTGCAGTTATCCCACTATCAGAAGTTTTCCTGTTATCATCCAACTGTTTAACGCGAAATTTACGACCATTGCACCACATATCCTTGTGGTGTTTCAACTGCAATATGCCAAACATGAAAAAGATGCATTCTCAATTAATAATTAATCATATAATTTACACAACATGAAAATTAACTGAAAAAACAAACTTCTTGTCACATTATAAATATAGTATAAAATAAGTAATGAATAAAATAGGTGAATTAATTGCTTACCTTTCTATCTTTCAAACCATATGCTAAATCGATTTCCCTGTCCTTAACGTTTCCATCTCCACTACAATATGCTTCTCTAATCAATTCAGACAATAGTTGCCATGATAACCACCGTCGTTACGTGCTTTACATGTTTCAATCCATTCACTCATCCACTCAAGATTGTTTGCAATGTATAAAAGTAGTGCCTCATAATCTTGAGCACTTGAATAAAAAAACAATAATTCACCAATATTAATAAATATTACTTATAACCATGGTAAATTATATTAATTAATGAACTATAAAATAATAAGACCTAAATGAATATAATGATCATATGCATGATGTAAAAATATGAAACATTATATGTATTATACATAATAAATCTTTTACCTCTCACTTTCTTCATTCTACCTTTTCCCAACAGGTGCTCCACTTCAAATTTTTGATGGAGTTCACATTCCAAATGCATTCCACCGCCTTCATGGCTGGCGCAGCTAATATAGGAAGATAATGACTAATATACACCATGGATTGATATACCACATATCCCTCCACCATAGAACCCTCAGGTCGTGCTCTTTGTCTAACCAAAGCCCTCAAGTATTTCAGGTGCCTCTCAACCATCCACATTGACCTTGTGTGTACTGGTCCACACATTTCAATCTCCTCAACTTGGTGTATCAAGTAGTGTTCTTGTGCATTGAAAAATGTTGGAGGTAGAAACTTTTGCATTTCACACATTAGCAGAGGAATTTCTCTCTTCCAATACTTTATTTCATCTTGATGGATTTCTTTCAATGACAACCATCTGCAAATCATTACGCAAGGTTATTTCAATGAAACATAATATATATTTCATTACAAGTAAATTAATACATCATTTCATCAAGTACGAAAAGAAATTGTAGAAATTAGATTTTTCGTATAAATCAAAACTACTTACCTCATGTATTTACTAAGACCATATATAACTTGTTTGACATTGTTGTCGAAGTCATTTGGGAGAGATACATGTAGAACATACTATAACAATAAAAAATGAATCGTTATTGGTTTCCAAATTAAATAGAAAAAAGGAAAATTTAAAATATGTATTCAAGAAATAACATACAAAAACGTATACCAAAAAAATTACCTTAACAAAGGTATGCCAATCATGTGTTTTCACCCCACTAAAGTCACCTTTCTTTGTTAAGATATTATTTATGTTTGAAGCAAATCCTGTTGGAAATTTAATTCTTCTAACGACCTCTTTTACATCATTGCTTTGTTGTTCTGTTAATAACCATGGACTATTATTATAATTTTGACCTCCATTGTTATTTGATCTGTTGATCACACTTTTCATTGCATGATTCGATTTCTCAATGTCAGCACAAATTTTGTCAATTTTATGTCTATCATGTGCACCGTCTATGGTTCGCCATAACGTTTCTTTCACATTCTTCCCAACATGCATTGTATAAAAAAAATGAGCTATTTTTAGGTCCTCATAGTAGGGAAACCACGCGAATTGAGAAGGATAACATTTCATTCCAGGTGGAAGTACAATATTAGTACCTTCACTGCGACGATGACCTTTATATCAAAGAATAAAATAAATCAGAACAATATTAATTATAAAATACAATAAAATAAATTCATTAGTTAAAAAAAAAATTCCAAACATTACATAAACAAATAATATATATATATATACACACAACTGAGGTATCATTCTTCGTTTATATTCTGTTATATTCCAACATCCACAACTGAGGTATCATTCTTCGTGGTTTTAATCCAGTTTCTTCTTTATCATTGAAAAGATGTTTTTCAGTAGTACGATACTTATGGTTCCTAGAGAGGAAGTTCCTAAACTCATCAAACACCATCTTTCCTAAGTCTGGCGAATGATGATACTTCATCTTAGGGCCACAAACTGGACATGCAAATCTACCCTTTGTTTGAAGATCTGCAATAGATGGATCAATAACAATTAATATACTATGAGATAATTTTTAAAACATGAAATATGGTATATCTAATTTAGATAATTATGTATTATATTAAAGTGCAATGAAATATTACATACCACAAACATGTGTTAGTCCTGGGGCATCATGAATTGTCCATACAAGCATTCCACGACATTGAAATATCTTCTGCTTGATTGGTTTAGTGATGTCATACATAGTGATGCCATGCCATAACTGTATTAGCTCATCGATAAGAGGCTTAATATATACATTCATATCTTTGACCTAGTACTTACCTAATTGTTCAAAATCACGGTACATAATAATTACTACCATAATATATGTATATATAAGTAAGTAAATAAATAAAATATATATTTATGCAAACAACGAGAGAAATGAAAATGTTACATTCAAAAAAATAATGTATCAAATACCTGGAATAATCATAGTCAACATTATGTGCTCCCTCTTTATTGACATCCAAGGAGGAATGTTATTGTTGATAATGAAAATAGGCCACACTAAGTAAGTAGATCTAAGCTCTCCGAATGGATTAACACCATCAGCTGCCAATGAAAGCCTGACATTACGAGGTTCATTTTTAAAATCTACATATTTTTCCTCGATTTCTCTAAATGCAGAACCATCTGCAGGCATTTGAAGAACACCATCTCCACTTCTATTCTTTGCATGGAAATCCATAAACTGTGCTATGCTGTTACACCTGAACATTCGCTGCAAACGTGGAATTATGGGAATATGACGAAGAACCTTTTGAGGCACCTTTTTGGTTAGTTGATCTATTCGATATCTACTAGTACCACATTTCGGACATTTTGTTTTCAACGCATGTTCTCTGTAATATATAATATGATCTTTAGGACATGCATCTATAGTGTTATATTCCATTCCAAAGTGTTTCATAATAGCACGTAGATCTCGATATGTTCGAGGTAAAGTATTTGGCGATGGTAACAAATATTCACCCAACAATCTACAACATAAACAAAAACAAGTGTCTTGTAAAGATTATTAATCATATATATATATATATATATATATCATAATTATTAAAACCAGAACCGGTGACCGGACCGGTGGAGCTAATGAACTAGGTTTTGAACCGGAACCGGTCTAACCGGTAGCGGTCAGATCTCAATGAATCGGTTTTAAAAAAATACATTAAATAATTATTTTTTAATTTAAAAAAAACTATTTTTAAGATTTGCAACCATGATTCCAAGCCAATAGAGACAAAATATGAAAATTTTGCTCATTTATATACCATGCAAAGGTGAATATATCAAAATGGCACAAAATGCAATACATATCATCGAAAAATACATAAGCAAACTTGTTGAAGTAATGTATCAGGTTTCTCTTATATTATTCACTGTGTTTTATTGATGAGTTAATATTATAATATAAAATCTGTCCCTGCTTAGATCTATTGTCAATTCATTGTATCAGCCTTAAAGACAATTCTGGGTTCATTATATATATATATATATATATATATATATATATATATATATCAGACCAGCATTTTGAAGATCTTGTATTCTTCATTATCTATGTTTGCTTGGTAATAAATTTCTAGAAAAACATCTACAACACTTAGAGGTATTGAATTGGTTTATGAAACCCACTATTAGTGCTATTTGTAACAAGTTGAGAGAGCATTAAAACTTCAGCAGTCTGCTCACAATGTGTTTGACAAAATTTATCACTGAAAAGATTCATTAAAACCCAGAAAACTCAGTAGCCAGTTTAGTGCATTTCCAAGTGGGAATTTTCTAGTGGTAAATTTATTATTGCCAGTCACATTTTCATTAGGTTGTATGTTGTTGTCCCTTGAGTGGTGTCAGACCATTTGCATCAATCTTGATGCCATGATCAAATTTCTTGTATGCTGTGTGAAATGTTTTGTATTTATGCTGCTGCTATGTGTGAGAAGAGAGAGAGGGTCTGACAGTTCCTAGCTGAGTGTGAAATAAGGTTGCTGCTGATTGTTTTGAGAACATAAATTGTCATCAAGTACACTTGATGAGTTGCATGCTGCCAGGGATTTTATGCTAGCCAGCCTTGTATTTACCAGTCATCATGTGTATTGTTGCTACTATAAGGTGTTGAGTATGAGTTATTAGACAAGTTTGTTGCTAGTATAATAGAGGAATTTGCAGCTCATGGAGGAGACACTTAGGAATTTGCAACTCATGGAGGAGCACCTAACCAACCGGTTAAGTACGGAACTGGCCGGTTTATGCATAAACTGGCCGGTTCCTTACTTAATCGGCCGGTTAGGTCCGGTTAACCGGCCAAAACAGGTGAGAATAGGCTATTGACCGGGTTGCAAGGCTGGTTCCAACCGGCAGCCGTCCTGACCGGCTGGTTTTGATATATATATATATATATATATATATATATATATATATATATAGGTTATTATTTTACACATTTATTACAACTAAAAAAAGGGAAAATAATCAAAATTTACATATATGTGATCATATATACATATTGCATACCTTAGGAGTTGTGTCATACATCTGTTCGACAAATTATTCATAACCTTTAAGTTCACCAGCAACAATGTAGCAAAGAGAAGAGTTGCATTTGAGTGTGCAAAAAGTCGCTCACTTGACCTTTCAATCATAGGTACATCATAAATACCATCACTGCTATCTCCACCATCATCATCTGACTCACCATACAAGTCTTGGAGCATTTGATTTGTCCCATCATTAATGTGAACTGTCTCATTACTGTCATCACGATCTACCTCCATGGGATCATTAAAATTACCTTCATCATTCGCTTCATGTTCTTCACCTTGTACAACATCATTTCCAATACTAATATTTGCTGCAATATTCTCTTGTACTAGTGCAACATCATCTAATCTACTACTATTTAGCTGTGGAAGCTGGTTGATCATCTGCAAAAAGTTGGGGGGAAACTGTGCCTTTATGAAAATTACAAACATTAATAATTAAACATTAGTGCGCATATAAAAAATATTAAAATAATATAAAATTTTACAATATAATCAAAATGAAGATAGATAACTAATTACCACGGGACAATAGTCATTCGATCCACCATAAATGTGCCCATATTTCCTACAATGCATTGTTGTTTTTGCTATTAAAACTCTAACATTATTTCTCATACAACATTTTTTACAAGGGCAATAAACTCTATCATCACCCCTTTCACCCTTTTCAATTTTTTTTCCACCTCTAATGTTTTCTTCCATTGATGCAAATTATCTGATAAAGAAAATAATAAATCTCTCTCAATGGTGTAGAAAAACCAAGACTTGTTGAACTCAATGGGAGCTCAATATATAAGAAAAAAGAAAATAAAAGTGGGCATTTTACAAATTGTGAGCTTTTTACAAAATGTGGACTTTTTACAAAATTGTGGGCTTTTTACAAATTCTGGGCTTTTTACAAAATTGTGGGCTTTTCACAAATTGTTTATATTTTTAATAAAATGTGGGCTTTTTACAAAATTGTGGGCTTTTTACAAATTGTGGGCTTTTTAAAAAATTGTGAGCTTTTTACAAAATTGTGGGCTTTTTACAAATTGTGGGCTTTTTTTATTCTTAATGCATTTTCTGTAGAATACTAAACAGATTTGTCCAAAATTTGAGATGCAAAATGTAGTCTCTACTACATTTGGAAAATTGGAGGTTTATAAAAGATAAATTGCAAACAGAATTGTACCACTATGATAAGAAGCTGTCAGAAGCATTCCTTCTGCTTCACAAACATGGAACTACCTTAAGAATGCTTATGGTTGATATAAATATTAGAGCATGGCAGTTAAATGTAGTAGTTATGCTAAAATACTGAATAACAGCTTGAGAGTGCTCTTCAGATACTGTACGAATGCACCAAATTAAATATGTACCATTACTAAAGATAAATGGCCAAAAATAGTCAATTTTGATATCGTGAAGCTATGTCTTTCTCGGTAGCAAACTGGGGATAGGATGGAAAATATGAGAGAACTAAGTTCCAAGGACTAAAAAACCAAGGCCAACATAGTTCTGCCTTGAATCAGAGACCAAAAAAAGCTGCCCAAAAAAGTGTTTGAGAGCACCCATTGAAGCTCCTATATATAGCAGAGTCAACATTTTCCTATTGAACAAGTTTTTATAGTCAAAGCCACAGTAAGATCAGATAGCCACGATCCTAAATGAGAACTAGAGCCAAAGCTAAGACAGATCCACGTTTAGCAGAACAAGATAGCCATAGAAAAGGATTTGACCACAGAACCAGATCATGAGAGATAGCAAGATTCCTGCTTCCACTATGGAAATGTAGAAACTGTACAAGGGCTTTGCTTCCAGCAAATTTCATTGTGACAGTAATTGCTATGGTGTTGTAAGCGCTCATTAGTAGAATATTAAATCCATTCTGGAATTCTTTAACCTGGAGAGGGTTTTCTGTGGTTATAAATCCTCATGTTCAAATTCCATTGTGGATTGGTTGTGTTTGATATTCTGTTTTTACTGTCTGCAGTTGAATTTTCACACAAAAAATTATCAGTCTAAATCCGAGAAATTTTGCGATGTTTCTTTTGCTTCCTATTGTGAAGTATTTCGCTCAGAACTCTACTCATTGTAATAGAGGTCTTGGGCATAGAACAGGGGACTTGGGTTTTTTGGAATCAAACTTTAGGTTAAGATGCTCATCTGAAGAATGGCACAGTGAGCCTTAGCATGGAGTTGGGAGTACCAATTTGAAGTGCAAGTAGGGCATTGTACAATAGACCAGTTAGATTTCTGGATCCTAATACAAAAGTTTCTTCTTCTTTCAAAACATGTTTCTCATTTTCTATAACCAATGTGGGTCCTGTTATTGTTTCAATTGGGGATGGATTAGCATTTTTTATTGCTCCATATGATCACACTCTGGGTAGCCCTAGAGGCTATTCGGGGGTGATGAGTCCAATGGGTCTCAATGAACTGTTGCCCTCGCCGGGGAATAATATTGCAGTGGAATTTGATACTATTTTGGATGTTGAATTCCATGATATTAATGGAAACCAATACCTTCAGCTCCAGTACCTGTTCACAAAAGAGGGTTCCATAGTCATTCATGCATGCAGAGAGGGTGAATTGCAGGCATTGCAACAGGAGGTGTTGTTGTTGTTGCATTGGCCACTAGATTGTTTGTCTGGTTCTGTTACAAGCGCAAAGTATTGAAAAGGACAGAAAAATTTAGTTCAGATATTGTGAAATTGCCTCGGAAATTCACCTACAAAGAGCTCAGTAATGCTACGAAAGACTTTTTTTGAATTTGATTGATAATCGATAATCGCAAGTAAGGGTAATCCCCTTGTGAAACCCAAATTTCTGAGCATTTTCTAAAACTTGATGACGGAGTCATTGTAATGAACAAGCACATAGGTCCATATTACATCCAAATCTACCAAGCACCAAGATCTATAAAAAAATCCACAGTATCTGCGAACTAAGAAGAAGAGGAAGAAAATTTATTTTGCTTACATGTTCGAATAGTGGTTGGGGTTTACCACGGCAAAAATTTGATAGAGCCCATGTAGCATTTCTTATCATTGAAATTCTGGCAGTATCATTCAACTGGGAAAGCACCTACCTCAGAGCTCCATGACTGAGGGAAATATCCCTAAATGTTGCAGAGTCTCCAGCAATATTTCCCAAAGACCAAACAGCCTTACATGAACACCAGTTGAACTCAAAGTTGGGTACTAGTTTTTTAAATCAAATTCCAAAATTACAGACATATAAAGATAGTTGGGAAGAATAATTGTATGCCTCTAAAATAAACGTGCTACCTGTTCTTGAACGTTATCATTCCCAGGGGTAAGAAGTTCCACAAATATAGGCAATGCCCCGTAATCAATCACAACCTTTGTATTCTCAGGGGCTCCAAAAAAACCCAAATAGGGTCAACCCTACTATAGGAGGAAGGGCCTGCAGTAAGAACTTACCATTTTGCAAGAGCTGAGGGCGAATGCTGTTCTGCAAGAGCTGAGGGTGAATGCTGTTCTGCAAGAGCTGAGGGCGAATGCTGAAGGCGAATGTTGTTCTGCAAGAGATGAGGGCGAATGCGCGCGTGATATCAGACGTTAATGTAGTTTTAAAAAAATCATTTTTATGTAGCGCGCATTTGATTTTTTCATTTCAAATCATTTTTATTTACATTTGATTTTTGCATTTTTAATACAAGTGACAAACAAATTTCTACAAGAGGTTGAAATTTTTACTAGAATAGCCATGAAAGACTAATTAAAATGGGTTAAAATGCAAGTGGAACTTAAAAATAAATGTAATTGAAGGTTCTCTCCACTAAATTTTTGCGAAAGTGCGTACATTATTTAAGTTATCTAGGATATTTTTTTGTATTACACAATCTAAATTAAATAATGAAATAGTTGGGTAGTCTTATTGTTTCAAATTAGGACACAATTTTCAAATGGTGATGAAGTTTCATGTGATGATTAACTGACAATATTCTCCTTTCCTATCCTTGAAAAACTATACAAGGTTCCCTGTTGCCACATGAAACCCCAACTCATGTAGTAGCATAGGACCAGTCCTCCATTTTGCCCGTCATAAGGCATTTTGCATGTATTTGACCACTAGAATTTGCGGATTTCCATTTTCCGTGAGGAGCTAGGAAGGATAGAAGACTTAATTTTGACGTTTGAAATTTTTTCAAAAATGTTCTTACGCCCTTTAATTTCCACTTACCAATAATTTTGCAACACTAGTCCTCCTCGCAATTGCAAGGTTTTAATCAAAATGTAAGGAAAGTTACTTTTTTGGCTCACTCAAAATTAAAAATTTAATAAAGGAATTACCACTTATCATTATTGATATTTTAAAATTAGAATCAATTTAGTTTTCCCCTTCCTATTACAGAAAGTTCACAAATCCTTTCTTTTACATAAAACACCAAAGAAAGAATAAAGCCCATTGCCCTACAAACTTCCAAGGTTGTGATTAGTGAAGCAGTGAAAAAGTACGGCTATAGCACTAAAAAATTAGAATGCCAATCTGCCCCAACATGAAGTATTGTTAATATAGTTGGTGGCTTGGCTTGATCGTCAAACAATGAATTACACAAGCACAAAATAAAAGCTTTAGGCGTCTAGTTCCTTACACTCGCACTCTCAAGGAATTCAGACTTAGGCCGAGCTCAAGATTGGCTCCGAGGAAAATAGATTGGCTCATTAACCTGCCATATTTTAATTTCATAAGGTATGTTCAAAGTTTGAACTGCTAGAGTAATTTATTATTGTGAAATCATAGTTCTAAATTATCTCTTATTCTGTGAGCAATGTAATCTATTAATTGTAAGTATATTCATTAAAGAAATTCAAACTGATTTTAGCGTGAATGATGACAATTTATATATTAAATGGTTTTTAAGAGTATTTGTATTATGTAGGAGCACTGGAAAGAAAAATCAAGACTTCATTTTATGTTTTCCTTATTTTATTGGGCTGAACTGGAGAAAATTTAATATGAATAGTGAGTTAATTGTAAGATCAATGGGCCAAGGCCATACATCAACATTGACCACAGTGGGGAAGTATAAAAGCATGGATATTCATGCAAGTATAGTTATTAATGTAAGATAAAAGTTAACTCTTAGCTTCACTAAAGAAATAGAAGGCAAATATCTAGCATCAACTGAAACTCACGTGAAAAAGTAGATGAAAAATGTACAATCATCCAATGGAGAGGTAATCTATAATTATCCAGTAAGACTCTTGGCTATGCCTTGAGACCAAACTAATTCTCAATATTTTTGAATAATCATCCATTGGAATTTAGTAGGAAAACCATAGTAAATCATTGTCCAATGGCCATGCAAAAATATAAAAAAAATAATATTTGTTGGTTGTTTTTCAATAGGTGGACCATGATGGGACCACTGAGAAGGTGGGGGTGTTTTTTAATCATGGAAGTGAGGTTTAGTAGATTGATAGTCAAGTTACCTTTCCCTATAAATTTTCTCGATCAAGTTATTCATTCATTGAACTTTGATTCATTCCTACTATTTTGATACACAATCCAATCCAGTTGAGTCTTGAGTCTTCATTGAGAATGGCATTCATAGGTTGTCAAGAAAGAGGTTATCATGCACATGCACTCTTATTTTCTTGGTATCTTTGTAACTATGTTCAGCCTGAGTTCTATATTTTTAAATTATCATAATAGTTCGTGATTATTAGGCTTTTATTTTGTCTTTTAAGAATTTTAATTTAATTATTATTAATCATTAAATTTAAAAAAAAATATATATACATACATACACACATACATACATACATACATACATACATACATACATACATACATACATATATATATATATATATATATAGTTATTATAGTTATTAAAATTTCAATAGAATTATTAAACTTTCAATGGTACATCAACTTTCATACATGAGAAAATAGATACTGACAAATGGTACATCATGGCCTGATTAATTTCGCTCAACAATTTCAAATGGTATAACATTTAGTCAACAGTAATCATTAATTTCTGCACACAGAGACTAATTTCTCTGGAAGCCTGAGATTTCTTTGGCTTGTTATTCTTATAACTACATAGACATAATTAATAGAGAGATTGAGGACAAAAGAAAATCTAGCACTTAGTCTCCACTACTCAACATGATTTTGTGAGAAATAATACATAGATTGATTTCTCTGAGTGCCTTAGCATTCTTTGGCCCATTATTTTAATCAAAAAAACAATAAAAAATGCATTGAGGATCTATTCTTAGTCCGATTATGCAATTTTTATAAGACAGATTATGCAATATTAATAATAAACATAAATTTATTGCAATTTAGGGAAAGCTTGTTCATGTTTTTTTCTTTATATTGGAAGGTTACCTTCTTTTTGAAGTAATTTTTAGTAGATCATAGCATATATTGAGGAAATATTAGTTTGACAAGAATCGGTTATTTCTCTTGAAACTTTAGGTATTAAAATTCCATGACACAGATATATTACACTCCAAAATCCAAAGAAAATGGAAGAGCGTTCAATTTTTTTAATCAAACTTTTATTGGTGAAGGGTTAATTTATTACGAGAACGTCATTAATGAAGTGAAAAATTCTAAACGTAACGTTTATTGACTACAAGAATAATGACCAAAACGTCAAAAAAAATTGTGTGACGGGTAAAGAGAAATCCAAATTCCAACCCTGCCTGCCACCTATTGGTGAGTGGAGGTTATTCACTTTTCATTTACAACTTACCAAGTTACTCATGTTACCAATATTTTCACATGGCTCACTTTTAGGTGACTACTTATTGTACTTCTTATTTATAAAGAACAATTGGTAGATAATTGTATTATTTGAAACCTATAACAAATCCAGGAAACAAAATTACAACAAATAGAAAATTATGCAAAAAATTCACCAGGGCACTAATGTGTGGATACCCTATCATTTCTTAGATCCTCATAACTTACCAACACCTACTATATTGGTATACACATAATATGGCATTTACCTGAAGTATTTCACATGTATCTAGAAGTAAATAAGTTGTATGACAATTGTTATGGCAGATATAAGATGTGTATTATAGTTTATATTTAAATTTTTCTTAAGTAGCATGCATGTGCGGTTCATATAGTGACTACAATTACCAAATATATTTCAGTGAAGATGTGAAGATGATCTCTCATTAGGTCCTAATTACTTAAAGCATCATTAATTAGCTTTCCAAATGAATAAATATGTTAACAAATTAGTAAAAACTAGGAAAACAAATCATGCTTTAAAAAAATATGGCACAATGAGTCACACTCTGAGATTTATTTAATCACTCATCAAGTGTCGCTACAACATATATATGATCACCATTACCATGGAAATGGGACATGTGACCATCATTTTGGTTTCGCCAATGACATTCCACATCATGAGCATTGTTTAGGGTTGATTGTGTTGATTTTTTTTAAACAAATCATTTATACATTTTATGGAAATTATAGACACAATTTATAATCACATTACAAGATCATGATGTATGGATATTCGTTATCATTTCTTAGATACTCAAAAATTAACAACACCTAATAGATTGATATACACATCATATGGAATTTACCCCTAGAATGCCACATGTATCCTAAAACAAATTAGTTGTATGGCAATTGTTGATGCAGGGGCATTAGGCTCAAAACAACCTTTGTCCATAAATAAATGTAAAGGGGGGTCTCGTGTTTTATTTCCCCATGTATTTATTCATATTTGAGTTATTTTTAGTTAATTAGAGAAGAAAATGTAACTGCCCGAATGATTAATGGGCACCTGAAGAGATAGTCAGTTTCAGAAGTTAATCTAATTTTAGGAGTCCATCTCTGTCTGTCAGAGGGTTAGTCTCAAAGTTAGAGATATGAAGAGTTTTGAGCATTAGAGGAGTTGAGTCAATTCAGGGTTTGTATAAAAATAAGCCTTATAGGCATAATAAGGTAGACCTGCATAGAGAACCGCATAGACTGTGTAGGACTGTCGTAGAGATAGAGTAGAGGAGAAGGGCCAAGTAATTTGAAGATCTGGTCGAGCCAAAGTTGCAAGTACTTCATTGCATAAATGTAGAATTATTTCAATGGTATTGTGCATTTGTCGAGTTAATTATGGCGTGAATGGTTTCTATGTCCCGATAATCAACTGTATAGTAGTATGGAATACATGCTTGATAATTGTGGTTTAATGGGGTCCAGTATGTTGAAAGAGTAACTGAGTCCTTTCCTGAATTACTAGCCTCTATGCGAGAGGTTCTAGCCTTTCCCGAACCCATTGGATATTAGTTTAACTTAGTGTAAGAATTTCCGGACGAATAAAGTTGTGTGATAACCCGTGTTAAGTGCCATGACAGTGGACGGTGTGGCATTGGACAGTGGTATGACAACGTTGTGGTCGAGACTCATGTAATACAGTGGGAAATTCCTTGGTAGAGAGGGTCCACAGGTCCAAATTATGGATATCCCCACAGTGTAATAGAGAATTGTGCTCGAGCCTTCGATTGAAGGTTCGATTGGTGCTACCACATACATAGAACCGGCGTGTGAAGGAACCTCATGGAGTGTGAGTCCTTAATTGAAGGAAAAAAAACTAGTAGAGGAAGATGCGAGTCAAAGGAGTGGAGGCGGAGTACAATAAAAGAAAGCTCGACGGAACCTGGAAGATAAGAGGTGGAACCGTGACCGAAGTGCACAGTAAAACCATCATTTGGAAAATCGGTGATATCGCGCAAGTTTGAATGTGGTAAGTAGAATTGGTGAAAAGGACGCGACATATGTCTCCGTGAGACACGTGGCCGAGGGTGGAATTATAAAACCGTTCTCATCGCAGATTAACCCTTGGGCGTTTTCGTTACACGAGATTTTGTTGTGTCCATTGGATCCTCCAAACCAGCACGATGCTCCATCGACCATCGGATTGAGAGGTAAATTACTGTGGAGCCAAGAATGGTTTATGTATGACCATTGAGTTATAGACCAAAGTCAAGATTTGTTACGATATTTGACGATTTGTGGAGATTATAATAAGGACTGTATAATTATGTGAATGGCCATGCATTTGGTTGAAACCAAGTGACGGAGTTTGAATTGACAAGGTCGACATACATTAAACATCACGGTTGAAATATGAGAGGGTCGAGCAGTTGATACATTCGAATATCAATTTGAATATGTAAAATGAGTGAGCCCAAGGTTTTGGGGTTTAATTCCTAAGTGGCTTGTATTTATTGGGGTATATATTAATGAGAGTAGGCTAGTCATTATATTCGGGGTGTGTAAAGAGTGGTTGAATGTTGATAGGTATGATGGGGATTAGACCATAGAACGTGGGGACTTATAGTATGGTTTAGAACCATCAAGTGAAGAAGTTCCGCATGCGAGAAGGCATGGCATAGGCCTTGGGGGTATTATGATCCTTGGAGGAAACTCCCATAGCTAGAAGAGTTGACAGAGAAAATTGGATCGAGTACAAAGGTGTGGCAGGTGGGTTTTACCCTGCACCAATTGTTATGGTGCAGATATGATGTGTATTACAGTTTATCTTATAATTTTGTTGAAGTAGCATACAACAATTTACATAGTAATATGAGAACCACTCTCTAGAGTATACATCGATTTTGTACACATGGCTTTTCAGTTGCTTTTTAAGATATATCATTGGTGATGATCACATGATTATGTAATGAACCATTAAGTTGAACTATGAAATTATTCCTCACAACACACACACACACACATATTGATGAATTAATAATTTTTCTCATATAATTTTTTAATCTATTTTGAAAAAAAAAAATTATATATAATTATTTCTAAGAAGAAGAAGAGAGAATTCCTTACCATATCTTCATAAAACATATAATAGCAAGAAAATTAATCTATTGAAATTTAATTTCCAAACATATTCATGGAATAAAATGAATATTAAAAGGAGATATTCATGGATTTACCTATAACATCACCTCATAATTAAGAATGTAAATGTACAATATTGATGATACATAGGTTAGGAGAAAATTAATCTATTGAGATTTCATTTCCAAACATATTCATGGAGTAAAATGAGGATTAAAAAGAGATATTTATGAATTTACTTATATCATCACCTCATAAAAGTGTAAATGTACAATATTGATAAAATTTATTTATATATGATAAATAATAAACCTTTATCTCACATGTATCATATAATCTTATAAACAAACAATTGCACCGGGGGTGCAAGGGAACGCCGGAAGGAGGAGATGTGATTCATTTTGTGCTATATGAGGGGTAAAATGTGTAATAACTGAAGGAGTTGAATATTTTGTTCGTTTGTGACGATATGTAATATTGGATTTTATTTTTAATAAAAATAATTATTATTAATTTAGTATTATTTAATTTTAATTTATTTAATTTAATTTTATTAATTTATTTATTTTAATCTTTATTTTATTTATTTATTTATTTTATTTTTATGTTTTAATTAAAAATTTTATTTTATTTGTATTTTTAATTTTATCTTTATTTTATTTTATTTCTATTTATTTATTTTATTTATTTATTTATTTTATCGAAATAGTGTTGAGTATTATTGGGAGCTTCTTGTCAAAGGCTCAACCTATGGTCTCAACCATAGTCAATTTCATTTCCCTTTTACACAAATGGTTATAAAACCATGCACCCAAGGTATACTGCTTGTGCGGGAGTGCTTTACCTTCACTATATGGTTATGAGCCCATACATATATAGTAAATCTACATATATCATTTAACCCGACATTCACCTTGTACTTATGGTCCACCAAGCTTTCGCCTTCAACTATGCAAATATATATATATATATATATATATATATATATATATTGGCCTAACGCATATACCATTTCTTGAAATTTAATCATACCATTCAACTTCATAAGCCTCGATTGTGATTAACCCCGAACCCTATATAATATTACTTGACCCCACATATATTTCATATGGGTGCTAACTCCGCAAACGCATTGATATAGGCCTACCACCTTTATGTTTTCGATTTGAATTAAAATCACGGCATATAAACAGATGCTTGGGCTCACGTTCATATAAACACACCTTGCTTAAACATCGAGCAGATCCAATGATCCATATGGCATCGATCCCCAAGCATTAATTGGATGATCACTGAGCAATTTCTCGTTTTTTTCTCACCGAGCGTTAATGCTCAAAAATAACGCGAAACTCGCGGTTTTCAAAATCTGCTTAGGGACATGTGGCATTTTCTTTGTGGTATCACATATTTTATTTCAATACAGCTTACCACTAGTGGACCTGCGTGGAAACCATAACCCATTCCTGAATACCACCTTTACTGTTTATGCATCGCGGTTCCGTTTCATCTCCACTTCGAGGTTCCGCTTTAAAGTTTCAACGCCAATTAACTCTGGTTTCTTCCTTTTCCATAGAGATCAAGCTACACCATTGATCATCCACTTAACAAACCAACGTTTGTTACTTCAAACAGGCAGGGAGTAAGCTTTAGGAAAATTCTTCCATCCTTTAATAAACAGAGCGTGGTTATACTTGCTCTTTTAACAGGGCCTTATTCAATATTTCTCAATTTCTTATGCAGAACGCACACACAATCCCTTGTTGGAATATTTGAAAATTTCAGAACAATAAATGGAGAATAAAACTCCCCTCTTCAACACAGAGAAAATATGAAAAGTTTCTTCACTGGAGACAAAGTTCAACACTTTGAAAAATTTCTATTCCATTCATTAACTCAAAAAAAAACTATTACAAATCTTCCTCTGCCAGAGGAATTACAAAATGGTGACTGCTGCTATGACACAGTGTACACAAAGACTTCACTGTTTCACTCAGAAACACACTCTGTCTCTATTCAAAAAAATGAAACGCACTGTTGTGCTATTCAAAAAACTTTTACAACACTCTGCTGTGCAATCCTGAAAACTTTTAAACTGTCTAATGTATATGTTTTAAAATAACATAATACGCCCTTTTTCCTTTTACATTAGCCTTCGAGCTATTTTAAAACACATGCTATTACATATAATAACAAAACAAAAAACTATTAAACCAAACCTATTTAAAGTATTCGGGGCCCACATTAAAAATGCCAAAAGTGAAATATTTGCGCATATGTTATATATGAGCCAATGGTTTAAATAACTATCGGGCGATGAAACAAAACTTATAACAAAATATTAATAAAACTATATCATACGTCCGGAATTCAAAAAAAATAAACCCGATTTCAATCACAAATTCGCGTTCCAAAATAGCCTGCTGATGTCACCCTAGTTTGTGACGCGAAAACTTCATAGAATACGCCATATAAAAATTTGGGTCCGTTTTTTGGCTTTGCGTACGGAGGAAAACGATGACGCGAAAATAAAATTAATTCCGCCCTATAATGTTTCGGGTCTAGAATTCCACAATGCAGATGGGCCAAAAAATAACGCGATCGAATTGCTTGCTTCCACATGGATGGATGATTTGGTCTGTGGTTTGTGGGACCATGTTCTTTTGAATTAAAATCTCTCGCATTTACTATTAAATTGCTATGTTTCCAAAACAATACAACGCTCTATTTTTAAGTGTGCAGGGACTGTGATTTCAAAACCAAAATTGACTGTCCATCAGTTTTAGAAAGCGGCTGTTTGACATAGCCATTCAAACAGATTTAGAAAGCGGCTAGAGGACAGGGTAGTTGAAATTAATATTTCAACATCCCTCATTCACTAAGAATACCCTCCTTGGTGCCTTCTTTGCCGGACTACGATGTGTTCATCAACAGTCGTGAACTCGATGCCCGTTTCTTCGCTAGGCATCTTCACAACAGTCTTGTTTCCAGAGGATTGCGAGTCTTTCTCGACAGCATAGAATTGCAGGCTGGACAATCCATACCTTCACAAATCAAAGACGCAATTAAAGGAGCCTCTCTCATTATTACTATTTTCTCTCCAAATTATGCACAATCGCAAAGGTGCCTCCATGAACTACTCCTCGCGCTGCTCTGTAAGCCGACCATTTTTACAAAGGCATATAAGTGTTGTTTATTGCATATAAGTGTCTTTATACCGATGGTAGCCAAATCATCGCTATTGTGACGGATGCCTCCAAACGTCGCAATTGTGACACTTACACATTGTGTCGCAATTGCGACGTTTGGAAGTAGCCATCACAATAGCGACGCTTTGGGGCATAGTGTCGAAATTGCGACATCTTCCTCCAAACGTCGTGATTTTGACACTTTTTCTAAGTGTTGGTATTGTGACACTTTTCTCTAAATGTAGGTATAGCGACGGTTTCGGGCGGGATTGAAAAAATTTGGGGAAATTTTCGACATTTGGTCAAAAGTGTCGGAACCAAGTGTCTGAATTTCCCCCAAATGTACTAGTGATGAGGGCACACTCCTAGAAAATAGGATGAACCTTAACTTCCTCTTAATTGATCATTTCAATTAACAACAAGTGGCACTCATGCATCAATTTTTTTGTCATGTTCATATCTTTAAAATAACTCATTTAATCACTCCTTCACCATCATTTCACCTGAGCGCACAACTGGAGAATCATCAAGTACTTCATCAACCATAGTAGGAACTAAGTTGCATGTCTAAATATTGATTGTTTTTTATCATTTCACTATCAAATATTGCTTTTTTTGTTGTATATTCCTTGTTTTTTATTGTGTTTGTTGGTGTTTTAGCTGTATATTCATCTTGAAAGTGTTTATTTAATGTTGCATGCAAGAATCCTTTCATATTCCTAAAACCTTTCAACTTCCACCATGCATGCGACATTAACTATAAATGTTTGCAGTCACTTCCCTGTCTCATCTTAGAATTTATTTTTACTTATTTTACTTGTTTCTGGGCTCTTTTTAGGTAGAGAACATTTCCTAAACTCGAAGCTCATTTAGTCTCAAAACCTGTTCCCTGTTCAACCCAATTTTTTTCTTACGTGCATGGTCGCATCACGAAGGCATGAATATTTAATCTTCAACCCTTCAGAGTGATACAATGTGCCCTCTTTGACTTAGGGTGCATGGGCATTCCACGAAGGCAGGAATCCTCATCACTTATCCCTTTGACATTCGACAATGCACCTTCCTTTGTCTTGAGTGCATAGGTGCACTTTGAAGACCCAAAGCTCCACTTCCATAATCCTTCGTCCCTTTGGAGTGATACAATGCACCCTCCTACTCTCCCAAGGAGCATGGGCGCATAGGGAAGTCATGAACGCCCTTTCTCCCATTACTTCAACCCTTTAGGGTGCGATAGTGCACTCTGACTTATTTTTTCCTCTTACTTGAGCATATTAGCCCACCACGAAGCCCCGAATGATCTTACAGGTCCCTTCGTGCTTTGAGAGTGCGCCCTCCTTGTTTGTATTTGTTTTTTCTCTTGAATGCAAGTCATTTTTGGATTTCGTTCATTTTTTTACATTGTCTATCATTTGTGGTGACTGTTTATGCGTGATTTACAAGTTTTTCTACATATTTTGTTTTCTTAAGATAATATTGTTGCTATGAGTGTGATTCCACAAACATGTGTCCATGCTACAAATGTTACCATTATACCATCATATGTTAGAGACATTCCTCTACGCAAACTAGCCTCTAAATATTTTTTAGAAGAAAGTGTTGGTGAGCCTCTTAAATTTGCAAAGTATAATGTTCCTATATATGCAGACACTCAGATTTATATCGATAAGATGAAAAAGGTTACCTAGAGCGATATCTACAACATGTTCTGGTAGGAAACATTCCCCGAGGACTTCGAAGATGTATGCATATCTAGACATAAATAAGTCAAAGATACACAGTATCGCATGCATGTAACACATTGCTCCCACATTTACCCAATTTAACCAGTCCATTATGGTAAACATGTGACGAGAGGCTATTATGATGTGATTAAACTCCCCATGTACAGTTAAGAAAATGAAACTAACATGATGAAACCAAACTGACCTTCCACACACACTACAGAACCTTCAGGAGCCAACCAACAATTCTAGGTGTCCAACTCTTGAGGAAACTTTACATTTTAATGATATAGACCCTCAACTGCTCCCATGACAAGCCATGCATGAGAACGAGTCTTTCCAGTCACCCCCGCAGCAAGGCATGCTAGTGACTGTGGACTTTATCAGGAAATTTTGTGCCAAAATCTTTAGATTCTCATACACTTTTTTAGGGCTGTGTCCGAGGACACTGCCCAAAACTTCATGAAACTTTGAGAGATGAATAAAAAAAATAGGACAAAGCTATTAATGCAATAAATGGTACAATTAATTGATCTGACCCCTACTAGCCAAGATAAGGATTTAGTCAAACATGTTACAAATATGTGATCTATAGGTCATAATAATAGATCTTATCATAGGGTTCTCATACTTATCTAAGATTTGTAAGGAAGAGTTAATGCCTGATCACAATAGTTGCATTATCATGTATTAGGTCATATATTAATTATAGATTCATTTTACAATCAAAACATGATGTGAACCATGCATCAAGTCTCTCATAAAACATACTCATAACCAACATATAACCAATCAAAAATTACAAGGATATAAAAATTATAAAAATCACATAGGAATAAACACATTTACACATGAAATACTAAGGAGAAGGAGCTCTTAAAACTGAATGCATAAACCAACCAAGTCCAAGACTTCCACGAACTTCCTGACCATAGATTGGGATTAACTGAATATTTATTTCAGTCAATCACCCCCATTCCATATTCCAAGCATGAATGTGGGACTCATAAACAAACCAATCTAGGTTTCCTCACACTTTACTACAATCCCCACCAGATAACTAGGCCCTAAACAAGCATGGATGCCTTTGTATTTCTCTCTACACCATGAGGAATTTTCCCGCCTCCTAGTCTCTAGGCTTTACTTTATATCCCACCATTCATCATTTGAGGATTCCTAGGCCTAATTGAGACTCCACCCTATTGGCTTTACCATATATCCCACCATTCATCGGTTAAGTATTCCTAGTCCTGATCGAGGGAAAAAACCTCTGAGATTTAATTTATATCCTATGATTCACTGGTCGAGGACTCCTAGGCATATCGAGGTACACAAAATATGACTTTACTGCAATCCCAACTCCTTTGGTCTAGGGCTTCCTAGGCCTTGTTATATTTTTTCAGGGACCACCCCACCTAGTTTTGAAACCATCCTGAAATCCAACTTAACTAGGTAAAAGGATCTCATCACACCATGTCTATCCAAAAATGGCAAGGCAAGGATGAAAATATTTGTCACACTTGGAAAAATCCATGCCAATGATAGTAAGAGAACCAAATACACACATGCATGTACCATGCATGTCACATCTAGAAAGGAAATCAAACATGAAAATCAATACCTGCAAGTAATCATAATGTAGATTCTCGATATTTCTCTTCCTTGCTTGATCCTTGTTTCCATTTTGATTCTTTGTGCTTCATTTCATTTCCTTGATCCAATTCTATAGTGCTCCTAGAATTCTCTAATTTTTCGAGACTGAGAGAGAGAGCTCCAAAAATTTACTGAAAAAGGTTACCAACTGATCCTCAAAATCCTTTTTATCAATGAGGCATCCAATTTGTTCATTTTCCATTATTTTTCTTCGTTTTCCTCCTCACATGCAACCTATGACCTTCCACCTTCCTTTTCTCCTAATTTCCTTTATTTTCATTAAAAAAAATCCAATTAATGCCTCTTTCCTTTCCAAATCCTTTTCCAATTTCCTTTATCAATAATAAATTGAAATGGACACCCACTAGGATGCTTTTTCCTGACATTAAACTAGGAATACGTGTCCCATGACCATGGTCTTATGTTTTCTTTATTAACTTTAATGCATGGATTTTTGACGAGGGTTGTTATAGAACCATCCCCCTTGAGGGAACATTTTCCTCAGTGTTAAATGACACCTACAACTAACAAAACCACTAAAAAGAAAACATATTTCCCATGGATCTTTATAACACAGCTCATTACAGTATTTACAATGGCATCCTGCCGAAAACATGACAAACATAAAATTTAATAGAGCTTTATAAAATATGTCATTAAGGTATTTACAATAACAGCCACATATACTTATACAGATTTTATTCAACCAACAAATAACCATATTTTTTATGGAGCTTTATAAATTCATATCGATACAATATTTATAATAATATACACATATACACATTTTCTCAACCAGAAAATAAAAGGATACGATGCATGTATCAATAAAAAATGGAATCAAGAGGCTCACACCTCCACCATCAAACATAGTACCAAGATTCACCTCTTTCCCATGAAGTCTATAATCCACTTCCAAATTTAAAGCATCACACTACAATATGGCTCCACTTTTCCTCTTACTGAATATTTATCAGCTCATTTTTAGAGGTCACACTCCCAACGTTCATCTGATTCCATATAGCAATGCTAATGACAAAAAAAAATCCATCTTGGGACTTCCCTTCTCTTCTACGCAATCCCTCTAGAAATATGGTCACCCCCTTCCATGCAGTCACTCAAATTCCAAGTTCCCATGCATCCCCATTCCCAGGAGATCCATCCCTTGGAAAAGATTCCTCGCATCAGAAGATCAAATAGACAAGGCATATACCTTCCTTAAAACCGTCATATTGGTCATAACATGCTCAGGGAAATCAATGGACACTATTGGGTACCAGTGTCCCACTATGGACCTGCTCCTCAAGTGCTTTACCAGCATATGTTTTTCCATTCCAATTCCTTCTTTTTTTTATCTCTAATGCTTGTAGTCAGTTTCAACCACCCAACCGAGAATTTTCATGCTCTCCTGTGCCAAGCACGTATATACCATTAGATTCAAAATAAATTGAAATAAATTAACATCATACCTCATCAGTGGCCCGTTCATAAGGGACACTTGCAATTATATTTACTTCTTGATACAACAAGTCAAACTAGTTGTTTGATCAAATCATCATGTATAAACCTATCACATCCGGTTAGCTCAAAACACAACCATCATAGTCAGAATCATAGATCACTTGTAACCATCATAAACCAAAATCATAGATCACATGTAGTCAGCATAAACTAGAATCATAGATCACATGCATGATAAAATGAATTAAAACACCAATACTTATCCTTTAATTGATCCTTAGCTTATACCTATATCCTCTTTGTACACACATCGGATCAGTTTCCACACCGTACAAGAACCTAGGGTCTTCTCTTCAATAATGTACACATACACATAATTTAAATCATGCACGACATACAACACATGCACATGCACCTAACGCACAACACATACACATACATTCAGCGTAAAAACATAACACATACACATGTATCCATTGTACAACAAAACACATACACCTACACCTGATGTACGACACATACACCTACATATGACCTATAGACACAACACATACACCTACACCTGTTGTACAACACAACAAAATACATGCACCTACATCCGGCGTACAACATAACACAATATATACACAAAGTACAACACAATTAATACACATGTCACGATACCACGACTCGGAAATGCACATACACGGTACCACACATACACAAAACAACATGTACAACATGCACAAGATACCACATGTGCACAACACAACATGTACGACATGCACAAAATACCACATGTACAACAGTACCACATGTAAAAAATGTACACAGTACCACTTGTACACATCACCACCTCCATAACATGTACACAACACCACCTACACAAAGTATACACAAGCCTACCGACACAATTTGTAAACAACACCACATGTACATGGAAACACGGGTAAAACATGTACACAACACCACACATTCATGGCACCACATGCACGACAGGTACACAGCACCACCTACACACAACACCCCATGTACAAAATGTACACAACACTAAATGCACACAAAATCACATGTACAATCATGGGCACAACACCATATCTACATAACACCATATGTACAATATGCACACCATGCCATATGTACACAACACTGCATATGCAACATTCACAAAGCACTGTATGTATATCACACTGCATATGCAACATGTCCACGACACCATATGTTCACAACACTGCATAACCAACATGGGCCTAACACCATATATACATAGTAATGCATAAAAAACACATTAACAATGCCATATATATATATATAATTGCATAAAGAACATATACACAATAGTATTAACGCACATGCAGAAACCACACACTGACTCTACCAAGAAACCTTACTTCTAGTGTCTTTCCACCATCCATTCTTGTCCTAGTATGTCGCAGATCATATTTCTTTCATTCCAATGATGTATCCAATAGCATTACTTGTCCATAACATAAGAATAGGCATAATACAAGAATGTAATATCAATTCATACCCATATGATATTGACGTTGTATATCTATCATGGCTACTCTTCCCACTTGATTCCTCATAAAGTAGGAACCTATTCATGGAATTCACCTACATAAGCAATCATTCCTCCACAAGAATGATTCCTGGTGACCTTATCAAACAACAACAAACATACATACATACATTTATACATATAAACATCAGCATAAAAAAATCATGATCCCTAACGACCCTGTTAGACAAAGACATACACACATGCATACATACGTACATAAATACATATATACATACATATATGCATATATAAACATCAACATAATCATAGTGAAAACACAATTATGAGATATCGTAAGGTCTAAGTTAAGGGAACTCCATTTCTCTATGCAACACATGCACAACATCAAGAAAAATATTTAGCAACATAGGTAAGGCATCGTATGCCTCAAGTGCATTTAGATTAACTTTCTTATTATTTTTCTCATGATTGTCCTACCACCATCCATTTACCCCAATGGACCCAACCAACTCAATTGGTTGTCCTACTCTTGCCTTAAAATTCCCTTGTACATGCATTAGACTTCATCCAGTTCTTGGATTACCTTTCGGGCTTCGTTCAACTCTCCCTAAATTCCATTCCTTTCTCTTTCATAACTAATCCATATGACCCTGAAAACATAAAATACAAGAGAAAGAACAAACGAGAAGAAAAGCATGAAAAATAAACAGCAATACGACACCAAAAAAATTTCACATGGCCATGCACTAGATGCAATCAAGACCACGAATCAAGTGCAACAAATCATAAAAGAACAAAATAACAAGACTAGCAACAAACACCATGACTCAATACCCATGGCGCCTAGTGCTTCTAAAGGAAATCTCAACTTCAACCTTCTTCAAGATTTCATAGCAATCTCTTTTTTCCATGCAATTACCTACATCATACTACCATAAACACATAATTTTTCGTGCATAACGAAATATGAAATATACCAGTTACTTTACCTTGCTATACTGAACACACTGATTTGTAACTAAACACATCATGCCATCTCTTAAGGGACTCCAATTCCCTTGACGGATCCAGCTATAAATAGAAACTAGATAATATACATTTCAAATACATGTTCATGAATATAGCACATATCCACATAATTTCAGAAAAATAAAGGTTAAGAATACTTCTTGTATTCCTCCAAAGCACTCATTTGTTTGGAACTGCGGTTTCTAGCATATCCAAAGGAATTCTCACCCAATTCCTTTTCTTCTAAATTTTAGCTTACTGAAATTGAGTCTTATTATGTATAGTCACATCACCCAACTCTTAGTTGTATAAAAGAATCAATGATTACCTTTCAATGCTAATACCAAGAATGTTTCCCTGCAAATGATCACATATGTCAATCACATTTTACAAAGATCAAGACATCATACCTATTAATTTTAAATCAACCTTTACCAATACTCACAACCATGTCATAACCAACAATAATTTCAGAGTCATTAACCATAATACTAAAACTAATACCTGCTAGCACTCAAGTTCATATCAGTTGTCTCAACACATATGTTTCAGTACACATTAGGGGAATTTTGAGGTCTAAAATGGTCCTCCTACGAAAAATGTACAATCAAAATATACTTTATAAGAACCAATAGGATTCAAGAAGATGATGTCAACCATGGGGGATGACACACCATTGTTTAAGTAAAAGGGTAGAAAGATTAAAAAATATTAAAATAATAAAATTGCTTTTTCAACTCATATTTTCAACTTACCTCCCAAATTTTTTACTCAAATTTCGAGTGGGAGAAATCGTTGGATGAAAAATTTAATTCCTCATCCAAGGAGTACCCATGTTGCATACTTTTGATGGGCCTTGCTACACGAAAAACGATAAATACATGAAAAAATGTGATTTCAATCATGCTTTTCATGTATTTATTATTTTTCGTGTAGTAGGATCCATCAAAAGTATGCAACATGGGTACTCCTTGGATGAGGAATTAAATTTTTCATCCAACGAGTACTCCCGATCAAAATTTGAGTTAAAAATTTTGGAGATATGTTGAAAATACAAATTGAAAAAGTAGTTTTTTCATTTTTCCCTCTAAACTTTGATGATGTAATCAAATATTATTTTATTATTTCCACTATTATTTTATAATTTCCTTAGGAGGCCCATTTTAGACCCCAAAATTCCCATAATTATTGTCTTAAACCAAAATCACTCCTTCATGCGATTTTATAGACATATACTCATAACATGCAATTAATCAACATTGAAGCAACAGATAGACGACATAAGAAAAATCATACCTTAACATATCTCAGGGGAGGATACATTATCTTCACAATCAATATAGATTACCATGATATAACTTCAAAAAACATCAACTCAAACATAAATAAGGTCATGATGTCCATAACAATAACTAGCTAAAATGTTCACATCATAAATTCATAACCAATTTTTAGTCATGCAAGACAATCATGTATGTAGAACCAGTCCAGATTAGTTACAAACAATATCACAAATAGGTTGACTCATACATGAATGTCATAATCCTAACCATATGCATATAAAAATACAAATTATCATGATACATATAACATCAATACCTTAGTTTCAATTACCATAACCATCATGCAAATGAAAACAATGTATATAACAACAAGTTACAATCCTTCATAACTAACTGACACATGTAGATGTGATCACACTGATTAACTAACATCTATTATACTTGTAACCGAAAAAATCATAGACTAATATACATTTTAATAAACCTAATGCTTATAACAAACATTAACTAACATACCTGCACATCCACCATACAAACTTGTATGACGATCTGTTCTTACCTCAACATTCAGTGTTGCAATATTGCTCTGATGATCTATGACTCCTGCTCTATCCCAACCAACATGTCAACATCATAAAATATCATGAGAATCATGATGACATAACTACATACAACTACCTCATGGAAAAAAACCTTAACCATGACAATGGATGCATAACAACATATAGACACTAATATGCATAACAATTTCATAACTAACATATACTCATGATAAACACATCCAACATCAACACCATCAACCTTCACATGGTGACACAACATAAACCATGACCACTACCATGCATACACAAAAATCACATATACCACAAGCATAAATAACATATATGAAACCGTTATGTATTCATGACCAACACACCTCCCATCGAGTCCAAGGGGTGAATCATGCTCTAATAACACTATGTGACACCCTCATCCCACATTTACCCAAGCTAATTGGTCGACTAGGGTAAGCATGTGACAATAGGCTACTATTATGTGATTCAAATCCCCATGTATAGGTAAGTGTAACTAACATAATGAAACCTAACATTCCACACATGCTACAAAACCTTTAGGAGCCAAGTAACCCTTCGAGGTAGCCAATCCCTGGGACAAATTGAAATTTACTAATCTAGACCCTCAGCCACTCCCATGACAAGCCATGCATGTGACTAAGGCCTTGCAATCCTCTTGCAGCAAGGCATGCCAATGACTGTAGAATTTTTCAAGTAGTACCATGCCAGCGACCCCAGATTATGATCCACTTTTTTAGGGCCAAGTCTTAGGCAATTGCCCATAACTTCATGATAATCTCATAAATTAATAATAACAATGGAAACATATACTAATGCAATAATTTTTACAATTACTTGATTTGACCCCTACTAGACATGATAATAATTTCATAAAACATGTCACAAATATGTAATCAAAAGTTCATAACAATAGATATGAGCATAGGGGTCTCATACTTACCTTAGATTTGTAAATAAGCATTGATTCCTTAGCATAATAGTTTCCTTATCATGTATTAGGTCATATATTCATTTTTCAATCAAAACATGATGAGAATTGTACATCAATTATGTCATAAAACATACTCATAACTATCATATAAGCATTTAGAATTAGAAAGGATATAAAAACCAAAAAATTACATAGGAATAGATATATTTACATGTTGAATACCAATGAGAAGGAAATATTATTATTGAATGCATAATAAAATCAGGTGTGGGACTTCCATGAACCACCCAAACATATATTTTCTTGGACGAAATCATTCTTTCAGCTAATCACCCCCATTCCATATTCAAATCATGAATGTGGGACTCAAAACCAAACCAATCTAGGTTTCCTTAGTCTTTATCGCAATCTCCAATGGATCACTAGGCCCTAAACAAGCATGGATGCCTCCAAATTTCTCCACCTACACCGTGAGGAATTTGCCTTCCTCCTAGTCTCTAGGCTTTACCATATATCCCAACATTCACCAGTCAAGGATTGCTAGGCCTAATCGAGAATCCACACAAAAGGCCTTACCATATATCCCACCATTCATCGGTTAAGGATTCCTAGGCCTAATTTATCTCACACACCTCTAGGCTTTACCGTATATCCCTTCATTCACTAGTCGAGGATTCTTAGGCCTACCAAGGTACACAAAATATGGCTTTACTAAAATGTCACCTTCTTCTATCCAAGAATTCCTAGGCCTTGTGTTATCTATTAAGAGACCACCCCACTTAGTTTCAAAACCATCTGACAATCCAACTTAATCAAGTAAAATAGAACCCATCACACCATGGCTATCCGGAAATGGAAAGGCAAGGTTGAAAATAATTGTCACACCTGGAAAGACTTGTTTCAATGACAACAAGTGAACCAAATACACAGATGCATGTACCACACATGCCACATATAGAAATGAAATCACACATGAAAATCAATACCTGCAAGTATTTTTGTTGTAGCTATTTTATCCTTCTCTTCCTTACATGATATTTTCTTCCCTTTTCATTTTATTTCCTTGATTCGATGCTAGAGTGCTCTCAGAATGCTCTAATTTTCCAAGATTGTGTGAGAGGGAGAGTACAAAAAGAGAGCTCCAAAACTGAATTAACAAAAGGTTACCAATTGATGTTCATAATCCTTTTTATCAATGAGTCCTCCAGTTTCTTCATTTTCCATTATTTCCCCCCTCACGTGAAACTTATGACCTTTCACCTTCCTTTTATTCTAATTTCCATTATTCTCATAAATAAGATTCCAATTAACTCCTCTTGCCTTTCAAAAGCCTTTCCCAGTGCCTTTTCCAATTTCCTTTAGCCATAATAAACTAAAATGAACACCCAATAGGATTTTTCTACCAAACATTTAGGTTTGAATACATGTCCCATGACCATGGACTTATTTTTCCTTTATTAACTTTATTACATATATTTTTTACCAGGGTTGTTATAGTGCAACTGTCTATTATTTCCATGTGGTGAAGCTATCAAATTGATAATTTAACATATGGATGAATCACACCTTATGATATGCGGTGAGAGTGCTAATGAATTCGCCACCTATTATGGTGAAGATATGCATAAATATTATAATATGATCAAGGAAAATGAGTATGGAAATGATAGCTTCTATGAAAAATGGGGAAAGCTCGACATGAAGAATTTTATCAAATAATGGCGTCGAGAAACTACCAAGTTCTTCCATTAACCATCAATAGTGTATCCGATGAAGATCCTAAGAGAAGTATATCAGCATTTGATTTCTATGTATTGTCAGATTTTTGGGCTTAATAATGCTAAGGTTTTCCAAGATAATTACATATATACACTCAATCTAGTGGTGAACTATGGATGAGCTTTTAATTGGGCAGATATGTTATTCTATGAGTTGCAGTGACAGGTGGGGAAGGTCAAAGCATCATTGCAAGAAAATCATTCTCCATAATCTTACATGTCACCATATCTCCTTGATGGTATTTTTGAATGATATGCATTCGTGAAGTTATATTGGAACCAGACTCCTAAAGAGAAATTCCCAGTGTATTTCCACTATAGTTTTTTATCAAAGGGATGCTTCAGAGGTGCATATGATAGATTGGTCGAACATTTCTTTAAAACCATATTTCATTTGATATTTGAGACCAATTTTCCATGCATGAAAAATAAATTCAAGGAGTCACTTCGAGATATTGTGGAATGGTTTTTAGCTCCAGAGGGACCATACATCAAATTTTTCGGATGTCAAACAACCCCTCTTATTATGCTACAATATGTGACAAATAAAATGGTCATGCACGAGGTGGAGAATCAGTTGGACAAGGGACTATCAGGAACCATTCACATGAGGAAGAAATCCCCTTGGCCTACTTTTCCATTAAGAATTGACTTATATGAATTGAATATTCACAAGGATTTCGCAACCGAAACAGTAGATCTGAGCCACCTACACTTTGTCACCAAATGTTTCCATGCATATGATCCTAGACGAATTGTGAGAAGCATTATGAAAGAATCAGATATAAGATAAGGTATTCATCAGTACGCTAACCAGAGGATGAGAAGATAAAGAATTATTACAATGACAGAATGAAGACACATGCAACCATGGATACTAGTTCACCTGACAACTCACCAACTCAGGGCTTGCAGGATCAGAAACATGAACATGAGGAGGAGGATACAACAACTCAAGTTAATAATTTAGCTCCAAGGAAAAGGATCATGTACTCATCAAGAGAACGAAAAAAAAATGGAAGGTTTATCCTTTGAATGCAATAGATACACAAATATATCCAGAGAGGAGAGAGGAAGGAGAAGGAGAAGAGGAGGAGGAGGAGAGCAGGAAGCATGATGATTTTCTTGAAATCAACTGGCAAAAGAATAAGAGAGAAGACATGAAGAGGAAGAACAAAAGAGGCAGTCTTAGGAGGAGGAAGCAACACGAAGGCTGGAAGAACAATAATTGACTCAAGAAGTGGAGGAGGAGAAGGGAGAGGAAGAATACACCATCTCGCCCATAGATTATTAGCCCAGTACTCTCGGTGAATAACAATTAATAGGGGGACATATTCCATTTAGTGAAATGGGTATCGCACCTACTCCAACTGAAGGAGTGATGGATATATGTAGCATAAAATTTGATCAATTGAAGAATAGGATCGTAAATCAAAGGAATATATATTTCCCACATGATACTTACAAACCAGTCTCAGTAGCAACAAAAATGGTGATTACCTCCAACACTACAATAAATATAAGGGCATTTATGGCGTTAAATGTTGCATTCCATACAATGACACATGATAACTATGGGTTTTTAATGAATAAGACTGCTAGGTTGAAAAGAGAACTTGTTGCAACAAAGAAATAGGTGGATCATCTTGTAGCATATAACCAACAACTATCATCACATAACTTTAGTACCACATAATGGCAATCAAGGATTCTAGAAGAGTTGGGACCAATAGAGGATACCATGGGATTACTATATGATGAGATGATACTTATACAATAGGCCATGTCCCATATCATTGGCATTCATAAGAACACACAAAAATTAATGAAATTCCTGAAGATAGCAAGCAAAGTAGTTGATATGATGTAGGAGTGGACTTCCAAATATCCAGAGGTTCTAGAGCACTTGGAAAATAAGGAAAATATTGCACAAAATTGATAGAGTGTAATTGAGACTCCACCTGTAGAACTACTCGCATCTTGGAGCATAATAGATGAACACTATGGCTTCGTATAACTGTCTACATAAGGGGTTTGAGTCTATTACACACAAGAATAGGATTTCCACTATCGGAATTATTAAAGAAATCAGAGGCAGGGAGGTCTTATTTAAGGAGATCATGGACTACATTGGACAAATAAAGTAGGTGACTGAACAGGAAGGCTTGGAGATGACCATATATTTTATTCAATAGTATTCTTTTGCACCTATGAAAGCAGACATGAATCTTTCATGGATGTGAAATAATATCCATTCAAGCTCCAAGAACATATTTTCAAAGGCATTAGAGGTTAAAGTGTGATACAAATGAGACTTTCCAGATAATATCAAAGCTATCACAAAGGAGTTCAGAGCTTGGCAATATTACATCATAAATAAACTCCATGAAAATCACATGATCTATCCATTTGATGAGCTTTGTATTTTAGCAGTTTTGTCTTATTACACCACCATATCATGTGTAAATTTTTTTATGTAATGAAGTCCAAGGGACATGTGTAATATTAAAATTCATTGATGGGAATGTAATGACTCATATTAGAACATATATAGTTTTAGAAGTAAAAGAGTCATGAGAAGCTCAAGAGTCATTATATTTGTTATAAATAGCTCCTCATAACTCTAGTTAGGGGCTTTTGGCTAGGATTTTGGAGGCTTAGCCTTGGCTTCCCTTGTACCACATACGAGATAGATTATTCCTTAGAGAAGAAAGTTGTGGCTTCGTGTTCCACTATTGGATAATGTTTCATCCATGTAACAGTGTACTTCGAACATTATGCTTATAATCATAAGCTAAATAAGCCGAAATTCCTTCACAAGTGTATCATGTATATAGTCAGACTATTCTGGTTATGTGTATGATATATGTTTCTTTATTCACTAATAAGTTAATGAACTATTTTGTAGCTTAGTTATGCTCATTGTTGAGTGAATTTTGTTATGTTTCAATGATTTTTGTCTACTATGTGGACTAATCTATAGGTACTCAACAAATATTTCTCATTCCCCTGGGTCCCCCTTTAGGATAATACCATTAATTTTCTAACCGGTGGATCGTTTTTCTCACCAGCCGTGTAAGTCTTCCTAGTATACCTTATATTGGGTCTATCATAGAGCTTACATCCTTGCTAACCCAAATATGAATTGCATTCTCTTATGTCCGACTGTGGCCAAGGAATTCCAAACATGGATGGACCATATGAGTGGATGGGACTTCTACACCAAACCATGTGAGGTTTAGCTGTGACTTGAAATTAGGGAGATCCCCTTGAAATGTTTGCAGAATCCAGCACCGTCAACATTTCTAGCACTAGAAGGAGGTCCAGATGACAAGCTAAGCCTGTAAAGTCTATTTGAATCTCTTACCATTAATGGCCTCATCCAAAATCAAAATCCAAAGGTGTTTTTCAAATCCTTTACATCTTTCAATCCCCAGGGACTTTTTACATTGCTTGTCACGATTTAAATTTGATGGCATGGGTACATCAACCGTCCTTAGGTATGTTGCTAATTTTGTTCAATTTTTCTTCTTGAATGATATTGACCTAGAATAAATCATTGCATGGTTTTTTACCCTTACATTGGATGGCTGTGCGAAGAAATGGTGCTATTCTTTACCCACTTCTTCTATCACATACTTAAATCACTTCGTTAATAATTTGTATCAAATTTTTGATAACTATGACTATCAATATGTTATTGATGAAATTGATCAACTAAGAATTGAGTTTACTGAATCCCTTAAACATTCATTGGTCGATTCCTTCATTTTTTTTATCATTTTCCATATGAGCACGTGGAATGGAAGTTCTTAGATGAAAAAAAATTATTCTTAGTCCATATTTCAAGGAAATATTTCAAATCAAAATCCTCCGATCAAGAAGAATTTCAAATTTTTGAAGAATAACTGGGTATTATTTTTGTCCCACATCCTCCATCCTTTGATGTTTCGTATGTTGGACCTAGACCAATCATTGAATTTGAAGATCATCTTGTGGATGAAGAACTCAAATTTATTTCACATCTCTCACCCGATGGTGATTCGTTTGATCTAAGTGATCAACCATATATAGATCTTGATATTCCTTATAATCTTTGACATGTTAATAAATATGATCCCTTGGATAATCAAGACATCGGTGGTTTTCTTCTTTCTGAATGATATAGTCATGGTTGTTCAATTAATATGTATGAATCTTTGTTCCTACATGAACATTTCGATTTGGATAGTTATCAAAAGAATTCTGATACCATTATTAAGTATTTACTTTTAGTTATATCTCCTTTCAATTAAAAAGATAATATGGTTATCATTGAATAATTTTTCACTCATCTCAAACATTTGTCGTCAGTTAAGTCTCATGAATTAAATTTTGAATCCTCTCTTGATTATGTGTTGACCGTGTTGTCTCAAAACTTGGCGTGAAGTAAAGTGAGTAGGGTACTTCATCGAAGGTTGATGGTTATGTCAAGACCCTATCACCTTAGTGGTATTTGTGATCTCAGTTTCATTTTTGTTTCCCTGCACAATTTTTGTGTTGATGTTAGCACATAGGATTGTGATTCCTTCGTGATGGATGCTTGTTTTATTCACTTAATATTTTTCAACCCTCAAATAAGGAAATTTAAATTAATCATTGATATTCCACCACTCCATCCATTTTTTACCAAATCTTAAATCTGTAGTGTAGAAACAAATAAGAATATTAGTGAATCCCTTACATCATTCGTCCAAGAATCTTACATTTGTGACAACTTGGATCGTGTTAGAACTAAGAATATTATGCATGAAATGGATCTCTCTTTCTACAATATTTCTTGTATATTTTTACCTAACGGTTCTTTGCATTATGCTTTTGTAGATTTATTAGAAGAGTATTTTCAATCTGGGCCCATGTCTCATAGCTTGTATTTTCATATGATTTTTCAATTCTTGTATGGTCATAATCCCAGTGGTTATTGTTGTTCTTGAGTCCCCCATGTGGTAGACCAGTTAAGTGTAACACATCATTGCGATTGCAATACTTATTTTCACATGTCAATGTTGATGTTTGCATGATTCATCTTATTCACTACACTGGTTTTTTTGTTGGGGTTTTGCACAATCTCACCTTATGGTATAAAGTTTGAGAGTAACTTTCATTGCTACATTATAATTTTAACTTTACATCAAGGAAAATTTTAAGGATGGAAGTTTATGTTAAGGTTTAGAAACCTTGGTGAATCTTACTAGTCCCTAATATGAAAATTGTAAAATGTTTGGCAATATTTTTGTAAAAATATTTAGATTTATAATGATTTTATAGTATTCTATATAAATTTTTTGTGATTTTTAGGGTAAAATAATTTTATACATAATATGTGGGAAAATCATTTTTAGAAAAAATGGAAATTGGAGAATCTATTTTTAGTAAAAATAATGGAAAATTAGCCCACCTGCAAATATTAGGCTCTAAAATTTTCCCTTATTTACATGATCTCACATTTTTTAATTTAGTTTAGGATAGGTTAAGTTACATATAGTTAGATGCATTGCATTGTATTTTCCTTGTCTTGTTTCAATTTTATTTTTTCCATTCGATTAGTCTTTGAATAAGTCATTTTGAGCTTTGAGATGGCTTGGATATTATTTTTTGAAAGGAAAGTTGAAACAAAATACAACCATTAGCTTATATTTCACCATCTTCATTGATTTTGTTTATATCCTTCAATTCATATATTTTCTGACGAAAAATATAGTCCTTCAACTGGGGAACTATAAGAAAACCATGAAACCCATAACTGTTTATCATTGTAGTTTCCACACTCGTTCCTATTAAAAATGGTGTGTTATTATCCATATATTTATGTAGAATAATAAAAGAAGAATACTTTTGGAGATTAAAGCATCATAAGTCTAAAACATATCTTTCAAGGAACAACCTCTTCTTCTCCGAATAGGTTGAGATCCCTCTTTTTCCCATTGAAAAAAATATTAGTATTAAGTGCCTATGCATATTCCTATGAAATAAAAGAAAAATAAAATAATAAAACACTGAAAGAACAGAAAGGATTCATGTGTAGTGAGGTGAAGTGAGTGAATTCATGAGAGTATTCTCTAGGTTTGCTGACAACAAAGAAACATTTATGATCTTGAAGGGACTCCATTAGGGTATTGTCCATTCTTTCTAATAGCGAAGAAATGACAGAGATGTGAAAATGGCACTCTGATTTCTTTATTTCGTCATACTATATTATCCTTACTTATGTTGGCAGGATATTGATATGTCTTTTTCAATGTTTTTGTTATAATGAGTAGTGGAATTATGAAATAATACATATTTAACTGAGTAGTGGAGAGTCAAAGGTAACTCGTTAATTGAATCAATATTTCCTGGAGAAATGGGACTTTGGGATTACAACAAAACCATTCAGAGAATATGGGGTTCTTCCAGAGTCTCTCTAATGTGCCTTTGTGACAGAATATGGGGTTCTTCCAGAGTCTCTCTAATGTGCCGATTTTGGATCCTATGCTAAATCTTGTTTCAGGCCCCCATCTTTAATCATGTCGCTTGATTTTATACTTGTGTGTTTTATCCTAATGTCACATCCTCCTAAGTTAATGTTTCATAAGTGTCATCACTTGACCATTACAGCCGTGTAAGTTAGTAAGTTGTGGTTAGGTGAGCTCATGACCTTTCCTAGACTTAGAAACCTTCCTTATACTCGTGCACACACTCAAAAAGTGCACAAAATTCGGAAAAAACAAGAAAAATCATGAAAATCACTCACAAAGGTAAAAGGCTCACTTTGAGTACAAGAATGCTTCCACTTGAGGAAAGCACACTTCTTCATGCCAGAGGAATGCACCTTAATTGGGCACACTGCTTTAGGCTGAGAAACTGCATCCTAAATTGGTGTGATCCTCCATGATGAAGACTTGTGCCCTTTCCAACTACATGCATGAAAACAATTTTCCATGAGGGAGCACTCTTAGAAAATAGGAGCTGCCTTAACTTCCTCTTAATTGATACTTTCAACTGACAAAAAGTGGCACTGAAGCATCGATCTATTTTTCCTGTTGATCTCTTTAAAATAACTCAGCTAATCATTAATTCACCATCATTTCATTTGAGCGAACAGCTGGAAAATCATCAAGTCCTTCATCAAATAATGCAACAAGTAAGTTGCATGTCTAAATATCGATTTATTTTCATCATTTCACTGTCAAATGTTGCTTTGTTTATTTTAGATTCCTTGTTTTGCAGTGTTTTTTTCTATAGCTTTATTTGTATCTTCATCTTGCAAGTGTTTATTTACTCTCGCATGTAAGTAACCTTTCATATTCCCAAAACCTTTCATCCTCCACCATGCATGTGACAGTATATGCTTCATGTAATTTTTTTTGGGCTCTTTCTATGCATAACACACTTCTCTATCTTGAAGCTCATTCAGTCTAAAAGTTTGTGCCATGTTCAACCTAGTATTCCACATAGGCGCATGGGTGAATCAGGAAGGAACATAACTTTGATCTTTATCCATTTGGAGTGCTACACTGCACCCTTTCTCCTTAGCACATAGCCGCACTTTGAAAACCCGAAGCTCCATTTTCTTCATTTTTCATCCCTTCAGAGTGTGAAAATGCACCCTCCTTGTTTCCCATGGCACATGGGAGCATAGGGAATATCTGAAGGAATTTTCTCCCATTCCTTCAACCCTCTAGGGTTCGATAGTGTTCCTTGGCTTCTTTTTTCCTCTTCCCTAAGTGCATTAGTGCACCATGAAGCCCCGAATGATCATGCATGTCCCTTCATTATTTGAGAGTGTGCCCTCATAGTTTTCATGCGTGTTTTCTCTTGCATGCAATTTATTTTTTGTTTTCGTTCATAGTTTTACATTCTATATCATTTCTGGTGACTCTTTAGAAGTTTTGCTGCATATTTCGATTTTCTCAGTTGATCTTGTCACTAGGAGTGTGATTCCACAAACAAGTGTTATCACTATGTTGTCATCAGTTAGAGACATGTTGCCACATAAAGTAGCCTCTAAAGAACTTTCAAAAGAAAGCGATGGTGGGCTGCTTGAAGTTGGAAAGTATAATGTTCCTATATATGCAGACACACAATGTTATATTGACAAGATGCCAAAGGTTACCTCGAGAAATATCTACAACACGTTCATGCATGAAACTTTCCCTAAGGAATTAGAAGATGTACATGCATATATAAAAATAAATAAAACTAGTATACACAGGATCACGTGTAGATATCAAGTCATGTCATGTGCTGAAGCTATTGAATCGATAATTTCACATATGGATTACTCACACCTTGTGCTACACATTGAGAGTAGTAATCATCTCGCTACCTATTATGGTGAAGATATGTAGACAGACTATAATATGCTCAAGACCAATGAGGATTAAAATGATAGTTTCTACAAACAATTGTGCAAATGTGACATGACGGATGTTATCAAACATTAGTGTCCAAAACCTTCGAGGTTCCACCAGCACCCATCAATAGTCTATCTGATGAAGATCTTAAGAGAAGTATATCAATATTTGATGGTTATGTGTTGCTGGATGTCTCAGCTTAAGAACGCTAAGGTTTTCCAAGAGAATTGGATATATAGACTTAATATGGTGGTGAACCGTGGAATACCTTTTAATTGGGTAGATATGTTATCTTATGAGTTGCAGCAACAGGTGGGGGAGGTCAAATAATATTTGCAAGAAAATTAAGCTCCAAAATTTTACATGTCTACATATCTCCCGGATGGTATCTATGCACGATATGGGTTTCCGAAGTGGTATTGGAAATGGAATCCTAAAGAGAAATTATTTGTGTATGTCCAATATAGGTGTTATCAAAGGGAATCTTTAGAGATGCATATGATAGATTGGCCCAACACTTCTTTGCAGCCATCTTTCGTTTGATATTTGACATTGATTCGCCATGCATGACAGATCAAGTCAAGGAGTCACTTTTAGATATTGTGGGTTGGTTTTTAGCTCCAAAGGAAACATACATCATATGCTTAAAATGTCAATAAACCACTAATATTATGCTACAATATGTGACAAACAAGGTGGTGATGTAGGAGGTGGAAAATTAGTTGGACAAGGGACTTTCGGGAACCCTTCACAGGAGGAAGAAATTCCCTTGGCATACTTTTCCATTAATAATTGAGTTATATGAATTGGAGAGTCACAAGGTATTGGAAGCCAAAGAAACATAGTTGAATCACCTTCACTTCATCACCAAATGTTTACATGCATATGATCCCAAACGAATTTTTAGGTAGCATCGTGAAAGGATCATATAATATACAAGATATTCATCAATATGTCGACTAGAGGATGAAAATATAAATAAATATTACAAAGAAAAAATGAATATAAATCCAACCATGGATACTAGTTCACCTCAAAACTCACGAGCTCAGGGCTTGCAAGAGCATGAATAAGAGAAGGAGGAGGAGGAAAGAACTCCTCAAGTAAAGAAGTTATCTCCAAAGAACAAGATCGGGTACTCATCAGGCGAAAGTAGAAAAAAATGGAAGGTTGATCCTTTGAATACAAGAGATACACAAATATATCCATAGAGGAGAGAGGAAGGAGAAGAAGAGGAGGAGGAGGAGGAGAGAAGGAAGAAGGATGATGATGAGGCCCATCATTAGGTGTATTTTAAGGGGTTATAGTGTCACCTTTTAGCTTATTTACACACACTCTCTCTCTCATGTTTGATTACATTTTTCATATTTTTCTTATTGAGAATGGTGTAAGAGGACCATCATGACTTGAAGCGTAAGATGGTTTAATTACATGAAATGAAGGAAATAAAGTTATTTTTGGGTGAGATTCCATGACAAGGCTCATAGTAGACAACAAGGAACAATCATAGGTGAGTTTTCCACCTTCTTAACTTCCACCATGTTACACAGTAATTTGTCACCATCCCTGCAATCCCTCGTCCCGCACATTGGAGGGATTATTCTGTGACCTGTGAGTAGTGACATGACCTGAAACCACTTTCATGGCATCCCCCTTGACAAGGAAAATCATTCCCCTGAAGACTATTTCCTATGAAAAGCCCTAAAAATAGCCTTTCTATCCTTGGCGTGACTAGCCAGTTCATCCCTCGCGCCAATGGGGGAAATCCACCAAAGAGGGCACACCAACTGGCGCTCTGTCCCAGTGTTGCACCCGCGCCAGGCTTAATAAGGAGTGTTTTTTAAAAATAAATGGCGGAAGTTTGATTCCAACCAACTTCTGAACTGGTCTCTAAATTGAGTTGGGAGGTTTGGCTCCGGATCTCCATGTAGGGGAAGTGGTTTTTCACCTATCATGGAAGCTTCCTTGAGGATAGGACCAATCCCACCATTGTAGGGATCCCAACTCCCCTTCCACCATCTATATAAGCTTGCCATTTTCCCTTTGAAAGCTAGCCTGAATAGAGCTGAATCAATTGTAAGGAGATTATCGTCAGATAGCCGAAGAGAGAGAGACTTGTCCTTGTCTCGACGAGATTTACCGAGATGTACTCCTCTGTCGACCCGCCGAAGGAAGATCCAGGGTCAGAGCTCAGGTTGTATCTTTATTTGTTTTTATTAATGATAAGTGACTTTGGTTATGGTTCCACTCGTATTGTTCATACTTTGTGATCATGAGTTGTATCTTCTCTGACTGATACATAATTGCATATATTGGGTTTTACACTTGTGTGTTCGTCGTGTTTCTTGTATGTGCAGGTGTTTGATCGCGCCTAGCAGGGGAATTGTGATCTGCCGGAGCAAGAAAACGGGAGTGCTATCTTCTCTATGAACAACAACATTGGACTTAAGGTAGGCCTTTCTCGCAATTTGGTTTATTGCAATTAGGAACTTGCACCTTAGCGTGATACGATTGTTGCTAGACCCAATCTAGGCTAGTAGGGATCGCCTTTGTCCGCAGAGGGGATTTACCTCTACAAAAAATTGGCGACTCCACTGAGGACTGTTGATTTGGAGTATTGTCTTGTCTTTTCGGTCGATTCTTGAATTTTCTTGCTTGATCAGCTCTTTTGGCTGGCTCTCTTCGTCTGTTAGGTTTTTTTTAGCTTCACCATCACTAGTCTGTTTCTTGGATTGCTCTTTTTTATTTTTACTTAGTAAACTCGACTGGAGCACTTATTAGCCTGACAGTCACACCCGTTGGTGCATGTTGCTAGCTTATTACCTACACCAGTCCTGTTCTGATGCTAGATGCAGCCTGACAGTCGTGCCAATTCTGGAAGGTGCTAGGGTTTTCTCTGTCTTGAGCTTCCTGAGTTTGATCTGTGATTTTGGTTTCATTTTTATGACTGCCTGAGTGTTTTGGAGTCTTGTTTGATTGAATGTGACCTTCATCCTTTGGTTTTTTGCCCTCTTCTATTGATTTTACATTCTAGCCCTAGGGCATCTAGGTGCTATAGTGTGTCGAGCCTCCCGTGGGAGTTTTTGGTCCTTATTCGATTAGTCAATTTTGTTATTGCTTCTTTACATTCGTTTGGTGGTTGTTCACTGTTTTATTGTGTTATTTGAGTGATTGGCTTCTTTTTCATTCGAATTCTGCTTTGTCTCATTTTGAGCCTAGATTACATGGTTCATTTGAGTCTTTGGGATTTTTTTTCGATTTGAAGGACTTCTTTGCCAATTTGAGGTCTGATTGTGTGTTTGCCATTGAGTGAACTTTCTTGTCTTTGCTCTTTTGCTATCACTTCTCAAATTTTCCTTTTCATTAGTTTTCATTTTTTTTATTGCACTTTTCTCTTAAACATTGAAAATACAAAAAAAATCTCTTTTGCTTTCAATTAGTTAATGTGAATTGAATATTTTCTGTGTTATTAGTGATTTGTAACTCTGAAAGAAAAGCTTTTAGTTTCCATTAGCTGCATTAGAGACCTCACTAGTTTTTGTCTGGTCATTTTTTTATTGTGTGAAAAGCTCTTAACTCTCTCGTAATTAGCTTTCATCGAATGAAAAGATATACTGTGGAATGTAGTGTGCATTTAGGGCCTGAAAATTGAAACATATTTGAAGATCAACCATAAAATTTATTCAATTTACCTTAAGGCAGCATTGAAACATTAACGAAATATTTAGAGGTCTAGGCTAGAGATGTGTTCCGGCGCCGTTAAACCTAGTAGTTGTTGTTCACCTCTTGGCTTTAGACAGCACTAGTACGGACTTGTGCTCCCCGTATTGTCGCGTATATAAAGGGAGACCCCACTAGGTTTCTATCCTTTATCCGTAGGAAGCCTAGTCTACCGCCTTATACCCGTGATACACTGGACACAGCATTCAGGAAGATTGCCTACACGTACGTTAAGTCCTTGGTTGATTTCTCTTTCATTTTGAAACCAAGGTGTATATTTCAGTTCACAGATATCTGGTACACCCTTTGCCTAGATTACCAGAGTAGTCGTTTTCATATTTTCTGACTCTTTAAATTTGAAAGGATCACCGAGCACTTGTCCTTTCACGCTTGTTTCAAAACTGAAAGAGATAGAGTCACCTTTCATCCGTTTCTCGACTCTTAAAACATGAAACGGTGAAGTTTCTAAGTTTCAATGTGGTAAAATAAATCACCTGCAATCACACGCCCTATTAGATTTTCTTGTTGGCCGTTTGACTGTGTGCCTTGATTTCTCTTATCTCATGTGTTGTGTTTGATCTTTTCCTTTTGTCGTTACTGTCACAGTGGCGGAACCCTCAGTTTCGTCTACTGGTATTCCATATACAGACGATTCATCAGAGGTCTCACAATCCTCTGCTGAACCTCAGCAGCCCATCGTTTCCGAGTTTCCCGACGGGGGACCGGTTCTGTCTGAGCTTCCCTTTGGAGGACCAGTTGAGTTCAATTGACCCTTATCCAATGCTTGGTCTGGATTTGGAGTAGGGGAACATTTCCCTCCTCTTACATCGGGCTCACCTTTTCTAGTTGTTGTTATTCCTCCTAGTCCTCGCTGTCTGCTACAAGATCTAGTGGCGGGTTCAGATATGGGCGCATCCAGCCATTCTCCTAGTAAGGAAATCCCCACGTCTGGTGAAGATTACCAGTTTTTCCCGGAAGACAACCCCGAATTATCTGTCATGTGTTCGCCTAGTCCTTCTCTTCCAGCAGGGTATAGATCTTTAAGTCAGATTATGACCATCGTCGCCTCTATTGGGATATCAACTCCTTCTATGAGGCCAGTTATTCCTTTATTGGGGATGTCTCCTAGGGCACCCATAACGTCATCCCCTCAAGTCACTTCAGTACCTGTCAGGCCCACTGTCTGTGTGGCCGCATCTACACCCGATGTTACCACTCAGTCCGTAAGGGCTACGTTGCTTCCCGAAGATGTCTATATAGCATGTGCTATGCCAAAGAACATCTCTCCTGAGGAGTATCGATTTTCCCTACAAAAATAGAACCCCGAGGTCGGACAATCCTCTGAAGATCCCAACCACCCGTATTTTTCGCATTATGCACAAGATGGTATGCCCGTTTATATTTTTCCATATCAATACGATGAGTATGGGAATCCTTTACATTTACCCACTCTAGAGGCTTATCTTCAAGGTCAAGGTTTTCCATCTAACCAGGCTGGGAAACCTTACAACCTGTAAGGACAACCCTTTCAGGGCCAGCCGGGTTATCCTTATGACCCGCAAGGACAACCCTTACAAGGCTACCCTTCGGGCCAGCAGGGGTTGTTATACGGTCTGCAACGACAGTATTACAACCCTTCAGGACAACTTATGTAGCCTCACCCTGGGGTCCAACCAGGGCAACCTCAAGGACCCACAGGTCAACCGGGGTACCAACTAGGGTCGTTGTACGGTCCTGGGGGGCAAGTCCAACCTTCTCAACCTATGCAACCTTAGTATCCTATTGGTCCAAATGTTGCACATCAACCAGGATCATCTTATGGTCCTGTTGCAGGTCAAGCCAGTTATCAGGCACAAGATAGCCCTATTCCACCACTAGGCCAACCGACACAGCCTAGTGTTCCATACCAGCCAGGTCAACCTGCACAACCTGCATAACTTGTTCACCCGGGTCAACCTGTTCAACCAGGGAAGCCCGTTTAGCCAGGTCAGCTTGTCCAACCAGGCCAGCCTGCACATCCTATCAACCCTGCCCAACAACCAATTTATTCAATTTCGCAACCGAATCAACTGGTGCACCCTAATTATTAGGCTCAACAGGGTCCCACCTATCAGCAGCCCGCTCAACCCCAAGGCAGTTACTATCCTCAAGGTCAATCTCGACCGAATTATAACCTTCCCCAAGGTTCTAATTATTATCCTCAACAACCCGGCTACACCTATACTCAACAGCTAAATCTGCATACTGCTCAAACAGGGTCGACATATAATCAAGGTCCATACTTTGGTTATCAACCCCCGTACACTGGTTACCAGCAACTGAATCAGACTGGTTATACGCCCTATACCCCCTATGGTTAGAATCCTGTGGGATAGAACTCATGGGGGAAATAAGATGCTCAACCAGCGTGGAGTACAGGTATGGGTCCTTATCGAGGGCCTGGCATGCCATTCAATCCACAATTGTCGTTCTTGGCTACCTTGAAATTACCGGACATTTCTAAATTAACCAATGATCTGATTCTTCACAATCCTTCTTAGCATCCAATTCCGACCAAGGTACCCAGCAACTGTCCTAATTTTGAGGGTAAAGCTGGAGAAGACCCCCAAGCTCATGTAATGACCTACCATCTATGGTGCTCGTCTAACTCTTGGGTGGATGATTCAATTCGTCTACATCTCTTCCAGCGCACTCTTACTGGTGCTGCCACTAAGTGGTATATAGAATTACCCTGTGGCATCTTTCAAGACTTCAATATGCTATCCATGGATTTTCTGACTCACTTCCAGTTACCGATTCGTTATGAATCCAGGACGCATCTCCTGACTTCTTTGAAGCAGGATAAAGCCACCCACATATCTGATCATATTCATGAGTGGCGACATCGTCGTAGACTGATCAAGTTTGATATACCTGATCAGATACTAACTCATTGGTTCACCACCTCCTTCATTAGCAAAATCTCTCAGGATATTGCTATGGGGGCATGTGTGACTGAAGAACAAGCTATCGTGCGTGCCCAGTACCTTGATCTAGTGTACTCTCAGTCTGGCACGCTTTATGATATTTTGACTGATGCTCTATGACCAAGAACCTCTAAAGCTCCACATACCCTAGCGGTGGATGGTGTTATTGGTTCCGTGTCTCAAAATTCTCGAAAATCCTCAAATGGGAAGCAGAAGTCCAATTCTTCCAATAATTCTGCTCTTCTTGCCCCTCCAGATTCTGGCAATACTGCGGAGGTCAATGCCGTTCAGGCTAATCCTAAGAAAAAGACCTCCAAAGGGAAGAAGAAGGGCAAAGGAAAATCCAAACCCGATGCCCCAAAACCAGAGTCTTCTAAACCTCGTACTAATGACAGTTCCCAACGTAAACCGAGGTACCCCTGCCTTATCTGTGAAGGAGATCATTGTACCAAATATTGTCCCCAACGATCTGAAATTGCTCAACTTCTGAAAGCCTCCAAAGGGAATTCGGCAGTTCTTAAAGAACCGTTCCCATCTCAACAGACCCAGATGGTTGAGCAGCCCTCACCATCTCCACCATTTGGGTCCCAGGTTTTTATGATGAATGGTGCTGCACCTGTCTCAATTGATACGCGTTCAAAGGATTATGTCGGATCGTGTCAGGCAGCTGGAAAGGAAGTTTTGGATGGCCCACCTCCTCCACCTATCTCCGGTCCTTGGGAAATTGAGAAGCCCAGCGTTGAACCTGTTGTGAGGCAACCCTCTAAAGGTGTTCTGCGAAGATCTTACTACAATCCAAATGCCCGTGCCGCTCATCACTATAGTATTGTTGAGGATTTGGCACAGGCGCCTTCTGCCATGTCTGCATTGGAAGTTCTTCAAAGTTTCCCATCTCAACGAGAAGCTTTGTTGTCTATAATCGGTGGAATCGATCCCGCCGTTTCTAATCTTCTCACCTTCAACCTAGAAAAATTTTCCCCCCGACTTCCACATCAAATCGCTCTTGTTATACAAGTCAGGATCAACGACCTCAAAATTCATAGAGCCATTGTATATGAAGGTGCTTCCACCTGTGTTATGTCATCCGCTTGTTGGAAGGCCATCGACTCTCCGGATCTTTCATCATCTCCCAATGCCTTAGAAGCATTCGATGGTCGGGAATCAAAACCCCTGGGTGTTCTCGAGAGTTTTCCGATTACGTTACAGGGGAAGACAGTCAACGTAGAAGTAGAAGTGGTTGACACCAAGCTTAACTACAATCTGCTTCTCGGTCGCAGTTGGACTCACGCCATGCTATGCGTGCCATCCACCCTCTTCCGGCTTCTTAAGTTCCCTCATGAGGGAAAAATCGTTACTGTGGATCAGTTGCCTTTCTTCACCTCATCCTCTGAGAACAACGTTCCTTACGTGGATTAGATCCCCAATCACCCTGACACTGTAGGACCCGATCTATTTCAAGACCCCATCCTCATGGGTATTTTTCCCGCGCCACCACCGCACACCATTCAAGCTAATATGATCTCTTGGTCTGATGACCCTTGGATCATCCCTTCGCCTAAACAGGTGACATATTTTGGAGAATCGATATCGTTACCTCCTGTTGAGATCAATTATAATGAAATCATTGCTGCATCTGATCCTCCTCCCGAACATGCTCCTTCGAGCATGGATTTAGATATCTATTCTCAATCCCCCTGGCTCGGCAAGGCCGACTCGTCTGATCCTCTAAAAGAGATCTTCCCTTATGACGAAGCCATTATTGAAACAATGTCTCTTGAGGAGTGTTGAGCCCCAAAGATGTCCTTTCCTTTCACCAAATTTCACTTCATTTCCTTTGTCCCTTATCGATTATAGGCTTAAAATACCAATAGGATTGATTAAAGTCACTTTAGGAATGCATACAATGACTGACTTGCTATATTTTCATGTTTTTGTTGTTGTAGTAATTTTTTACTAGACTTAGCTACAAAATGCAGTCATTCTGTAGCTAGTCGCCTATTCTGTAGCTATCTTCATGTTCACACAGGTTACAGGTGTCACTTAAAGGAAAAACACATATAGTTGAATTCCACAACACTCCTACATCATTTCTTGCCCTCTACGAAGTCTGAGCAAAAATCTACAGGAGGTTATGCTTGTGGAGGAGACCCAAACTAAGAAGTAGATTCCTACCAGGACAAGGACTCTACAGATGTCTTCAACAAAGTACGAGGCCTCCACAAGAGTTATAATTTGATTTTGATTGAAAAGACACTTATCCCTATTTATTCTCTAGGGAAGTTATGTATTTCTCATATAAGAATAACTTGGGAAACCGAGAGACAGTTAGCTAGATTGATGTTTTATTGTTAAGTTGTCCAAGACCGTAATACTTTGTTTTTGAAGCGTTTTCCTTTAATGAAAGAAGAGCAACTTTAATACAAGATCTGAAGCAATATTGAGTACATTTGTGTGCTAATCCGGTGGTAGAGGGCCCCTACTGCCTGAGAAGCTCTGTGCATATTTTTTAGATAAGTAACTTTAGCTCTGTTTCATTCCTAATTTAAGCAGTTTTCTGAACTTTATGTTTTATGCTCATTTATATCGAATGTTACAGCCAGTCTTGTTCTTACGAATTGTTCCAAAATATCACTAACATTGAATGAGATAGAGCTGTATTATTTTAGAGATTAGTTGGATTTTAGTTTAGCTATAATACTTCGAAGGTTAATTGCATTCTAGTTCAGTTCTGTTCACTGTATTTCAAGTTTGCTTGATTGCATTCTAGTTCAGTTATATTCATTGTATTTTTAGTTTTATTAGCTAGTTGTGTTCTAGTTCTGTTAAATTAGACTTAACGGCCTTCATTATTTACAAACTACTCTTGTTCTTAATTTCTATTAATACATCATTATCATAGGAACAAGAATTGGTAATGTCATTTTGAAGTCTTGACTGTTCTGCAATTTCTCATAATTTTACAAACTGCCTCTTTCCAAAACTATTCCAAAAGATTTATAACCCTTGAATGAGGCTTAATAGTGACATTTTGAGTTGTAGAATGGATTTATTTTAGTGTCTTAAGTTAATTTAGAGTAGGGTTCCTTACTATGTTGCAGATAATATTTTTCAAATGTGTTCCAAAAAATTTCTAACCATGGATGAGATTTTCTCTGTGATATTGTAGGTTGTTGTTTACTTAGAAGAAGTTCATTACATTAAACTCATCATTTTCTTAAGTTGTTCCAATATACTTCTAATGAATGAATTGGACTGAGTTCATGTTATGATTTTTTTTTTTCTTGTCAAGTTTTTCATTTTCTGTTCTTAAGTGCCATACATAGTTTAGAATAGATTTTTCTCTGTTTTAGTGTGACCAACAACTTCTCTTTACCAAAACTTAGTTATTTTCCTCTTAGAACAAAAACACAAAACCAAAAACACTATAAAAAAAAAACACTAAACACAACGAATTAGGAAACAGATACCTAGGCACATATAGTGCACTTCACTTCAACAGTTTACTAGCCCTGGTTGAAAATTTATGACATCAACTTAGGAACACTAAGTTGAGCAAACATTTTGGCGCCATTTCCAGGGAAGTGTAACTAGGTGGCCTTGTTTCTTACCTCCCATGAACAATGATATGCGTAGAGAAAGAGACTCAAGGGGTAGATTCATAAGAAGAAAAAGCTTGATTTCTAGAACACCACTTGTTTCACCAAGACCAAGAGGCACCACACCTCCAACTCAAACCCAAATATCATTCTATAATGATCACAGACTTATAGAAGGTTTAAGATCAGATATTCCATCAGAGATAGCTTCCACCTCATCCACTGAACCTGTTTTAGAAGAAGATTCAATGACCCCTGCTAGAGACAAAAACTTTTCCACTTCCACAAAAGAATCAACTATGGTAGAAGAAGGGGGAGGAGGAGTCTTTAATGGAGGTAGAGGTGCAGAAGGAGGTAGAGGAAGAGGTAGAAGGGAATTGGGAAGCTCTTTTGGGTTTCCTATAGTAGATGAAGAAACCAATGCAACTATGAAAAAAATTTTACCCTCTGTCCTTCCAAACTTTTATGGACTCAAAATTGAAGATCCTGAAACCTTCCTATTTGAATTTGAAGTCCTATGTAGAACCTATGATTACTTACAAGATGCCCAAAAACTTAAACTATTCCCTTCAACATTGAAGGGAGCAGCATTAAAATGGTTTATGAGTTTGATCAGTAGTTCTATTAGGACATGGGAAGAAATGAAACATGCATTTCTAGAGAGGTATTTGGATTGTTGTATGCCAGTCAACCATAAGGAGGAAGTGTTTAAAATGCTACAAAAAGAGGATGAAAATCTTGAATATTTGCTAGAGAGGTTCAACTACAACATCAAAAGAGAAAAAATGGAAAACTTAGACCAAGACACCTTGAAAACTCTCGTGTTGAAGACAATTAGGGATGAATGGCTAGATATCCTTAACATGATGGGAAAAGGGGATATATCTCAGCTCACATTACCTGAAATAGCTGAATTATGTATCAACCTTTCAAGAGGGAAATCTAAAACTGTAAAAGGACCAAGAGACCTTGCTCTTGTAAGGGCAAGTAATTCTACTTCTGGGACAGTGAGTAGGGCAGAAATAGGACATATGCTTCATGAATTCAAAACTGATATTTTAGGGATTCTTAGTGAACAAATAGACACCCTTAAGTTACAAAACAATCAAAAAGCTGAATCTGATGCCCTAGCAATCTTTTGTCCCAAATGTAGAAAGAAGCATGCCTTGAGAGAGTGCCCTTTGGATTAAAAATTAGTAGAGACCTGTGTAATTTTTTCAGAAAAACATGAGACCAAGAGTTACCCTTCACTTCCTGGTCTTAAAGCTACCTTTCAAGAAGAAATCCCTACAAATTGCACAGAATCTCTCAATTTTGTCTCTAGGAGGCCTTGGCAAGGACCTCAAACACAAGGATTCCATGATAAGCTGTATAATCAACCTCCACCAAATTGGAATTCTTGGCAGCAACCTTGGCCCCAATTCCAAAATTAAATCTCAAACTTGGGCACAAGGAGCACAAAATCCCTATGGAAGATACTCTCAGTACTATCAATGTCCACCATATCCACATTTCCCTCCTCAACAGAATTTTCAACAAAATCCTCAACAGAATCATCAAAATCCACAACATCAAAATCAACCACTTCCATTACCATTTCCTCATAAAACAAATCAGTTACTTGCTCAACCCATACCAAACCCCAACAATAAAAATCCTCAGAACACATACATGATAGAAGGCCAATAGTTTCCAACTTATTTGATTACTCCTTTAGACCTTAGTGATGTTTAACTTAGGTCTGGAAGAATACTTGAAAAGAGGAAACCTTCTGTAATCATACAAGAGCAAAAAAACTCTGAGAAAGATTCTCTACTAGTGAATAAAAGTCTTTAAGAGAACACACCTTTCCAAGACCCAAACATTGAAAAATCAAAACAAAAAGAGCCAATAATTTCAACTCCTATATTAGAGCAGCCATCAACATCCACCTCTACACCTCCCTTTCCAAAAAGATTTCAAATTGATAGGGGTGTAGAAAAACAAATTATGGTGCCTAATTATGATTTCCTAGATGAGCTAAGAAATGTTTGTATTAAGATCCCATTATTACAAGTTATCAAGGAAATTCCAATTTTAGAAAAAACAATAAAGGAGTTGAGCATGAAAAAAACAGGAAAAAGAATCAAAGAGACAAAGAAAATTCAACTGGAAGGAAAAATAGCAGACATCATGATGGGTAAGATTGCCATTCCAAAGTATCTAGACCCAGGAAATCCAGTTGTTAAGATACACATCAATGGAACTGAGATCCAAAACACACTTATTGATTTAGGAGCAACAATCAATATCATGAGTAGACAAATCATGGATAAATTGAAACTTCCTAATCTTATTTTTACACCCACATTATTACAATTAGCAGACAGATCTGTGATCAAACCTGATGGGGTAATAAAATACATTCCAGTGTCCCTAGATTCTTGGGAGTATCCTGTGGATTTTATGATCCTAACTCCTAAGAATAACCTAGGAGGGCATCCTATTATATTAGGAAGACCTTGGTTAGCTATAGCTGATGCTTTTATTAGTTGTAGATCCGGTGATATGTACATCTCTGATGGTAGTTCAACCAAGAAATTTACCTTGTATCCTCCAGCAAAGACAATTATAGAATTAGATGATACTCAGTGGATTGAAGATGAAGAAGACATACAACCTCTCTTCACAATTTCAAAAATTAGTGAAGATAGCTAGATTTTGAATACCTTAGAAAATTTTGAATCCTCTTCAGAATAAAAACATGAGCAATTTCAAGAAGAATCCAACATTGATTTTTTATCATCAAGACAGATGTCTCTCTATTCCATGGATAAATTTGGCAACTCTACAATTGAGATATTTCCAGGCAAAACTTTAAACATAAACAAGAACCTAGAGAAATCTGAACAAGAAGAGCTAGTCAAGATATTACAGAGACATTCTTCTGCATATGCATGGGAGTACACTGATATGAAATGGATAAGCCCTAAGACTTTCACTCATCACATCTACATAGAGGAAAATTGTAAACCAATCAGACAACCTCAGAGACGGATGAATCCAAATCTTAGGGAGATTGTTAAAGAAGAATTGCATAAATTGTTAAATGTGAACTTTGTCTATCCCATTTCAAATAGTCAGTGGGTTTCTCCTTTGGTAATTGTGCCAAAGAAAAATGGTAAATGTAGGGTATGTATTGACTACCGGGAATTAAACAAAGCTACTCTTAAAGATCATTTTCCCCTACCTTTCATAGATCAGGTGTTAGATACATTAGCTGGCAAAAAGTACTTCTCATTTTTAGATGGGTTTAGTGGTTATAATCAAATTAAAGTGGCACTTGAAGATCAAGACAAAACTACATTTACCTGTCCTTGGGGTACCTATGCTTACCGAGTATTGCCATTTGGACTATGCAATGCACCTGCAACATTTCAAAGGGCACTACTAGGAATATTTTTAGATCTAATACATGATTGTGTAGAGGTATATATGGATGGTTTCACAGTCTATGGAAACACATTTGAAGAAGCCTTAGCAAACCTAGAAAAAGTTTTAAAGAGATTTAATGAAGAAAATCTTTCACTAAGTCATGAGAAGTGTTTTATGATGTTTACTGAAGGAATTTTTTTGGGGCATCACATTTCAGGGGATGGGATTAGAGTTGATGAGTCAAAAGTTGAAGTCATCTCTAACTTATCTATTCCAAGTTGTCAAAAATATGTTAGGAGTTTTTTATTATTTACAGGATATTATCGAAGGTTTATAGAAAACTTCACCAAGATAGCATATCCACTTTTAAAATTACTTACCAAGGACTGCGAATTCAAGTGGAATCTTGATTGCCAGTTAGCATTTGAGACCCTGAAAAAAAAATCTATAAAGCACCTATTTTAAGGGGACCTAACTGGAAGTTACCTTTTCATATTTCAACAGATGCCTCAGATACAGCTCTAGGAGTAGTATTGGGACAAAAAGACCTCATTCCTTATGCCATCTACTATACCAGTAAAAATTTGACTCCTTCAGAGTTAAACTATACTGTAACTGAAAAAGAGTTCTTAGCTGTTGTTCATTCCATAAATAAATTTGGACAGTATATAACAGGCTATGAAACTTTTGTTCACACACATCACTCTTCAATTAGATATCTAATGAACAAATCAATTACTAATGGCAGAGTCATAAGATGGTTATTTCTTTTACAAGAATTCAACATTACCATTCTAGATAGGTCTGGAAAACAAAACACAGTAGCTGATTTCCTATATAGACTCCAAAACATCAAAGACAATACTCCAGTTGAAGATCAATGCCCCGGTGAATATCTTTTTGCAATTTCCACTCAAACTCCTTGGTTTGCTGACATTGATAATTATTTAGTTTCAGGGAAATTTCCTTCAATAATGAATGCAAGAGACAAAAGAAAGATCATTTATGACAGTGAAAAATATTTATGGGTTGCTAATGAGTTATACAAACAGGTCCATATTTTATCATTAGGAGATGTGTTCGGGAAGATGAGATGCCTGAGATCCTCAAGGCATGTCATGATGAACCTTGTGGCGGACACTTTGCTGATAAAAGGACAACTTATAAGGTCCTTCATTTAGGATACTATTGGCCATCCCTTTTTAAAAATGCTAAAGAGTATGTCAAAAGGTGTGACAGTTGCCAAAGGGTAGGGAAACCTTCTCCTTCAGGTGAGATGCCATTGCAGCCTCAGGTACATATTGAACCTTTTGAGAAATGGGCTTTATATTTTGTAGGACCTATTAGTCCTCCATCAAGACAAAATAAATATATATTATTTTGCACTGATTATGTTACCAAATGGGTAGAGGCCAAGCCATTACTTTCTGCTACTGAATTATCTGTATTTAATTTTCTTTTTCAGGATATTTTTACTCGTTTTGGTGTCCCAAGAGAAATTGTTACAGATCAAGGAGCTCAATTCACATCAAGGCTAGTGGAACAAATGACGGAGAGGTACAAAATCAGACACAGAAAATCTACTCCCTATCATCCACAAGCAAATGGTTAAGTGGAATCTACCAATAAAGTCATTGAAGGGATCCTAACAAAGACTATTCATTTACATAGAAGAGATTGGGCAGACAGGCTTCCTGAAGCCTTGTGGGCCTATAGAACTACATGGAGAAGCACAACAGGTCATAATCCCTATGAACTTGTTTATGGAAAACAATTTTTGTTTCCCATAGAGTTTCAGATTCAAACTTTTAAAATGGCAGTTCAGTTAGGACTTGATCTAACAGAAGCACAAAAGCATAGATTGGAGCAGATTAATGAATTGGATGAGATCAGACAAGATGCAGTCCAAAAAACAAGTATAGTCTAGCAGAAAAGGACTAGATGGCATGATAAGTACATCAAGGAAAAGAAATTCAAAGAAGGTGACTGGGCCCTCTTGTTTGATTCAAAGTTCAAAGATTTTCAAGGTAAATTCCAAACACATTGGCTTGGGCCATATGAAATTATGAATTTTTTTGACAATGGAGCAATAAAAATCAGGACAATAGATGAAGAGAAGGTCACTTTTCTTGTAAATGGTCATAGATTGAAGTTGTATCATAAGCCACTTTCAAGAGAAGAGTTTTTCAAAAGATTCCAGGAAAACAATGATGTGAAGTTAATGAAGAAGAATTCTTCTTCTTCATAAACTTAATTGAATTTTCTGAATTCAAATGCATGAAAAAAAAAAGTATAATCATGGAAAATAATCACTGATTAGCATGTTTATACAGAAAAGATAAAGTGAAAATCAGAATCCTTCTGACACTTTAGCTTTTCAAATTTGTTCTTTTCCTGCAAGCAGCTATCATAAAATCATAAGTGCAGACCCATTTTATATATCATATTCCACTTATGATCCATTTCACTCCATCATGTCTCACTTCATTAACTCCATTCATTTAGATTCCATTCACTCCATTCATCCATACTTCATTCACTCCATTTCATGGTCCATCTCATTTCCATCTCAGATTTCTAAATTTGATCTCTTTCTGCAATCGAGTATTACAAATCATAAGTTGCAGACCACTTTTTATGTTTCATTCCACTTCACATTTATGATCCATTTCATTCCATTATATTTCACTTCACTCATGCTACATTCCACCATATTTCATGATCCATGTTAATTCATTTCACACAAAATTCCATCCATGTTTCAAAACATTTCATTCCATGTTTCAAAGCTTCTAACGGTATATTCTGTAGCCAGACATTCTGTAGCCAACCAGACATTTTGCAGCCAGATATCCTGAAGACAACTATCCAGTAATCACTTGATCAGTAGCAAATTGATCCTGCACACCTATGACAACAAGAAAAATCAAAGGGGTTATGAAGACTGAAGAATCAATGATTTTCAAAGGAGGACAAAGCATATTAAAACCACAAAAAATTAAAGGAAAGGCAAAGGTAAAGTTGTGAAATTATTATGATGACAGATTCTGAAAGTTATAGTATAGTTAAGTCATGTATGATTCATAAAGTTATTTTGATTATTTGTGTTGATCATGCCTATTAAACCTATCATAAAAACTTTGGAAAAAATCCCTTCCATTCTGCCATATCAAATCATCATTTAAAATTTAACGGTTAAGTACTAAAGTGACCTATGCGGTCACGTCACTAGCCCGAAGTATTCAGTGATGATTTTGAAATTCTCACGATATTTTTCCGTGGCCTTTTTCCTCCATGATAGCTCTCAAACTCATTAATTCGTGTGAATCACCCTCACCATATTTCACTCGTCCCATAACCACTTCATGTCATATTTCCATAGCCAATTCCTGCTGCATAAATAGAGAAGTCATCTTTGGGGTGAAAACAACTCTCTACAGCCATTTTCACCGTGAATAGAAGAGCAGTAACGAAGCAGTAAATTGAAGGTTGAGAAAAGAAGCCATGGGTCTTAGAGTAAGGTCCGAACCAGTTGGAACTAAATACTTAGAGGGTTACCCACAAATTAGAGAGATGCTACAGCAGGTTGGGCGGTTACAGTTTTTGGAAAATTTCAATGGTTTTCATAAAGAGGTAACTAAGAAATTTGCACGGTACTTCAACGGATCAGAAGTTGAAATAGGATATGTCAAGTTCACTATTACAAAACTCTTCATTGCAGAAGCAACGGAATTACCAAGGCAAGGTGAACGATGGTTCAAAAACAAGGAATTTCACAATGAGGCATGGAGGCAAATGCTCAAAACACCAGGTATGGATATTTCATTTTTTAAGAAGGGCATTCCTAGCTCAGCACTGAAGAATAAATGGCGAGATATGTTGCTCATTTTGCAAAAGTTTATAACTTGTGAGGGAAGGTTTGGTACCTTATATGTTTATCACATTCGGCTTATGATGCATTTCCTAGATGAAGAAATCAATTTACCCTTTTTCTCACTTCATAGCCTAAAGAGAATGGCTTCTAATGTCCAAAAGAGGGTTCAATTCTTGGAAACCACCTTGTATCACCATGGCCTAGTTAAAATCCTAATTGAACATAATTTGAGAAAGGTGGGAGACAATTGGGATGAGTTCCTAGTGAGGAATCACTTTGAAGAACCCAAGGAATCTCCATCTGAAGGCAAACTTGCAAGAAGAAGCAGGAGAGGGAAAATTTCCAAATCTGTTGAAATTAAAACTGGTAAATCCATACAAGAGGATAGTGAGGAGATTATCTCTGAAAAATTGGCTGAAATTAAGAAACAGCTTAAAAAGAAAAATATAATAAGAAAGTATGCTAAGGAGAGAGGTGAAGGACCATCTAAACCAAGACGAAGCCATAGGCTTAGAGGTATATTGAAGAAAACAAGGGTTAGACAAACGGGAATCATAGACATTGAGGATGAAGAGACACCAACTTCTATATCTCCTGAGTACGAGTACGAAGAGAATCTTGATGAAGGAACTACAGAGATAGACCCAGTACAACAACAAATCTATAATTATGTCGAGTCATTAGAAAAGAGAGCCTCAGAAAGTAGAGGAAGAACTCCTAGCCCACTAGAATATACAATTGATGTACTAAGAAGAGACAAATATGAATTAGAAGTAATCAATAGACATATAAAGAATGAAAATGAAATTTTAAGGGAGCAGGTTAAGCTAAAAAGTGAAATTAATACAACTCTCTCTCTGCAAATGGAAAAACTGTATAAGGCTAGTGAGAAGTTGAAGAAGAAAAACAAAAAATTGAGCAGGGCACTTATAAATTTGAGATTCAAGTTGGTCATAAGGAAGCCTACGAGGCCATTGAACATCAGGAAAAGTAGAAGAAGGAGGCTAGATGTTCTATCAGAAGTTTTAGAATACATGAATTAATTGCATGAGGACATGCAAAAGCTTTGCAGTGAGGGTATGTTGAGCCCCAAAGATGTCCTTTACTTTCACCAAATTTCACTTCATTTCCTTTGTCCCTTATCAATTATAGGCTTAAAAGATCAATAGGATTGATTAAAGTCACTTTAGGAATGCATACAATGACTGACTTGCTATATTTTTGTGGTTTTGTTGTTGTAGTAATTTTTTGCTAGACTTAGCTACAGAATGCAGTCATTCTGTAGATAGTCGCCTATTTCGCTGCTATCTTCATGCTCACACAGGTTACAAGTGTCACTTAAAGTAAAAACGCATATGGTTGAATTTCACAACACTCCTACATCATTTCTTGCCCTCTACGAAGTCTGAGCAAAAATCTACAGGTGGTTATGCATGTGGAGGAGACCCAAACTAAGAAGTAGATTCCTACCAGGACAAGGACTCTACAGATGTCTTCAGCAAAGTATGAGGCCTCCACAAGAGTTCTAATTTGATTTGATTGAAAAAGACACTTATCCCTATTTCTTCTCCAGGGAAGTTATGTATTTCTCACATAAGAATAACTTGGTAAACCGAGAGACAATTAGCTAGATTGATGTTTTATTGTTAAGTTGTCCAAGACCATAATACTTTGTTTTTGAAGCGTTTTACTTTAATGAAAGAAGAAAAACTTTAATACAAGATCTGAAGCAATCTTGAGTAGATTTGTGTGCTAATCCGGTGGTAGAGGGCCCCTACTGCCCGAGAAGCTCTATGCATATTGTTTAGATAAGTAACTTTAGCTCTGTTTCATTCCTAATTTAAGCATTTTTCTGAACTTTATGTTTTATGCTCATTTATATCGAATGTTACAGCCAGTCTTGTTCTTACAAATTGTTCCAAAATATCACTAACACTGAATGAGATAGAGCTGTAGTATTTCAGAGATTAGTTTCATTTTAGTTCAGATGTAATACTTCGAAGGTTAATTCCATTCTAGTTCAGTTCTGTTCACTATATTTCAAGTTTGATTGATTCCATTCTAGTACAGCTCTATTCATTGTATTTTTAGTTTTATTAGCTAGTTGTGTTCTAGTTCTGTTAAATTAGACTTAACAACCTTCATTATTTACAAACTACTCTTGTTATTAATTTCTATTAATACATCATTATCATAGGAACAATAATTAGTAATGTCATTTTGAAGTCTTGATTGTTCTGCAATTTCTCATAATTTTACAAATTGCCTCTTTCCAAAGCTATTCCAAAATATTTCTAACCCTTGAATGAGGCTTAATAGTGACATTTTGAGTTGTAGAATGGATTGATTTTAGTGTCTTAAGTTAATTTAGAGTAGGGTTCCTTACTATGTTGCAGATAATCTTTTTCAAATGTGTTCCAACAAATTTCTAACCATGGATGAGATTTTCTCTGTGATATTGTAGGTTTTTGTTTACTTAGAAGAACTTCATTGCATTAAACTCATCCTTTTCTTAAGTTGTTCCGATATACTTCTAATGAATTAATTGGACTAATTTCATGTTATGAGTTATTTTTTTCTTGTCAAGTTTTGCATTTTCTGTTCTTAAGTGCCATACATAGTTTAGAATAGATTTTGCTCTGTTTTAGTGCGACCAACAACTTCTCTTTACCAACACTTAGTTCTTTTCCTCTTAGAACAAAAACACAAAACCAAAAACAGAAAAAAAAAAACACTAAACACAACGAATTAGGAAACAGATACTTAGGCACATATAGTGCACTTCACTTCAACAGTTTACTAGCCCTGTTTGACAATTTATGACATCAATTTAGGAACACTAAGTTGAGCAGACAAGGAGCTGCCTTGGAGCGATGGGCATCATCGTTCCTCCTTCATGCCTAGCCTTGGGGCAATGTCTGATTGTCTAGAGCGTGATGTATCTGGTTATCCCCCTCCCGAGCCTCCTCCGTCGAGCTCATCGGAGCATAGTTCCTCTTCTTGTGTCAAGCTCCTAAAACAATGAAACAAGTTGCTACGAGGACATTTATTTTTAGTGTGTCAACCTCGTTAAAATAATGAAACACGAGCCTGTTCAATTCAAGTTTTGTTAGATTTAGATCAAATCTCTTATGTTTTCAACCTTCACTCCATTTGCTATGGACTGAAGCTTGGGGGGCATGTACCTCGAATTGAGACACCATGTTGGGGGGCATGCCCATTCTCCTCATTTCAAGCATAGTGCGTGTTTTAAGCTTGCATAAAAATAAAACTCATTTCCAAGCATAGTTTGAATGTGTGCTTTCATATGTGCTTTTAAGCTTGCATAAAAATAAAACGTGTGATTAGATACATTTTGTGAAATTTTTCATTGGGTCGTTTGTTATGCAACCGATACATTAGATAACACTGTATTAGACATTTGCATGGCATATAAAAAAAAATCATCACATGTAAAAAGATCCATCCAGAAATAGATATATATATGTCGAATAGTTTGCAGTTTGTGTACATCACATAAAGTCAAAAAATATACATGTTTGTCTAATAATAGCTGGAGACAACATGTCTCTCAAAAAATATGCATATAAAAATCCCTACATGACTAATCAGCATGATGCTCGTGGTAAGATGCCACCGCACACACCAATCACCTCAATAGTCGGTGAAGGCGACTAGGCACCCCCACAGTGTGTCGCTGGTAAGCCAATGGGACGTCTTCCAGCCATGCATAGTCCGGTATTCCCCAGGCAATGCCCTCCAGGTTCTGGATCATGTCGCTCCCTTTTCCACCCTCAGCTTGAGGGTCATGCGTGAGAGGGGTCCTCCGTGCAATGGGCGACATGCCCGCGGGCCTCTCTGGGCCAACATCTGCGTACACATAAAACTATTTATAGAATAGAAATGTATCACAAAAAAAAATCATAAATACATAAAAATTAAAAAGAGTCATACCTAGCTCCTCGTCCCAGTCGTCTCCCTCCGGAAGTGGGAGATTTGGGTCTCCCGTAAAGTCGGTACCAGCGTAGGGCCAATCCTCAACTACAATCAGTTGACGCCATAGCAACACAAAGAACTCAGGCCTCCAGGACATCTACTAGCCCCCTCCTGACCTGGGCATAAGTGCTGCCCATCGAGCCATCCTCAGCTCCCTCAATGTCGGCTCGGCGACTATCACCTCTTGGCCCTGGAAAATTGGTAATCATTCCAGAATAAACGACACCAGAATGGAACCATACCCAAACTGTTTCAGTTTGGCTTTCTTGCACTTTGTTAGTCGTCGTTTGATGTTTGTTGTTACAACAGTGGCCCAGTCGAACAATGTAGGATTCATGCATTCAGAAGCTAGTAGGAGCTGCGCTTTTGTTGCCTCATGCGGGGCCTGCGATCCTGCAACCCGCGTAATGGTATGAAGCACTACTCAAAGTGCTAGATCACGAACAGTGTGGATGTGTAATTTCCCACTACCTAATCCTGTTTGTGCCCTTGGGCACACTCTTGCCATTAACATATCCATTTTCTCCCCAGAAGGTCTTCTGCCTGTCATGATTGGCACTGGGCCTCTGCGCAACAATCTGATTATAAAATAAACATCAGAGACTTCAAGTGCTATTACTTGGTCTTGGATTTTGAACACTTCCTCATTCTCATCCCATATGCTAACCAAATACTACAATAGCTCAGGTTGAGCTCTTAAACATGGTGTAAAGAAAAACTTCTTGAGACCACAGTCTCAAAGGGCGTTCATGCAGGCCTCATTTTCCATGGCCATTTCTTCCTCTTCCCCATGTTCCCTCTCCTTCCGTTCAATCACCATTGTGCCTGGATATCTGCATGAACATGGTCAAAAAGGCCTTGTTAGACCTCTGTTGCACTCAAAAATTCATATAATTAGCTCACATTTTGGGAAATTAAAGCGGAAAATCACGTTGCGCCATTGGCACGAATGTTTCGCTAACAGTCACGCTAGTTGGCGCAACCCCTTTGTAAGCTAAATTCCATTGCCGTAGGTCCGTGCCCGATACCCGCGCTAATGGGCCGAGCCCTAAAATTTCAAAGGGTTCCCCCAGAGATCGAATGCGCAATGGAAATTCATAAAAAAAATGGATCAAAACAGAGCTTAAGGGAGCGCCTCCTACCTGGAACAGACGAGAATATGAATGGTGTTCTGGATCAGTCGCAATCACTGCCGCAAGTTTGCACACAAAAGGACCATTGTTTCTCTCCAAATTAGGTAAAAAGTAAAAGTAAATATGTTTTTACCATTTGTGGCATATTTATAACTTTTGAAGTCAAAATTAGGTTTTGAAAGTCATTTTTCTCAATATTTTAATATATTTTATCGAAAAATGGATTTTACACTCGCTTTTTGTGCAGCGACAGGTTTTTAGGCAACTTGGACAGTGATACGAGTTGTATTTTATACTTTTTTGGACTCGTTAAAAACATGAAAAGGTCATTTCTGGAGTCATGTTTCAGCTCTTTTCTGACTCTCTAAACATGAAAAGATTTTCGAGTCCCTTTTTGTTTCGATCTCGTTAAAGTGGTTGCGAAATGACATCTACCCAGTATACGTTTACCCCTTTTTCGGCCTGGGATAGATTATTTACGAAAAATGAATACCCTATCCTATCACGACTAGGAGGTTTTCTCAGACATAGTTTTCTACCTTTTCAGGTCTGAGGAACTATTTACGAAAAGGGACTGTTGGAGTTTACTTTTCTGTTGTCTTTTCAAACTCTCTAAACATGAAAAGACGTCGATTTCTTCCTTTGTCAAACTCGTTAAACCCTGATGACATTGGATTCAGTCGTAATGACGATATTCAAGTTTCTCCTTCCTAGGGCTCTTTAAATGTACTAGGATGGATTGGTCCGAAGGACGAACTTATATTACAAGCATATGCTATCCCCTTCAAGCTTGTTCTCAAAAATAATTGGGGTGCTCGCCAGAAATGGTGGGGAAAAAATGGAACCCATATCATCGTCGTGTCGGCAGTATGTCGCTCTTGAACATGGCACTTGTCTGCATTCATGTCGGGTTGGGAAAATCTCATTTCATTTTCATCTGCTTCCATGGGTTTGGGTAATCCCTTTTGACCTCTCATCTTCTCTTTGTCTCGTCATCATTACCTCTAATCTTTTGATGTCAAATACTTCCAAATCCACTTTCGTGCTGTAGATATGTTCAAGAGAAGTTGACCTCTGCAAGCTTTAACCTTCCTCTGATTCTCATCTGATCTTTATTCACAAAAATTATTATGTTCCGCTGTCTCATTTCGATGATGTGGGAAACACTATGGCCCACCTTCAATCAAGGTCACTTCCTATCGACTTCAGCTCATTATCTAGCAAGCTGACCTAGAGACTCCCTTCCAGTACCTTGGAGCTTGCATGCTTCAATGGCAGGTTCTTTGCATTTGACACAAGGTTTTCATCATTGACCTTCGATCAGATGATTCTACGGGTGTTTGACGCCATCTCACTGATTCACATGCCATGGATTGTACCTATAGTACCTTGAGGGCCATTGTCATTATTGGTGGTTCCTCTCGCGTCTGTTAACAACTTTCATCATTGGCTGGTAATTAGACGATGTTCTTGCATCTTTGACTTCATCTCACTTATTCACATGCTTGAACTTGTACTTTGTTCGGGTCGAGATGGAGCGCGAGACCTTGGATTTTGTTTGTTAGAATCCAGGCTGCGATTTTTTGGATTATTATGATTAATTACATGACTCATTTACTGGATGGCTGCGACCATACCTGAGTCTATTTATCGATCCTTAATGGATGGCTGCATCCATGCCTTGGATCTTGATTATTGTATACTCTGTTACGGATGGCTGCGCCCATACCACATATATATCATGTATTTGAGATATCAATTGTACTTGTCTATGCAGGTTTCCCGACGGCAGTGTTTTCAGATTGGGCACGTTCTCGTAAATCATTTCACCCCTCTCTCTCTTTCGGGCCTCATGCTTTAGGGGGCATCTGTTACACAGTAATTTGTCACCGTCCCTGCAATCCCCCGTCACGCACATTGGAGGGCTTATTCTATGACCTGTGAGCAGTGACATGACCTTAAACCACTTTCATGGCATCCCCCTTGACAAGGACAATCATTCCCCTAAAGACAATTTCCTGTGAAAAGCCCTAAAAATAGCCTTTTTATCCTTGGCGCGACTAGCCAATTCAGCCCTCGTGCCAATAGGGGAAATCCACCAAAGAGGGCGTGCCAACTGGTGCTCTGTCCCAGTGTTGCACCTGCGCCAGGCTTAATAAGGAGTGTTTTTTAAGAATAAATGGTAGAATTTTGATTCCAACCAACTTCTGAACTGGTCTCTAAATTTATTTGGGAGGTTTGGCTCTGGATCTCCATGTAGGGGAAGTGGTTTTCCACCTATCATGGAAGCTTCCTTGAGGATAGGACCAATCCCACCATTGTAGGGATCCCAACTCCCCTTCCACCATATATATAAGCTTGCCATTTTCCCTTTGCAAGCTAGCCTGAATAGAGCTGAATCAATTATAAGGAGATTATCGTCATACAGCCGAAGAGAGAGAGACTTGTCCTTGTCCCGACGAGCTTTATCGAGACGTACTCCTCTGTCGACCCACCAAAGGAAGATCCAGCATCAGAGCTTAGGTTGTATCTTTCTTTGTTTGGATTAATGATAAGTGACTTTGGTTATAGTTCCACTCGTATTGTTCATACTTTGTGATCACGAGTTGTATCTTCTCTGACTGATACATAATTGCATATATTGGGTTTTACGCTTGTTTTCTTGTCGTGTTTCTTGTATGTGTAGGTGTTCGATCGTGCCTAGCAGGGGAATTGTGATCTACCGGAGAAAGGAAATGGGAGTGCTATCTTCTCTACGAACAACAACATTGGACTTAAGGTAGGCCTTTCTCACAATTTGGTCTATTTCAATTAGGAACTTGCACCTTAGCGTGATACGATTATTGCTAGACCTGATCTGGGCTAGTAGGGATTGCCTCTGTCCGCAAAGGGGATTTACCTCTACAACACACCATCAGCCCAAAATCCCCTAAGGTACTCTTTTTAACAGTTTGAAGTCAAAGAAAGTAGATCAATTGAATTATAAGAGGGAGCCAAGCTCCACACCTCTCGAATATCAAGGAGAAAAATTACTAATTTTTAGCGAGTTGTTGGTAGCTGCTCATTAGTATAAAAAATAAGAGAAATAGCTCATTAGGATTCGATTTTCATAGGAAAATAGAGAAATCTTGACTCGTATCGAGAGATATTTTGACTCGTTATTTTGATGTAAGAAACTTTTTTATGCAATGAGAATGAGAATTTCGCTTACCTCTCACTAATTTGATTCCATAGGATCGAAGCTTGTTGGTTAGGGACTAACCCATGGGTTGCGATCTATCTTGTGTAAATTTATGTTTCCTTTATGCTACGGTATTTTGGTTGATCTCATTGCATTTTTAGTAGCATTCGAAAATCATTAACACTATGTTGGCGATATCTCTCACTCTCACCTCTTCCATTGTAGCTTGACGAGAAATTTTTGCAACCATGGACCAAAAATATTCATTTTATGATATCTTGGAAAGGATAAATTATTCTTCACTCTATTTATCATGAATTTTCTATATATTAGAGGTTAGATTAGCTTACGTTAAATTCAACTAATATTTTCCATTGATTTACATGATAATTTGTTAATCATCAATGCATGAGCCAATGTACTTGTTGCATTACTACCTACAACATTAGGGAAGGACCCCCCTTTTAGTATTGTCACTTTTGAATTCAACCCTCCTTCGGTTCCCTTTCCATTCTGCTACCCACAACCCTATTTTTTCAAGACCATCTTCACAAGCGACCAAGAGCAACCTTCTTGGTGCAAGATAGGCCTTTCAAAGTTTCCGAGCATGGAAAAGGGAGTTGGTCATCCCCCATCCACTTAGATCCACCTTTCCCTCACTTTTAATAACCTCCATTCCACCATTCCTAGCCTCAAAACCATTTCAACATGTTTCTTGTAGCATTACAAGAGCTCTTGTAGCAAAACGTGACTCTGAGCGGCGTTGGGAGCCACGTCCTTTACTCTAGAATCATTCCTCCATCTCACTTGAGCTTAGTATAGGCCTTAGTGGACCCTTAACTTAGAATTATTGGTTTAGGGACAACCCTAGGTCACCCAAAATCCTTCTTCTCTTGATGTAAAACATAATAGTTTTATTGTGTTATTCCATCATAAAATACATCATTAGCACAATATCTATGATGTAGTAGATAGAAATTAGTTCATCATTGATGCAATGTGTGTGTGAAGGTAGCTTATTTCCCTTATTTCAAGTTGATTGTGTAGTTAAGACAATGAATGCAATCTAGTGTAATTTCCATTCTTGTAATTAGAATAAGTACTAGTACTTTACATTGCAAAATTAGAGGTTACCTAGATGAATGAGTGCAATCTAGCATAGTTTCTATTCTTATAGACATAATAGTGTTCATAATTTTCTTTCGGTATTGGAGTTACGAGTTAGAAGTGTGACAAACTTTCTCCCTTAGAATAATAATAATTCCCAACATCTCATAGTATAACTAAGATGATGATGAAATTAGTAGAGCTCATCCGTTATGCATATATCATTGTCACCACATAGTTTGTACAAACCCGAGGCTGATAATTAAAGTTGAGTAGCCTCTCGGGGAGTTGCGACACTCTTGGTGTGCTCACCACGTTTTTGTGTCATTGTCCGAGAGGTGTCTAAGGAGATGTTTGTTTCGGCTTAATAATTCTTTTATTCTTTTTATTTTACATTCGGATACAAACTATTGAGAAAAACACATAAAAATAATTCATGCTTCATAGGAGTAGGGAAAACTAAGGAAATTTTTTAAACAAAAACCCCCCACATCCCCACACGAGTCATCCTTCACTCTTCTTCGGTGATCTGTGAGATAGAACACCCTCTAGGTGAGAAACCTAAAAAAATTTGAAGAGCCTATTGGGGTAGAAGAGGAACTTGCTTCACTAGTGGAACCTCCTTCACCTATTCAAGCTATGGATGAAAATAGAACTCAAGGAGTCTTTCCCATAAGGGAAACCAATGGAGAGAATAGAATGAATAACATCGGCACTTTAGCCCTTCCACACTTCCATGGCTTAATTTTTTGAGGACCACTGAAACTTTCATGTTTGAGTTTGATATTTTCTACAAGACTAATGACTATGCCTAAGATAAACAAAAGTTAAAATTGTTCCCCTCTACCCTCAAGGATGCAACCTTGTGTTGGTTCATGGGTCTTCCTAGGAACATCACAACTTTCGGGCCTAAATGAAAGAGTCCTTCAACAACAAGTATAGAGACTATTGTAGGTCGAAGGACACCAAGGAAGAAATCTTTAAGATGACACTAGGGCTCGATTAATCTCTAGAGGATTATGAGGAGTGATTTCAAGCTGAACTAAAAAAGGGCCAATCGCACCCTTGATCCTCGATCACTCCCTTCAATACTTGCTCCGAGGGAATTAGGTAATAAGGTGATAGAAACCCTTAATATGTTGTCTGGAGGATATATCTATCAACTAGCTTATGAGGACATCAAGAATGTATTCAAAAATCACTTCGGGAAGCCAGGAAAAAAGGTAGAGCTAGTAAAAGCCTGACCAATACCCCTTCCTCTTCAACCTCCTTTAAGAATGAGATTGGAAACATGTTGGAGGATTTTAAAAGTGAGATGTTGCACACATTTTCTTTGCAAATGGACACAATGCGGATCAAAAGGAAACAAGAGGAAGAAAAAAGATCCATAGCTATGTTTTGCCCTAGAAGCACTATAAAACACCCTAGGAATGAATGTCCAATGAATGTCATAGAGGTTTACTCAGTCTGTGAAGAGAACAATGCAACATACAAATTTTATTCCTTACTTGGCCTAAAATATGTATGCCAAGGGGTGGAATCTAGACCTGAGCAACTCTGCTTCATAAATCAAAGGAGACCTCAAGGACCTCATCCATACCAACTGGGCATGCAATGGGTGCCTTATTCTTACTATCATTCAAACTAGAATGCACCCTTGCAGCCTTGGTATTATTCCACTCCTCCATCATGGCCCACACCTCTTTCTTGGCCTTATGCCCCTCCATATCATCCTTAGCCTTTCAATCAGCCATTTCAGCAATATGTTCCTCAACCACCTCAATGAAGCAACCCATCACAAGGGCAGAGGCCCCAACTCAACCAACCTCCTGCTTTACTGCCTCCATCCCAACCTCAACCTCAAATCACTCATCCTGCTCCCACTAAGCTACCTCAAATGCCTGCCGAACCAAATCCGAACCTAAATAACAAGCAGACACAAAAAATCTACAATGGAGAGACATCCTACCCTGCCTACAGCTCTGGAGATCCATGAGATTAACCTTAGGTATCGGAGAGTGCTCCCAGAAAATCATCCACAATCTCCACCTAAAGAGGTTGAAGACGAAAAGGAAGAGAGCACCCCTCAAATAAATCCACCTCCTTTTCCTAATCGACCAATCCACCCTAGCCAACAGACCCTAGAAGAGACTGAAATTCTAGGAGAATTAAAGAATTTGTGTGTAAAAATACCCCTTCTCCAATATATCAAGTATGTTCCCATCTAAAATAATATTATCAAAAAAAAAATCTTCAAAAATCCTGGGAGAAATAAGAGCGACACCCCCACCATCAATGTTGTAGGTCAGTGATCTGATTTGATGTTGGGGAGAGTATTTTCCCGAACATGGACTCTAGAAGTCTAGTAGTTGATGTACACATTGATGGGATCATTTTCCCCCATGCATTGAATGATATTGGGGATGCCATCAATGTTATGACTAAAGAAACCATGATGAAACTCAACCTCTAGGGAGATTTGAGGAAGACCACTATAGTTTTGCAACTCACAGATAGATCCACGGTAGCTCCTAAGGGAGTTGTTGAGGATTTCATGGTCTCTATTGACTCCTAGAAATATCCCACCGACTTCCTAGTACTGCAACCCAAAACTAAGTTTAATTGTTATCCTCATATTCTAGGAAGGCCTTGGCTGGCCACTGTTGATGCTTATATCAGTTGTAGGGCTGGAAACATGACTATGAAGAATGGGCCCTTGTCAAAACAACTGGTATTATATCCTCCTACCCAACCTTCTATTGAACATGATCTACATTTATGGGTGGAGGATGAAGAATAAGATGAAGTATACCATGCAAGATCCTACTCTATTTATACTTTAGATGTTGTTATCAGAGGGGGAAAACCTGATGAATATGACCTCATTGACCATATCCTTCAAAGCCAACCCCCCACTACCATTCCACTTGTTGACCTAGTAAGAGAATCTGAAATTATCCTTGGACTGACCTATGGTCAATTGAATCACCCGCTGAACCTTCCAAGATTGTAGAATTTAGCCCATCTAGGTCCCTGAAGATCAACCCCTCTATCAACCAAAGAGGAAGAGAAATTGTGCCAGCTGTTGAGGGAGAAATTAGATGCTTTTTATTGGGATTAAAAAGACATGAAAGGGGTGCATCCCTCAGTCTACACACATCGTATTTACATCAAAGACGGATGCAATCCTGTGCGCCAGCCCCATAGGAGAATGAACCCAGCCTTAAAGGGCATAGTAAAGGATGAATTACAGAAGTTTCTAGATGCGGGGTTCATATACCCCATATCAGACAGTGAATTGGTGTCTCCTCTTGTCATGGTCCCAAATAAGAACGTGAAGTTAAGGATCTGTGTTGATTATAGATAATTTAACACAACTTCTAATAAAGGCCATTTCCTTTTTCCCTTCATTGACCAAGTCTTAGATGGTCTTGCCAGAAAGAAGTTCTTCTCTTTCCTGGATGGATTCAATGGTTACAATAAGATTCAGATCAGCCCTGAGGACCAAGATAATACCACATTCACATTTCCTTGGGGCATCTTTGCTTATATATTTATTCCCTTTGTCCTATGAAATTCCCCTGCCACTTTTTAGAGAGCAGTCTTGAGCATTTTTGCTAATATTTTTTATGATTATGTGGAAATATATGTGAATTATTTCACTCCTTATGGGTATGATTTCCAAGAGGCCCTGTCCAATATGGGAAAATTCCTTAGGAGATTCATTTAAATGCATCTCTCTCTAAGTCTTGAGAAGTGTGAATTTATGAAGAAGGCAAGGATTGTCCTTAACCACTCCATATCGCAGGGAGGGATACAAGTATATCAAAACAAAATTTCCATCATAAAAAGGGTGCCTACTCCTCAGAAGAAGAGAGATGTCAGCAGTTTCTTAGGCTTGGTTGGGTACTATAGAAGATTCATCAAGGATTTTAGAAAGGTGGCTTCACTATTTTTCGGATTTCTAGCCAAGGATTCTGAACCTTTTTGGCCAAGTCTTTGTCAAGAGGCCTTTGATATCATAAAGGAAAAGTTGACCACTACCCCTATACTTAGAGATCCCAACTAGGCTTTTCATTTCCATATCCATATTGATGCATTAGATAAATCTGTGGGGAAATCCTTGGGGAAAATGGAGAATAAGTTTCCTTGTGCCATTTATTTCATTAGCAAAAATTTGTCTAAGGCTCAAGTAAACTACATTGTCATTGCGAAAGAGCTTTTAGTTGTTTTCCATTCCTTGAATAAGTTCAGACATTATATCTCCAAGTACCATAATTTTGAGCATACTGGCCATGCAACAATTAAATACTTAATGAACAAGCTGGATGTGAATGCTAGAATCATTAGATTGTTATTACTTTTACTGCAAATTGATTTGACCACTATTGATAAACCAGGGAAAAAAAATGTTGTTGCAGATTTTCTGTCTAGACTCACTTTGCCTGCAGATGATGAAGGGATGATTGATGATAAACTTAGAGCTGAGCACTTGTTGTCTATTTGAGTAATCTCTCCCTAGTTTCCTGACATAGCCAATTACCTGGGTGCTGGGAGGTTTCCTCCAAACCTTTCATCCAAAAGGAAGAGCAGAATTGTAAGAGCGCCCCTTTCACTTGGATTGGTGGCAATATTTTTAAATTGGGGCCAAATCAAATCCTTAGGAGACGTGTCAGGGAGGATGAAGTCTTTTACATCCTCTAAACATGTAATTATGGGCCCTATGGGGGTCATTTTGCTGCTAAGAGGACAACTTTCAAAGCCTTGAAATTTGGCTACTATTGGCCTACTCTCCATCAAGATGTCAGGAGATACACCAGCTAATGTGATCAATTTCAAATGATGGGGAATCCTACACCGCGGGATGACATTCATCTACAACCTCAGGTGGCCCTGGATCCATTTGATAAGTGGGTCATGGACTTCATTGGACCAATTGATCCACCATCCAAGCATAAGAGGTGCATCATAGTTTGTAATGATTATTTGAACAAGTGGGCTTAAACAAAGTTTGTCAAGGCAACAAGGGAAGAGAAGGCGGCTGCATTTTTTATAGATAATGTGTTCTACAAGTCTGGGTATCCCAGGGAGATATTCATTGATCATGGGGCTCAATTCACATCCCATCTAATTGAGAATCTCATGGGGAAACACAATATCAAGCACAATAATTCTACTACATATCACCCTCAAGAAAATCGGCAGGTGGAAGTGACCAATAGAGAATTAGAGAACATCCTGACCAAAGTTGTGAGAAACAACAGAAAATATTGGTAAGACAGAATGGTAGAGGCCACTTGGGCCTACAACACTAGCTGGAATACAACTACTAGGTTTACTCCTTATGATTTAGCTTGTGGGAAGAAAAATTTGCTTTCTATTGAATTTGAGTATAACACCCTCAGAATGGTAGCTCAATTGGATTTGGATATCACAAGGGCACAGAAAGAAATATTTCTTCAACTAAATGGGTTGGATGAATTTAGGATGCATTCCCTCCTTCACACATAAGTAATACAACTACAAAGGAAATCATGGCATGACAAGCACATAAAAGAGAAGACATTTCAGGAAGGATATTGGGCTTTGATCCATGACTCCAGATTTAAGGACTTCAAGGGAAATTTATTGACCAGATGGCTAGGACCTTATCGGATAGAGAGATGCCATGACAATGGAGTTGTTCAAATCAAAACCATAGATAAGGAGGCGATTCCTCTTCTTGTCAATGGTTACAGGCTAAAAATGTACAAGAGGACCATGTCTGAGGCATAATTCATCAACACAATCAGCAGCTAGGTGAATGTAATTGGGATACTCATAGCTTCCAATCCATTTCCATCCTAGAGATAAAAAATAAAAATAAAAAAAAATAAATAAATAAATAAAATAAAGAGGCCTGGGTGAAAACGTTTCTGAGGCATCCAAGGCCAACTCCAAGATTGAAAACCTCCTTGAGGCAATCCTAGAGTAGAGAAAAAGAAAGAAAAAATAAATAAAAGATCCTTGGGTGAAAACCTATTTGAGGCGCCCAAGGCAGGCTTGTGGGTTGAAAACCTTGTATGAGGCATCCCACCTATCTTCAAAAAAAAGAGAAAAAAAAAAGGGAAACAAATAAAAGATCAAAAAATGATGGATTAACACCAAGGCAACTAACCTGTGTTTGTTTTACAGGACAATGAATAGTGGCATATTATGGAAAGAGTTGCAACATTCCTTCATCTCCTTTCCTCCCCTCTACCCATTCACCCCATGTCCAACTTCATCACTCATCCCACCATCAAATTCCACCACCCTATCAGCTAGAAAACCTTGAATTTCATCCTATCTATGTACTGCTACAAGATGTCCTGGAAAGATATACATGAAATCATGTAGTGCTACAGGAAATCCTTAACACCTACAAGAAGAAATGCCAAGGCCAAAACAAATCATCCAGGACTTTCTGATCCTAAGAAAAAGCATAAAAAGGGTCACCCTACTTATGCCTACCACCCCTCATCACCATACCATATCATGCATGGAGATTCCCTTCCCTAACCTTGTATCCTGCCACTGTGCTACAAACTGTTTTTTTTCACAAATACAGGGCCTTTTCTCTCATTTTTATCCTACACCATACCACTACCTTAGAATCCTAGCACCACCTCCAACTTTTCCACACCATTCCATCACCACTTTATGTCACTTTTGGCTCCATAATCTACAGAAAAGAGAATGCTACAGGAAGATGATCTTTTCTTGTAGCACACATGTGCGAAAACCAAAATAATCCAACTATGGCTTGGCACATTCAGAGCAGCAGAGAAAGGTTGAATATTTTATCCTGAAGGCAACCATTACACTCCAGGGATTATTCTCCATTAGCAACATCAAATGCAAGCCTCCACAAGGTACCTACAAAAACACAACAAGCAAACACAGTAAGCACCTAAAACAGGAAATGAAGACACAACAAGAATTAAATAATAAAGGAAGCTCATGTGATGATTTCTCCAGTGCTCCAGCTCTTTGCATGCAGGACCCTACAACCCTTTGGAAATCAGGTAAGGCTCAGGTATGACCCTCTCACCCTCTCGCTATTCATATTTGGCTAAATGAATTAATGTCGAGGAGAGGAGTTTTAATAAGCTAAAAGCTGGCCAGTTAAATTGGACACCTTCACCAGTGAAACTAAAATAGTTTGGTAGAGTTGGCATGCAACGTGGAGCTATCACATCAGTTGAAATGATATCACAAAGAGTTGGTGTTGATTATGAGGTCAAAGGGAATGATTACTTCGAGTGGGGCCAATGGTCTAAATGAGGAAATCACATGTGATGGACACCTCATCACAACGCTCTAAGCCCATTCGAAATGGAATATAACATAACTCAACTCACTTCCCCTCACATATATGCTCATTTCAAAAACAATTAAGCGAAAGACGAAGTTGGTAAGCCACAAAGGAGGTTCGATCATTGGTCAATTGCGCCTGCAGGAAGTGCTACAAGAAAACCTGTAATTGCTATAGGAAGCTTCAAAGAGTACTACAGGGTGCTGAGAAGAGGCATGAAAACCACCAAAAGAGTCAATTACAAAAAAAACACCACTCTCCCTCCCAAAACATCTATTTATAGAGGTAAGTGACCATCACCTCCATCAATTTCACAAAAATTCTCCATAACAATCTGGATGCAGTAGTGTCATAATTAAGGTAATTGAGGAAGTTGTGTGAAGAGGTAGGGGATAAGACATTCATTTTGAAGTGTTAAGAGTCTTATAATCCATGTCACCATTAAATTTGACAATAAGGCCATAGAAGAATACTTGTTGAACGCAAGTCAGACACAACAAAAAGAAATGGGGGGAGGGTTTATTAGAAGAGAACCTACAAATACAAGGAGAATTCAATGACACCCTCCTCTAAGAAAAATTTTTAGGAGGCATCAATGGTTGGATTTATTTGAGCTCCTAAGGGGATATGATGATGAAATAGCTCGAGAATTCGCAATGTTCCTACACTCTCAAGTAGATGTTAGTGCCACTACTCTGGTAAGGGGACTAGCCATAACCATCACACCTGAATTAATCAACAGGATAACAACACTACCCCTAGGAATCAAGTGGAATAAAGAAGACAGGGTCACTAGTGCCATTTCCAAGAAAAAATTCTTTTTTACCAATGAGAAGCACATAGAAGAAAAAAATGGGATCAGAAGGGAGATTTTACCTTACCCATGGGATGAGGTAGGCTACCACATCCTCAAGTACATTTCTTGTGAAGGAAGATTGAGTGTAATCTATGGATACCATTTTAGATTGTTGCATGAGATTATATTTAAGGAGTATTTTCCTTTGGAATAGAGGCTAAAAATACCCTACTTCCTCCTCCACTCCATCAAAGACATGAGCCAAAGGATTATAGAAGGAAAACACCAACACATGGCTCACCATGGATTGATTAAACTAATAATGGAGGATTCCCTAAATAAGCTTATAATTCTTGTGTTATGGTCCAATTTCATTGACATGGGCAGAGATACTCTAATAGGGACCCATAATATCACTCCTGGAGATACCCCTACCTCTAGCCTTGGAGATATGGATACTAGAATAGAGGAGAAAGAGACTGAGAAGACATAAGAAGAAGAGATGGAGAAAGAGGAAGGAAAAACAAAGGATGCATAGGAATAAAGGGAAAGTGATGAGGAGGAAGAAGAGAAGGAAGTAGAATAGAAGGCTTTGAGCCCCAAAAATACCACTGAAGTCTCCCCCCAACAAACTAGTATGTCGCTAGGAAACACTGAGGATGAGGTGGCTACCACCTTAGCCATTTTAAGCACCCCTGTAAAACCCAAGAAGAAAATGCAAAGACAGAATCCTATGTATTTCAAGACCAGAAAGAGAACTAGGGTGAAACAAGGAAAGCCTCAAACTCCAACAGAGGTCCCCATTACCATTGAAGAATCCCATAGAAATAATGATAAGATAGGGCCAGAGGAAGAAAAAATTGAAGAGACTTCCAAAAATATGAAATCCAAGACACCCGTGACCTATGTAATAAGGCACTCTACTAGATTAGCATCCTTAAAATAATCATAATTACCGACAAACCTCCAAGGAGAAGAAAAAGAGATGCTACGGGAAAAACATAGTGTGATACAGGAAAGACAAGGTATGCTACATGAAGAAAAAGAAGTGCTACAAGAAGAACATAATGAAAAAGGGGAAGGAAAAGAGGCACCAATAGAAGGGTAAGGGTAGAGTGCCAAAATTGAAGGACAAGAGATACAAGGGGAGGCATAAGTTATAAAACAACAACCACAAGAGGAAGCTACCTCTCCAAGAACTTTCCAACAAGACATTACAGAATTCTAAGAGCCTACCCCACAACCTAGTTTGAGCTCTTACTACAAGTTAATTGAAGGAGGGAGGTTGATCCCTAAGAAGCTCTCAATCCCTCTCTTTTATGATCTAGAGATAGAAAGAGGGCGCACCCATAGGTGGATGCAAATTTCCAAATCCAGAAAGTTGAGGGTGTAGGGTTAATGGAGGAGAAAATTATTGAGATGGGAAAGGACCTAGCTGATGTTAAACTCAAAGAATCAGTGTTAAGAGAGAAATTACAAGTAGAGAAAGCATACAAAATGAGGCTGAGGGAGAAGTTGCAACAAAAGGACACACAACTTGACACTATGGCAAATTTTTCATGGAGTCCATGCAGTACATACACCCTTCTAATTCTTATGTAGTTTTCTTGAAAGAGCAGTGGCTGAAATTTTAGATTAAGACATTTGCACATCATGGCTCCCTACCCATTCAAAGTTATATACAATTCATTGATTTTTGCAGGTAGTCTAGTGTGGAAGCAAGGGATAAGATGGAATAATTTTACATGCACAACCTCATTTTGAATGACATGAATATTTGGGACCCCAATTCTAGGTTGAGTGACATGAAGTTGAAGGCCCTAGCATTATGGGTATAAAATGAAGAAACAAAGTTAGAAGAAGTCAAGAGGGTTATGAAAAGGGGAGAAAGGGAACCCCTCCAGATAAGGGAAAAAATCATAAGCCCTAGAAGTATCATCAACAATCACGAGATGATCTCCAATGATGATGACCTTGCAAGAAGATACATTAAAACCCAAGCACAATCAATATCACATTTTGGTGACACCTCCATATTACTAGGAGCAGAGAGTGTAGAGGCATGCTAAAAAATATGGCATGCTATACCACTTGTCTTGAAGAATAAGGAGTACCATAATCCAGATAGATTGAGAGTTGCCTTAAAAAGAGAACCCTTCTACAAAAAAGTAATGCAGAGAATGAAAATCCAATGGATAGGATTAAAGCTAAGCCCACCTTTGTTGTTGGGGAAACATGAAGGGAGAGATCGAAAAAAGGAACATAAGGAATGGTAGGAAGCATAAAATAATGTAGGGTTATACCAACCAGAAGGAAATCCTTCTGAGCTACCTTGGGATGTTAAGAAAGCTACCAGAGCTTTGAAGGAAATTGGGGGAGAGGACTGGGTTGTCATGAATCGAAGCCTAACATGGTTTAATTGCAGGGAATAAAGGAAATAAAGCTATTTTTGAGTGAGGCTCCATGTCAAGGCTAGGAGTAGACATCAAGGAGAAATCATAGGAAGGTTTTCCACCTTCTTAACTTCCACAATCAGTCTAATATTATCTAAGATCCTCCTTTAACAGTTGGAAGTCAAAGGAAGCTAAGAAAGTGAATGATAAGAGGGAGCCAAGCTCCACACCTCTTGAATATCAAGGAGACAAATTCCTACTTTTTAGGGATTTGTTGGTAGCTTCCCATTAGTATAAATAAACAGAACACGAGCTCATTAGGATTCGATTTTCATAGGTAGCTAGGGAACTCTTGACTATGTATCAGAGATACTGTGACTGTTATTTTGATGTAAGAAACTTGTTATGCAATGAGAATGATAATTTGGTTTTCCTCTCACTGATTTGATTCTAGAGCACTGAAGCTTGTGGACTAGGGCCCAATCCATGTGCTACAGTCTCTCTTGTGTACAGTTATATTTCATTTATGATTCAATATTTTAGTTGATGTCATTGCATTTTAGGAGCATCTGAAAACCGTTAACAGTGCGTTGGCAACCTCTCTCTCTCACCTCTTCCATTGGAGCTTCAGGAGAAAGGTATCCAACCACAGACCAAAAATATTCAGTTTATGATTTATGGAAAGGATAAATTATTTTTCCCTATATTTATCATGAATATTCTGTATATTAGAGATTATATCTAGGTTTTAGATGCATGTTAGCTTAAGTTAAATTCAACTCATGCTTTCCATTGTTTTACATGATAATTTGTAAATGATCAATGCATGAGTGAATGTACTGGTTGCAGGACTTGCTACAGCATCAGAGAAGGACCCCCTTTCATCACTGTCACTTTGGACTTCAACCCTCCTTCAGTTTCCCTTCCATCTTACTACCCACAACACTGGTTTGTAGACCATCATCACAACCACCGAGAGCAACCTTCTTGGTGCAAGACATGCCTTCCGAAGGTTCTGATCTTGGACAAGGGAGTTGGTCATCCCCCAGCCACTTAGATCCACCTTTCCCTCACTTTTCCTAACGTCCTTTCCACCATTCCTAGCCTCAAAACCCTCAGCCTTCGTCTTGTAACATTACAAGACTTCCTGTAGCAAAATAGGAATCACGTAAAAACTTCCTGTAGTGCTTTGGGAGCCACCTCCTTCACTCGAGAATCAATCCTCCACCTCACATGAACTTAGTATAGGCCTTAGTTGACCCCAGCTCTGAATTATTGGTTCAAGGACACCCCTAGGTCACCCAAACTCCTTTTTCTCTTACTGCAAAACATAGTAGTTTTAGTGTGGTATTTCATCATAGAATACATCATTAGCACAACAACTAGCATGTAATAGATATAAGTTAATTCATCATTAATACAATGTGTTTGTGAAGGTAGATTAGTTCCCTTCTTGCAAGTTGATTAAGTAGTTAAGATAATGAATGCAATCTAGTGTAATTTCCCTTATTGCAATTAGAATAAGTTTTAGTCTTTTTCATTGCAAAAGTAGAGGTTAAGTAGATGAATGAGTGCAATATAGTATAACTTCTTTTCTTGTAGAAAAAATATTGTCCATCATTTTCTTTTAGTATTGAGTTTCAATTAGAAGTGTGACAAAATTTCCCCCTTAGAATAACAATAGTTCCCAGCACCTCATAGTATAACTAAGATGAGGATGGCATGTGTAAAGCTCATCTGTTGTGCATATAACATTGTCACCTCCAAGTTTGTATGAACCCTAGGTTGATAATTAAAGATGAGTGGCCTTTGGGAGTTGCAACACTCTTGGTGCAATACTAGGGCTCACCAATTATCAGGAATGGAGGGGCGAAAAATAAAATCAATCAAAAACCTATCAAGACTTAAATCTTCTGGTAGAATAAGTTTTGATGCAACACTGGATAAGAGATCAGCACTAGCATTTTGTAATAAGGGAATTGGACTTATGTTAAATGCTGTGAAATGAGTAATCAAATCTTGAATCAAAGTTTGATAATGTTTCAGAATATTGGAAACACAATGAATTTTATTCCTTACATCAACAATTTCTGAATCACCATAAACCTTAAGATATTTGACATCAAGACTGATAACCTTTTGTAAACCCTAAACTAGTGCTTCGTATTCAACAACATTGTTAGTATCACCAAATTCTAATCTACATGCCAACAAAAAAATTTCTCCATTGGGATTAATTAAGATGCATCCAACCCTTGCACCATCACTAGACTTTGATCCATCAAAATAAAGAGTACAAAACAATTCATCACTCTTATTTACAATATTATATGCAATATTAATACATCTTGATGAATCTGTTTGCGAGAATTTTTCGACTTGCGATAATAATAAAAAACAAAAATTTAAAAAATTAAAAAATTAAAAATTAAAAAATAAAAATAAATAAATAAATAAATAAAAATCAACAGGAAAAGGAGAGTTCAAATTTAAGAAACTACCAAAGAATGATTTTAAAGAGTAATTTCCAAGAATACTATTAGTGAAAAATATTGGTTCATCCTCCTCATCCAAATCAGTCCCTGAATATTTCATGTGCTTTTCCCTATCAACACAGATTTGATTGGGTTTTCTATTATAAGGGAGCCACATATGTGACCAATTTGTTGCAAAGTAACTCTATAGTTTCTCATACCAATCCCTACTTAAGATTAAACCATAAAACACAGGGATATCATCAACCAATATATCGATTATTTGACAAACCTTTGAGTTTGAAGATCGTTTGATTAGAACAACATTCGTTTCTCATAGTATTTTGACTTTTGTTCTATCTAGTTGCACAATTTGCACAACAAAATTTTGAGGTGTAACATTCAATTTCATACATATCGAATAGGGCATGATATTTTAAGAGGCACCTGAGTCTACTAAAAATTGTGAACATTATTACTGAAGATTCCAAAAGTAAAAAAAAAGAGGTGTATGAGAATTATGTCTATCTCGAACTAAAATTTCATCGGAATGATCAATTTTATCTATAGGGATATTCAAGGTTTATGTTTTCCTTTTGGGGCTTTTGAGGTAACAACATTTGAAAGAAATTGAGATGAAGGAACTGCACTCAATTCTTTAAGTAATAATTTTTGTTGTTTTTAAAGTTTACTAACCTCATATAAAGAAATATTAGCTTTAGTCTTTTTTGTGTCCTCTACGATATTATATTCGATGCTATCAGAAACTATTAGATTTTTTGAGGATGTAGATGTAAGTGGATGAGACTTAGAATACCTGTACAAGGATTGAAATATCGAGGAGTCTTCCTAGATGTTCCTTTCTCTTTAGTTGGGGAAACAACATTTTTTTTATTCTTGCTTGATGAAGTAGCTTCAACTAATCCTTTTCTTCTAGTACTTACTGGTAGTGCTTCTTCTTCTCTCCATTCTCTGAAGTGGTTAGAATAAATTCCCATAAACCATGGGATTCAAATATTTCTTCTTATTTCTCATCGACAAAAGCAAATGCTTCCTCCTCGTCTTCATCATCATCAGACTCTGCATTCGATATTTCGGCAAGGGGTGGGGATTGTGAAGGGTGATTCCTTTTAAAAGGTCTAAAATATTTTCTATAGGATTCAACCACTTGTTTTTTAATTTCAACCATCTCATTGGACATTGTCTTAAGAGCTTTCTGTAATCCTTCCAAGTCAAAAGGGTCTTAAGAAACCTTTTTCTTGGAATATTCTTTAAAGGTCACTTTCTTGGTATGTTTCCTTTCTTCAATGGCATACTTATTTTCAAGAGCTAGAACTCGTTTTTCAATAGATAGAGATTCTTTCATGTTGTCTAGAAGTATTGTTTTCTGAGCCCTATCTACAAACATGCAAATATTTGAAGGAAGAGCATTGATATACCATTCAATTTGAACATCTGCACCAGGACTAGAAGTAGCTATTATTTTATTTAACAATTTGTTGAATCTTGAGTTGAAGCCTTTTCTTTTCTTATTTGGAGTGGTTTTAAGATTTGACAAATCATTAATCAAAGTGGCAGTAGTTCGATCATCACCAAAAAAAATTCAAAAAATGTTCTTCAAATGTATCATAGTCTGTAATTAACCTAGCTGGTAAATATAAATACCAGGACCCTGCAGATCCTTAAAATGTATAGGGGGAAAATATACAAACTACATCTTCCCCAAAAAATCCATAAAGATTTATTGCCAGCATAAAGTTGTGAAGGTGTTCTTCCGCAGGTAAACCATCACCTGGTTTAGATTTAGGCAACCATATTTCTAGATGCTTGGGAAGAGGATGTAAAGCTGGTGTCATTGCAACTGCTCCTGGGTTATTCCATGGTCTGTTAGCCATTCTGAGAGTATGAGGTCCAGAAGAAGTTCTACCTGATGTAGAGGCTGTAAAAAATTGAAATTGTTGTCTGTGAAAGAGGAATGTGAGTGGGAGAAGAAGATAAAGGACAATATGAAGAAGTTAAAGGAGAGTGAGAATAATCGGGGTTAAAAAAAGGAGTACGAGGTGGAGAATATGGTGTAATCCCACTAGTTGAAGACTCTATTTTTGAAGTATTTATTTTTGTGCGATGAGTGGGAAATGGAAATTCAAATGGATTGACTCCAAGCTTCTCACACTGTGATCTAGCTAGAACTCCAAAAGATTTAAGGGATGAAGTAACACTTCCTTCTGATAGATCAGGCATAGGAGATTTTTCTTTAGATATGGAAATTCCTTCTGATATATGAGTTAAAGTTTGCAACTCAGGGGATTATGTAGGTCATTCTGCCTGAGTAGAGGTCTGTTCAACTTGTTTTGGAAGCGAGCTAGGATATTGAGTGGTTGATTCAACAACTTCATATCTATAATTCAGAGATCTGGAGTGTGATCTTGAAGTTGGTGGGGATTGTGAGGGAGAACGACTCTTTGGATGGCCTTTGGTTTTAGGAGAAGACTTTGTTTCCACTCATAGTCAGATGACCCTCCTTCTAGTGCCAAAAATGTTGATGGTCTTGAATGACTGAATCAACATTGGGGATAACCATCTGAACAGGACATTAGAGCAGATCCTTTTCCATTTGGAATGATGGCTTCGACTAGAGTTATGGGACCAGTTTCCCTTTCTATAAGCTAGTGAGAAATGAAATGAATAAGGATATATTACACTAATATGACTAAAATCTGAAATAGAAATTACTATTAGCTAACTATCTATCTATCCCGGTGTTATAGAATAATTTGACTCAGCTAAAAGTCAAGAGAGGTTCTGAGAAATTCAAGGTTGTTGAGGAACAGTTGTTAAAATTTCAAGAAGACCTGCAACATGCTCAAAAGGATAACCACAAGCTCAACGAGGATTCATCATCACATGTGCACTAGAACCAAAATCAGGAAAGCAGCAGGATTGGAGGTGTAATTTAAGCCAGAGGAGCAGCAAAGAAGAAAAGAGTGCAGCAAGGGTCAAGTCGGGCTTATTCACGTGAAAAACAGTTCAGGAGTCGGGCCCATTGATGCATTCAGACCATTGCACACAGGTCAGGGTCGAGTTGTGCAAATATACGTGCAGAACAATGCTAGGAGGCTTAATTGCAATCGCATGTGGAAGGCCTAATCGCATATCGCAAATCACAATCGCAAAGCTCAGGAGGAATAGAACAAGGTTAAACCGCTGAAATGTGAAATGCGATACGAGGATCGGATGCGATATAGTTCGAAGCTCAAATCTAAAATATTTAAAGTTTGGCCGTGGGACCCTCTCGCACATCGCACATCGCAAGCTAAGGAGGAATGGCGCTAAGGAATATGTTATAAAGGCAGAAATGCGAAGTGCTACAAGGTTTCATATCGACAATTGTGATTTTCGATCGGCCCCACCTCCACTTGCCATGTCATCCCTACTGTTATCGCACATCGCGCATCACAAGCTCATGAAGAATGGCGCTAAGGAATATGTTATAAAGGTTGAAATGTGAAGTGCGACAAGGTTTCATATCGTCGATTGCGATTTGCGATCGGCCCCACCTCCACTTGCCACGTCATCCCTATCGTTATCGCACATCACACATCGCAAGCTTAGGAGGAATGGCGCTAAGGAATCTGTTATAATGCCGAAATGTGAAATGCAATAACGAAGCAGACACGATAGAATAAAAGGTTTTAAGCCCGGGTACATGGGTTTTTCCTTTGTAAAAATCACATCATAAGGCAAAAGCGGATTATATCGTAGAACGTTGGAATGCTGAAATGTGACAGAGAAGCGAAAGCGATACAGTTTTTCAAAGTTAATGGAATATCTTTTAAAGTCCAACCTTATGGCAGTTACAAAGGAAAGTTTGAATGCAGGACAGACTCGGGTAAGAAAAGACTCGACGCTACGTGTAGAACATCGGTATGTGTCTGCGACAGTTTATTAATCAAAGACTAAACGTTGCAGGCACGAGCGGAAGAGGTGGAGTCGGGTAGTAGGTGACATGATGACAGTGTTCGAAACGCAAAAGCATGGGTAGAGTCAAGTAGAGATGTGTTTATGTAGACTGTTAGGATATCACAGCAGAAATGGAAGGAGACAAAGCAGCAAAAATCATATTCATAAAACTAATTATATTTCAAGTTTTAATTTTTTTTTCTTTGTTAAGATCAAAGCTACGATGATGTCCTCGATTGCAATGTAATAAGTAGTTTAACAGTTTAGGCAGTCTAGGAGTTTCAAGAAGCTCAAGCAGTTACAAACTACATTTTTTTGTATTTAAGGAAGAGAGAAAGTGAGAGGAGGGGTTCCGAGTTCTGGACCTCTTGGCGACTACATTTTGTACTTTTTCTGATGGGTGAATGAAAGAAGCAGCAAGTTTCCTGCAACTGTTGATGGTGATTCATGTTTCTTGTGTCATTTTATGTCGTTTCTGCCTTGGATGAAGTGAAGTAAAGAAGCAGTTGGTCTCTGATTTACATTTGTAAGTAAGAGTTAGATAGCCTTAATAAGTGCTCCTTCACTCCAACTCCTCTCCCTTCACGAACTCTCTCTAAAACTTAAAAGTAATAGATTATGTGTTTACAACATATTATTTGAGTTTCCCCTCTCCATGAACTCTCTCTAAAACTTTAAAGTAATAGATTATGTGTTTACAGTATATTATTTTGAGTTTCCTCTCTCTCCATGAATTCTCTCTGAAACTTAAGAGTAATAGATTCTATGTTTACGACATATTACTTTGAGTTTCCCCTATAGTTCTTCTCTTCCATTCAGACATCAGCAGTCAATGGCATTGTGAAATCTTTTATTATTCCACATCATTAAGGGTTTTAGAAATTGGTTTCAAGAGGGATAGAACAAAGACCTCATGATAAAATTATTTATGTAACACACTTTCAAATGTCTTAAGCACTGATTCCTTTCACAACCGAGGGATTGTCTCTTAAGATACAACACTTTCTGGCGTCGCTGCCAGGGACGAAGCCACGAAGCTATTTTTCCCTGGGTATTGAGATCTATTTCTTGATGGTGAACAAGATTTAGATATAAAATTTGGTTGTTTATTATTCACCTGGTGACTCCACTGATGAAGATTCCATTGGATAAGGAATTTTGTTGGCAAGAAAATGAGAAAGCATCGTGGAAAAAACGAGTATCAGAGTTTGAATCTTTTGAAGGAAGTTTTATTTTTCACTACTAGTTCGGTGGTCTATTTTCCCTAACATATCAAGAAGATTGTTTCTTGCTTTATATTCTCAGAAGATTATAAGGCCCAAAAATTACATTCTTTATTGGAGAAAGAAAAATTTTCTTCTACTTTTATTATTGATCTTGACACAACTTTATCTCCTAAATATGAGAGGAGAGATGACTATTGCATTACAATTCCTGAAGATAATATGTCACAGTCTGGGCATAAAGGTGAGGATTCATCATCTTTGGGTGATAATATTCTATTTCACAAGAAATCAACTGCTTTTCAGCTCAAAAACAAAGAAATACTTAAACCCCTGAAGCTGCCCACAATTCTCCATCAGTATCCTTAAAAAGGATTCAAATTTTTGCCAAGTTTCTCGGGAGAGGAGGAGGATATTTCAGCTGAACAACATATCTTAGAATTTGAGTACTTTCTGGACAAATTTAAAAGATGTGGCCTTAAGGATGTTTTGTCATTCATTAAAGCAGGGTGCTCAGCAATGATTCCAGTGTTTGGAAGCAAGTTCAATTAGTTCATGGTAAGGTTTTCAAGATATATTTCTTAGATATTGGGGCGAGCATAAGTCATATGAAAAACACCTTTGGGAATTATATTCTATCCAGAGGCAGAGCAATGAATCAATTGATGAGTTTAATAGGAGGTTTCAAAAAGTTTATTTCAACATGCCAAAATAAATTCAACCTCCTAAAGCTACAGCTATGGTTTACTATTTGAGGACTCTTTCTATTGTCTTGGCTTTTTATCTCAAGGAGAGAAAACCTTGCACTCTAGAGCTGATGTTTCTTTATGCACAGGAAATCGAAGATAATGTGTGGGCTTGTAGAAATTTTTCCTGTCATGTTGAAAGAACAAGTTTTGTTGAAGACAAGAGGGCCTGTCAAGAAAGCATTGGAATTGCTTTACAAGAGAATGCAAATTCAGAGATGAACAAGGATTTTCAAAAGGTGTCAAAGGATTCCTGTATTGATGAAACACAAGAATTTAAGCATTATGAAGATTCTGGTCAAAAATTAGTTGCAACAACTGAACTACACGTTGAAAGCCTAAAAGATCATTACAATTTTCATAATTTTAATGATTTTGTAAATAGAGGAGAAACTAGTGGAGCTCCTTAGGTGTGTTTGCAGGAGGGGGAATATTTTTGTCAATAATTGGCATTATACGAAGAACATTAGCATTATGAGGAACAAACCTTAGATTTCTCTTTTCGGCCTAAATGATTGTCAGCAGAAAACAACAATCAATCTTCTCACGTACAACCTCAAATTGAGGAGTCAAACAGTAAAGGAAGCTGCCATGTTCAAAGAAGTCTAAATCAACAAGATGTTCAAGAAAAGGAGGCAGCAGAAAATTGGTCTCATCAGTTCTATAATCGAGTAGCTAATTATATGAAAAGTTTCTTTTGTCAGCAACAAGCATTTATGCAAAGGTATGTGCAAAGCTTTGTATCTGGAAAACTTTCATGGTACCTCCCTATTGTGATCTTCAAATTTCAACAGTATGGATGCATTAGGTCTAATATGCAGATGTTGGATTGGTGCCATTGGAAGGCTGACTTCACCTGATTAAGTTCGGACATGAATAAATATGTAAGAGTTGTGCATAAATAAGCTCAAAATTTGAGCAATTTTAGTTGTAGTATTTCTAGTTCGATAGTTTCAGTTTAAGAATAAAGGAAGAAATCCAAAGTGTAGCAGGGTTCGGGAGGATTTCATATTGTATCAACTCCCATTTGGGATTGGCTCCATGCCCCATAACAACTACTGATCTACAAGTGCTCTTTGACTCCATGCCGAATAAAGGCTACTGATCTATAAGTTCTCAGCACTTTGCTACCAAAGTGTTGTCCCCAATTGGAGCCAGATGTTGTAGCATAACTTGACTCAGCTAAAAGTCAGGAGAGGTTCTGAGAAATTCAAGGTTGTTGAGGAACAGTTGTTAAAATTTCAAGAATACCTGCAACATGCTCAAAACGATAACCACAAGCTCAACAAGGATTCATCATCACATGTGCACTGGAACCAAAATCAGGGAAGCAACAGCATTGGAGGTGTAATCTAAGCCAGAGGAGCAACAAAGAAGAAAAGCATGCAGCAAGGGTCAAGTCGGGCTTATTCGTGTGCAGAACAGTTCAGGATTCGGGCTGAATGATGCGTTCAGAACATTGCACACAGGTCAGGGTCGAGTCGTGCAAATATACGTGCATACCAGTGTTCGAAAGCTTAATCGCAATCGCATGTGGAAGGCCTGATCGCATATCGCAAATCACAATCGCAAAGCTCAAGAGGAATAGAACAAGGTTAAACCACAGAAATTCGAAATGCGATAGAAGGATTGGATGTGATATAGTTCGAAGCTCGAATCTAAAGTATTTAAAGTCTGGTCGTGGGACCCTCTCGCATATCGCACATCGCAAGCTCAAGAGGAGTCGCGCTAAGGAATATGTGATAAAGGTAAAAATGCGAAGTGCGATAAGGTTTCATATCGCCAATTGCGATTTGCGATCGGCCCCACCTCCACTTGCCATGTCATCCCTACCGTTATCGCACATCGCACATCGCAAGCTCAAGAGGAATGGCGCTAAGGAATGTTATAAACGCTGAAATGTGAAGTGCGACAAGGTTTCATATCGCTAATTGCGATTTGCAATCAGCCCCACCTCCACTTGCCACGTCATCTCTACTGTTATCGCACATCACACATCGCAAGCTCGGGAGGAATGGCGCTAAGGAATATGTTATAATGCTAAAATGCGATAACGAAGCGGACGCGATGGAAGTTATCGCTAAAGTCTAAAAGGTTTTTAAGTCCAGGTACATGGGTTTTTCCTTTGTAAAAATCGCATCGAAGAGCAAAAGCGGATTATAACGTAGAACATTCGAATGCTTAAATGCAACAGAGAAGCAGACGCGATACATTTTTTCAAAGGTAATGGAATACCTTTTAAAGTCCAGTCTTACAACAGTTACAAATGAAAGTCTGAATGCAAGGCAGACTCGGGTAAGAAAAGACTAGACGCTATGTTCAGAACAGCGGTATGTGTTTGCGGCAGTTTATTAATCAAAGACTAAACGTTGCAGGCACGAGCAGAAGAGGTAGATTTGGGTAGTGGGTGACATGATGACAGTGTTTGAAACACACAAGCATGGGCAGAGTTGGGTAGAGATGTGTTTATGCAGACTGTTAGGATATCACATCAAAAACGAAAGGAGATACATCAGCAACAAATCAGAGTTAGCAAACGGATTATATTGTAAGCTTTATTTTGTTTTCTTTGTTAAGATCGAAGCTACGATGATGTCCTCGATTGCAATTTAATAAGTAGTTTAACAGTTTAGGCAGTCTAGGAGTTTCAAGAAGATCGAGCCAAACTGCTTTTGTTTGTATTTAAGGAAGAGGGAAAGGGAGAGGAGGGGTTCCAAGTTCTGGACCTCTTGGCGAATACATTTTGTACTTCTTTTTCTGTAGATGAATGAAAGAAGCAGCAAGTTTCCTGCAACTATTGATGGTGATTCGTGTTTCTTGTGTCATTTTATGTTGTTTTTTTCTTGGATAAAGTGAAGTAAAGAATCAACTGGTCTTTGATTTACGTTTATAAGTAAGAGTTAAATAGCCTTAATAAGCACTCCTTCACTCCAACTCCTCTCCCTTCACGAACTCTCTCTGAAACTTAAAATTAATAGATTATGTGTTTACAGCATATTATTTTGAGTTTCCCCTCTCTCGATGAACTTCCTCTGAAACTTTAAAGTAATAGATTCAGTGTTTACAACATATTATTTTGAGTTTCCTCTCTCTCCATGAATTCTCTCTGAAACTTAAAAGTAATAGATTATGTGTTTACGGCATATTACTTTGAGTTTCCCCTACAGTTCTTCTTTTCCATTCAGATATCAGCAATCAATGGCATTGTTAAATCTTTTATTATTCCAGATCATTAAGAGTTTTATAAAATTGTTTTCCAGAGGAATAGAACAAAGACCTCATGATAAAATTATTTCTGTGACACACTTTTAAAATGTCTTAAGCATTGAGTGCTTTCACAACCGAGGGATTGTCTCTTAAGATACAACAGTTACCATGGAGGCTTTTGATTTAATTATTTCTTAATTAAATTAGAAGAAATGTGTGTCAAATTTATTTATCCCTTAAATAAATTGTAATCTTATCTCATAATCACTTGTAATAGTTAACTGATTGCGATAGACTCAGTTAGCTCATGAAATTCGAGTTGAGGGTGGTTGGTGAGGCATGTAGAGTGATTCTATTTGTTTTAAAGTCCAAGTTACAGTTAGTATATTAGTTTAATGCATGATAAATCAGTTAACTCAATTAAGTGAGTTAAAGTCAGTCTAACTAGTTGTAACTGATTGTTGCACTAGTGAAAGGTCAAGTGAATTAAATCATATTTAATTCACTTACAGTGATATGTCAAGTGACTGGTGATTTACTATTAATAGTTGCATGCATGCCAGTGCTGATGAAGACCCAGTTCAGACGAAGGTCAAAGGGATGTTATCTATCAGTTGTATTTTTGGAAGGTTGAATTTCCTAAATAATAGGGATCAATTGTTCTTAGAATTGCACAAGCGAGGGAGGCTAAGTAGAGGCAGTAAACTGGCTAAGTGTTGGTCGATTTTCTCTAGATCAGTGTGAGACAATTGGTAGAGTGTATGAGGTTGTGGTGAGCACATATGCATTGTATTGTTTCATGATTCCTTGGTTCATTATATAATAAAGATAGAGGAGATTTGAGCAACAAGCTTTCCCCAGGAAAAATTTCTGTGTTGTGGATTGATTTGCTTTTTTCTCTCACTTAGTGTGATTGTGCGATCGTGATAATTTTCCGCAAATATTGTAGAAGGATTTTGTATATTACATGATCAGATTGAATCCATTAGTATACATATTGTTGGTGTAATTTCTACATAGTATCAGAGCGTCAGGAATCACAATAGTGGAGAAGAAATTGAGTTTGTGTTGAATAGTATTCAAACTTGCAGATACTTTCTTTGGAGGTACAATCAGATCAAGATGGCTTTTAATGGATTAAGATTGGAATATGCGCTTGAGGGCAGTGGAACTTGTAGATTTGGTTTCTGTAGCAACAAGAGGAACTTGTAGATTTGGTTTTTGTAGCAGCAAGACTTGTAGATTTGTTGGCTTAATAGCAAAAATGGTTTTAATTATAAAAATACACAAGAGGTATTTATAATAATAAATATTTATTGATATGATATAAGATATAATAAGATGATTGAATGATACAATGAGGCCCTGCTTTTATACCTATGCAGGGGACCTTTCATGAACAGGCATGTCTTTTAGACATGCTTTTTTAGTTAACTAATGACTATACACAAGAGGTATTTATAATAATAAATATTTATTGATATGATATAAGATATAATAAGATGATTGAATGATACAATGAGGCCCTGCTTTTATACCTATGCAGGGGACCTTTCATGAACAGGCATGTCTTTTAGACATGCTTTTTTAGTTAACTAATGACTACTTAACATAATCCTAATTGATTATTTAGTAATTACATTTATTTGTATTTATTCTATTTTATACAAATTATATTCGTTACATTGCCTCTTCCTTCGGAAGCTTTGCCCTCAAAGCTATATTGTTGGCAATTGTCTTCATCTTTAATCACTAATCATTCTCTCATTTCCTTCTCTTAGGTCATTTTTTTGCTCAACATGTAAATTCGTTCCCAATACTATTTTATAGGTAGGGTTTTTATTTTTATTTTTTTTTGTTTTTTAAATAATAATATTTATTGCTATTTTTTAAATATATAATTACAATTGATATAAAATATATAATTACAAATTATATATAATATATAGTTGTAAATTATATAAATTTTAAATAACTTTTAACCCCGTCTGTAACTTGGTTACACCATTTGAATCGACCCGTCGTAACTTGGTTACACCGTTTGAATCGACCCGGGCATCGTTTCAACCCACGTTAAACCACCGCAATGGGAGTGGGTCAATGTAACTGGAACTGAGATCTAAAATCAGTGTCGATTATGATACGAATTACAGAGCTCGATACAAAAATGGGGGCCTTCAATATAACGTCGATATATCTGTATTCACCTCCGGGCACTCTGCCGCAGCTCTGCCATTTAACTTTACAGATCACGGCATTATATCCAGCATGCTTCAAGTGTTTCACAAGGAGCCGACAAATGCAGCCACCGTCGCAGTTTTCGTGAGCGCAAACCAGTCTCAAATTCGTCTCTTCCATAACCAAAAAAACCCCATTAACATAACGCTGAATATCTCTCCCCTCTGCAAAAATTTCTGATACCAAATCTTCAGGTGTCCTATCTCTCGTCCTACTGTGTACATGAACAGGATCTAGATTCTTGTCATCTACAGACAAATCTCTTTCAAAGCCTGGAGAAGATTTGCTCGAATGCTTGTCCTCCATGTCTCCCACATTAATATGTGCATCAGGATGACAATTGTGCTTCCTTTTTCCATTGGCAAACAATGGATGGTTGCTAACATTCAGCTTTGATTGTTCCTTGTAATCAGACAGTGAAGAAGTCTTTTTATTTCCCAGAGGTCCGCCACTTGAAAAACCACATTTTTTTTTTGCTAAAATTTAGATGTGGGGATTTAAGCTTCGATTCAAATGGATCTATAAATAATTGCCATTGCCATTCCCTCGTAACCGCCTCCGAGATATCTGAAGCAGAATGGGGAAGTGTTGATTCTGACGGAAATTGTAGAACCATTTTCAAGTATGGCAGCATAACCAGCATTAACATCTCGAGCCATTACATTCTTCGCATGTAATCTGCCAGCTAAAGCAATTTCATTAGCCAAGGGAGACAATCTACCATTGACATTCCCAGATTCACCTTCCTCCATTTCAGTAACATTTTTAGAATCTTGTACTCTGCTTTTTCCCATACCAATCTCTGACCGTTGGCCTGGTGAATCACAGAGAGCAATCCTAGATGTAACACATGAATACGTTAATTTTTCTGTGGAGCTCAAATAGATATCTGAAGGACCGGGAGTGTATTCTGATTTAAAGTTGATCTTCTCTATTTTACACGTTTTATGTGAACTTGAAACCTCTTCATTTGTTCCTGAATCAATTATCTTTCCACTTCCGTCTTCTTGGATGCTCGTGCTCTTATTTTCAGCAAATCCAACAGTTTTTGCAGAAGCATGGTTATTTTCAACCAATGGTGGTGTGCGGCCATTAAGAGGGTTGGATACACAAGCATCTTTTTCTGTTTCCTTACTGTTGTTGTGATCTGTGATCTCAAGGTTATCTGGGTGTTCATTATTCTCTTTATTTTTAGCTATATTAGATGAGCTTCCTAAACTTGTTATTGAATTATATGCACTATCAAGACTAACACGACGTCCAGAATGACAAACATCACTAATGGCAATCTCATTTCTTGTATAAAAGGCACATTTATGTCCTGCGAAATATTTGTCTCCACACTTCCAACATTTCTCTTCCTTTTTTCCTTCAATATTAGTTGGTTGTTTTCCTTTATTACGCATTGGTGGGGGAATGTATTTGCTTGAATTTCCCATGGATGTTCTACTTGATTTTCCCTTGGCATAACTAACTGCCTTCTCATTATTACAACATTTTCATCTTTTTCTTTTTTCACATTTTTATGAAATTGTTCATCTTCTCTATTATGGATTACTGCAGAATTTTTTTTTAAACGGTTTGTGACTTCTACATATGAATTTGTGACTTTTGCACATGAATTCTCTAATTGTTGAAGCTTTTCTAGAATTTTATTAATTTTTTCACTTTCTTCAGGTTTTTCACGTAATGGCACATTGTATGGTAAACAATGTTCCCAGGCTTGTATACTACGTTCATAAGCTTGTAGAAAGATGTTGTGTGACTTGGCTTCAACTTGGCTTTGATATGGATCTGATATGGCTCTGATAGCTTCAATATGGCTCTGATACCACTGTAGCAGCGGAACTTGTAGATTTGGTTTCTGTAGCAGCAAGACTTGTAGATTTGCTGGCTTAATAGCAAAAATGGTTTTAATTATAAAAATACACAAGAGGTATTTATAATAATAAATATTTATTGATATGATATAAGATATAATAAGATGATTGAATGATACAATGAGGCCCTACTTTTATACCTATGCAGGTGACCTTTCATGAACAAGCATGTCTTTTAGACATGCCTTTTCAGTTAACTAATGACTACTTAACATAATCCTAATTGATTATTTAGTAATTACATTTATTAATATTTATTCTATTTTATACAAATTATATTCGTTACAGTGTTGGTCGATTTTGTCCGAATCAGTGTGAGACAATTGGTAGAGTGTATGAGGTTGTGGTGCGCACACATGCATTGTATTGTTTCATGATTCCTTGGTTCATTATATAATAAAGATAGAGGAGATTTGAGCAACAAGCTTTCCCCAGGAAAAATATATGTGTTGTGGATTGATTTGCTTGTATTTTCCGCAAATATTGTAGAAGGATTTTGTATATTACATGATCAGATTGAATCCATTGGTATACATATTGTTGGTGTAATTTCTACATAGTATCAAAGCGTCAGGAATCACAATAGTGGAGAAGAAATTTTGTGTTGAACAGTATTCAAACTTGCAGATACTTTCTTTGGAGGTACAATCAGATCAAGATGGCTTTCAATGGATTAAGATTGGAATATGCGCTTGAGGGCAGTTCTAATTATATCGCATGGAAGGACAAAATGGAGCTAGTTCTGGAGGAAAACGAGTTGAAAAAATCCATTGATAATGATATTCCCAAGCCCGCAACAGCAGACGTTGCTCTTCTTGATGCTTGGCAAAAGAAGGTAACAAGGGCGAGGAGGATCTTATTAGAGGGAGTTCGAGATCACATTGTCTCGAGTCTCCATGGCAAGGTGACTCCATATGCAATGTGGAAGGCCTTGAAAGATCTGTTTCAGAACAGCAACGACCAAATGAAGTTGGCGTTGAAGGACAAGCTCAAGAAAATCAAGGAGGAGGAGGGCGAGACAGTACCAACATACTTGGCGCAGTTCACTCAATGTTGAGATGAGCTTGGAAGTGTTAGTGTGACCGTAACAGATAATGACTTGGTGAGCCTAGCACTTCTAGGCCTTCCTAAGAGCTAGCATAGTTATTAGGACTCTGTCAATGGGAGGGAGAAGTTACCATATTGGGAGCGACTTTGGTCGGATTTGGTACAAGAAGAATTCAGGTAGAATACCAGGGATGGATCCTCATCCAAGACTAATGACGAGGAAGATTGTGCCTTGGCCGGTAAGGCAAAGAAGGCCAAGGGAAAGAAATCCCAAGGCAAAGCAGACAAGAAAGACTTATCCAAGATCAGATGGTTTCATTGTCACGAGCATGGGCACTATGCTACAAATTGTCCACAGAAGAAGGTAAGCAAGGAGCATGTATTTGTAGCGGGTGAAGCATTAGCTTCACAATTCGAGCTTGATTTTACTCTCATTTCATGCATGGCCGACAGTGAAATGGGATGCATGTGGTATTTAGACAGTGGTGCCTTGTTCCATATGACGGGGGATAGAGATCTCTTCAGTGACTTGGAGGAGAAGGACCTCCCGCAGAACATAGAGTTTGGAGATGACGGGAGGTATAGCGCGACCAACATAGGTACAGTTACCTTTCAGAGGGAGTCTGACTCCCCTCTCAGACTAGCAGATGTTGTGTATGCTCCAGACCTAAGGAAGAATCTTGTCTCTATAGCGGTATTGGAAAACTGTGGTTATGAGGTGATGTTTAGAGAAGGAAAGGTATTCCTTAAACACATAGCCACGTGACAAGAGAAGCAGATCAATTCAAGAGTCAAGAACTTGTATGCTCGCGAGGTTGAGGATGCATGCAAGGCTTTGAGGAGAAAAGCAGTGGTTAATGACTTGGTGGTTGAGAGGGAGAAATTATCTATCAACATGCAGCCTCAGAAGCAGTCTCAGAAGGTTGTGGATGTTGAAATTTGGTTACCGGAGGACAGGCGGTTCCCTAAGGCTTTGATCTTTGGTCTAGGGAAAAGTGTCCAAAAGAATTTAATTTTTCTCCTAAAGTGACTTTATAAGTTATAAAGTAAAATCTAATTTAAAAGTGACTTTAAGTGATAAAGTTACTAAGTCTAATTTTAAAGTGACTTTAATAAAGTCAATGTGAAATTAGAAAGTGAAAAGTGACTTTGGAAATAAATGACTAAGAGGGTCTTTATTAAAGTGGGGTGAATTAAAAAATAGAAAGTGAGATTTAAATGAACATTGAATCTCTGCCCTAGATCTAAATCTATCTCAGCCACTAGATTCAGGGATTCCCTATAAGTCACTTAGGGTTAAGTTAAAGGAGGAAAAGGAGAGAAAAAATCATTCAGTCTTTCATGAGCAGATTGAGAGAAGAGAAGAGAAAGAAAGGGAGAAATTTATGACCAATGAGGATAGGAGGGTAGCAGCTAGAGACTTCAGCAAATCCATACAGCAGCAAAGAGGCATAGTTCCCAAGGAAAAAATTCATACAATAGGAGTGTGGCACAATTTTTTAGGAAGGAGGGTACTTAAATCGAGGAGGCGCCTTTTGGCGTACATTCCATGCTGGGCCGTAAGGCCGTATGGCCGCACAAATCGGGCACATTTAAATCGAGAAAGGTAGTCGCACTTAATGCCGTAATAAATGCTGTAAAAAAATTTCTTTTGATTTTTTTCTGTTTGACACGTTTTCCAGGGTGGGGTATAAGCACAGAAACTGAGATAAGTACATTTGTTAAGTTGCTGGAATTTTTGCTATAATTTGTGTCTCTCTGTAAAATCTATATTCATAAACAAAGAAGAGCTTTCGAACTGGTTTTCCCCAAGAGTTGTAGGGGGTTTTTCCAGGGTCATATTGACAAAAAATCAAGGTTTCAAATTTCTGTGCGGCTGATTTAATTTTCTGAGTTTTTATTTCTGCATTTTCAGCACTCTGAAATTTCCAGAATTTGTGTTTTCAAAAAATATTTATTATTTTCAGCTTGTTGAATGAATGGTTATGGGAATGGGCATTTAACTACATGGGAGTAATAAGGAGAAATTGAAAACCAGGGTTGGGCTAAAATTTCTACATGGTATCAGAGCTAGTTTGCTGAAAAGTGCAGTTTGGAACAGTAAAGAAAAAAATTACAGCAAGCTGATTTTACACATAGAAAACTGAACTTTTACCACAACAGTGAAATTTTCAGTTTATTAGGACAACAAGCATGTCTTTGGGCTTGAGGGTGGAGGATAGGTTGGATGGGCATAGCAACTACAGTACATGGAATGAAAGAATGCAGGGCATTTTTGAGGAGGCAAAAGTCTGGGGTATAATGGTGCATGCCCAACAACACCTTGTAAATGTGCCTACTGATGCTGTTCAGTTGACAGACTTTAACAAGAAGAATAATAAGGGTAAGAGACTGCTTCTGGATGGTATTAAAGACCATTGCATTCCTCATGTGAGAGGAAAGAGACTTGCTCATGAGATGTGGATAGCCTTGACCAATTTCTACCAGAGTACTAATGAGAACAGGGAAATGGTCCTAAGGGAGAAGCTGAAGGCCATCAAGATGGCAAAGACTGATAGTGTTACTGCATACCTCACAAAGATCACTAATGTGAGAGATGAGTTGGCAGCAGTTGGAGAGGTCATTCCACCCACTGAGTTGGTGCGGAGTACAGTGAATGGTCTTCCAAGTACATGGCTGAACTTTGTTGATGGGATTGTTGCACGAAAGACCCTTCCCACTTGGGAGAAGTTGTGGGATGACTGCATATAGAATGAAATTAGAAAGATCCAGCTTGGGGCAGCCAAACCAGTTGAGGAGGATGACAATGTAGCACTGTTAGCAGAAGGCAAGAAAGGCAAGGGAAAGAAGCAAGCTTCCACAAGTGGTGGTGGGGACAAAGACAAAGGTAAGGGTAAGTAGGTGAACACGCAAAAGGACTATTCCAAGGTGAAGTGTTGGAATTGTCAGAAGATGGGACGCTATGCAGTTGTGCGCCCGGAGAAGAAGAAGAAGGTAAAGAACAAGACCATGGCAGCATCAGCAGAGATAGAGGACTTTTCGGAGAGCTTTGATCGGGAGTTTGGGTTCATTGCTTGTGAGTCCACTAGTGCAGGATCACCTGCCACGGAGGTTGAGAGGGAGTGTGCATTTCCCTCCACTAGCGGAGCATCTTCGGGTATCTGGTATGTTGACAGTGGGGCTTCACGTCATATGACAGGAGTCCATGAGTACTTCTCAGAGCTTTCAGAGAGTGACAGTGATATAGAGGTAGTACTCGAAGACGACAGCGTTGTTAGAGCAGTCGATGTGGGGACATTGACATTTGATAGGGAACCCAAACCTCCCTTGAAAGTGTCAGATGTTCTATATGTGCCAAGGATGAGGAAGAACCTTATATCCATCTCAGCATTAGAGGACAGAGGATATGAGATATTGTTTAGTAGAGGACAGGTGCTTATATATCCCAGGGGCGCTCCAGCTGAGTTAGCTAGAGTGATTGGTGTACGCCATGCAAAGGTGTACAAGTTTGCATTTCAGCCCCTTTTGGCATTGAGCAGTAGTATCGACAACAGAGCTAGCAATTCAGAGCTGTGCGAGATTTGGCACTGCAGGATGGGACACATGTATCATGGAGCCTTGAGGACATTGCGGGAGATCACTACAGGTGTGCTAGATTTCAGTACTAATCACATTGATACATGCAGAGGATGTGCTATGGGCAATTTTTCCAAATCCCCTTTTCCCAGCAGTGACAACAGATCGACTAGGATACTTGATTTGATTCATACCAATGTGAGCGATCGGATGTCTCATGTTTCCTTGAGTGGATATGAGTATTATGTTTTATTCATTGATGATCACTCTAGGAGGACCTGGATTTATTTCTTGAAGACCAAGAGTGAGGTCTTCAAGCGGTTTTGAGGAAGTTCGAAGCTCTTGTGGAGACTGAATGGGTCGAAGGTCGAGTCACAGGGTCGGACAATGGAGGAGTACACCCTTGGTGAGTTTGTTCGATATTGTGCGAACGCAGGCATCGAGAGGAGTTCACGGTTCATGGCCCCCGGCCAAAATGGGGTTGTGAAGAGGAAGAACAGATCCATCGTTGGGGCTGCCAAAGCCATGTTACATGATCAGGGGTTACCAATGTTTTTGTGGGCAGAAGCCTGCAACACTGCCGTATATTTGCAGAACAGGAGTCTGCATTGTGCCTTGGGGCATGTGACTCCGGAGGAGGCTTTTTCTGGGAAGAGAGCGATGTTGGTCATCTTTGTATCTTTGGGTGTATTGCATACTCCTACATACCCAAGGAGAAGAGGACCAAGCTAAAGCCCACCGCAGAGTAGGGTGTCTTTGAGGGCTACAGTGAAACCTCGAAGGCCTTTCGGATTTATATTCCCACACAGAGGAGAGTTGTTGTCAGGCGGGATGTGAAGTTCGAGGAAGACAGAGCTTTCAGAAGGTCACAGGAGTTAGAGTATCTGGATCAGCCAGACCCTCAGGAGCAGTTGAGTCAGTCGCAGGGATCCAATGGGCAGGGATCAGGAGAATCCAGAGGTACATCGATTACGGTGTCAGGTCCATCGATGGCTTGATGGCTCATGATCAAGGATGGTGCTTGAAGCGGCATGCGAAGCGATTTGCGGGAAGCGATTCACTAGGTAGTCCACTGATGGACAGTTCACACAGTACTTCAACATCTGGGTTCGAGGTTAGGAGCGGAGGATAACGAACGGACAATCGAGTTCGGGCTCTGACAGGGAGGGAGAAGTTTCATTCTCCGGTGGGAGAAGTGTGCTCAGGGAAGAGGAAGCCCAAGTGGCTTTAGGATACCTTGAGAGAGGCCACATCTGTTGCTGGGCCAAAGAGGCCGGTCAAAGAGAGCAGACCACCTAATAGCTTTTGTAGCTATATGGCAATGGTTGCCAACATCATTGACTCTGAACCTTCTAGCTATGAGGAGGCAGCTATCCAACAGGTCTGAAGAGAGCCCATGCAGGAGGAGTATTCTTCTATCATGAAGAATGATGTTTGGGAGGTGGTTCCAAGGCCTGAGGGAAAATCCGTGGTTACTTCCAGATGGCTTTATAAGGTAAATCATGTTGCATATGGTAGCATTGAGAAATTCAAAGGAAGGTTTGTGGCTAGAGGGTTCTCCCGAGTAGAGGGAGTAGATTGTAAGAGGGACCTTTGCTCCCGCAGCTCGTGCTTATTCGCTCCATTATATCGATAGCCGAGCGAGATGGGTTGGAAGATCCACGGGATGGATGTGAAGACTACATTCTCAATGGGTTCATACGGGAGGAGGTGTACATTGACGGCCACGAGGGCTTTGGGGTGCATGGGAAGGTCCCATGTATGCGGTGAAGAAGGCCCTTTATGGCTGTGAAGCAAGCTCCCGAGCTTGGTACTCCATACTCGAGGATTGATATGTACTTACAAGAGATGCAGGAGATGGGTTTCACAAAGAGTGATGCATATCCGAACCTATACTTTATTGTGATAGGTGAGGAGCCTCTCATTCTGGTGTTGTATGTGGATTACTTGGTCATTATGGGTGTAGAGAGACTCATAGAGGACTGCAAGACATATATTGCTTCAGAGTTCGAGATGAAGGATATTGGTTTGATGCATTACTTTTGGGGTTTGGAGGTGTGGCAGGAGGAGGGGAATTTCTTCCTGGGACAGAGGAAGTATATTGTGGACATCCTTAGCATATTTCACATGGAGGATTTTAGACCCATGTCGAAACCTATGATCACTAACTGGAAGAAGCTTCATGCATTAGATTCCGAGTTGGTGGATCCCATATTGTATAGACAACCGATTGGTTCCTTGATGTATTTGGTCAACACTCGACCAGATATGTGTTTTGCAGTCAACACGATGAGCCAGTTCAAGTGTGAGCCTAGGAGGGTGCACTGGGTTGCTGCAAAACACATTTTGCAGTACTTGTAAGGGAAAATGGACTATGTTCTGGATTATAGATAAGGAGATGGAGTACGATTGGTAGGGTACACTGATTCTGATTCAGTAGGTTGTGCTTCTGATAGGAAGAGCACTTCAGGGTGTTGTTTTGGTTTGGGTTCGGTAGTTGTGTCATGGTTCAGCTGAAAGCGGGAGTCAGTAGCATTGAGTTCAGTGGAAGAAGAGTACATGGCAGCTAGTCTAGCTAGTTGTGAGGCAATATGGCTTCAGAAGATGTTGTTTGGATTATTTGGTCAGTCGTTGAGACCTTCAATGATTTACTGTGATAATCAGAGTTACATTAAACTCACAGAGAATCCATTATTTCATGACAGGTCAATGCATATCGGGATCAGATATCATTTCATTAGAGAATATGTTTAGAAGGGAGTTGTGAAGCTTGAGTATATTCCCACTGATGAGCAGGTAGTAGATATATTCACCAAAGCCTTACCATGGGGCAAGCATGTCTACTTCAAAGACAAGATGGGTGTGGTGAGGAACACTTTCCTCGATAAGAAGTGTTGAAATTTGGTCCGGAGGACAGGTGGTCTAAGGCTTGATCTTTGGCCTAGGGGAGAGTGTGTCGAAAAGGAATTTAATTTTTCTCCTAAAGTGACTTTATAAATCATAAAGTCAAATCTAATTTAAAAGTGACTTTAAGTGATAAAGTTACTAAGTCTAATTTTAAAGTGACTTTAATAAAGTCAATGTGAAATTAGAAAGTGAAAAGTGACTTTGGAAATAAATGACTAAGAGGGTCTTTATTAAAGTGGGGTGAATTAAAAAATAGAAAGTGAGATTTAAATGAGCATTTAATCTCAGCCCTAGATCTAAAACTATCTCGGCCATTGGATTTAGGGATTCCCCAAAAGTCACTTATAGTTAAGAAAAAAGAAGAAAAGGAGAGAAAAGATCATTCAGCCTTTCATGAGCAAATTGAGAGAAGAGAAGTGAAAGCAAGGGAGAAATTTCTGAGCAGAGAAGAGAAGGAGGGCAGCAGCTAGAGACTTCAGCAAATCCGTACAGTAGCAAAGAGGCATAGTTCCCAATGCATAAATCTGAACAGCAGCAGTGTGGCACAATTTTCGAGGACGGAGGCACAAAAATCGAGGAGGCCTTGCTGCACATTCCATACAGTCCGTACAATCATACAATCGTACAGTTGGTCACAGAAATCGACAAAGGCAGTCAACATTTAATTCTGTAATAAATGCTGTAAAAATTTATGTTTTGATTGTTTACTGTTCGGCACATTTTCCAATGCAGCGTATAAGCACAGAAACTGAGATAGGTACATTGGTTAAGTTGCTGGAATTTTTGCTGGAATTTCAATCTCACTGTAAAAGTTATATTCAGAAATAAAGAAGAGCTTTTGAATTGGTTATCCCCACGAGTTGTAGTGGGTTTTTCCAGGGTCATATTGACCAAAAATCAGCGTGTCAAATTTCTATGTGTGGCTGATTTCATTTTCTGAGTTTTTATTTCTGCATTTTCAGCGCTGTGAAATTTCCAGAATTTGTGTTTTCAGAAAATATTTATTTTTCCAGCTTGTTGAATGCATGGTTATGGGAATGGGCATTTAACTTAATGGGAGATATAAGGAGACGCTGAAAACCGGAGTGGGTCTTAAAATTTCTACAGTGGAGAAGCCACAATTGGAGAAGCGGAGAGGAGACGGAGTGGAAGAGTCCACTCAAGCAAAGACCTCCAGGAGGGGAAAATTTCGACCCAGATGGGTAGAGGGCGTACATGCAACTATCCCTCCAAATTAGACGACGGGGAAATGCAGAAATGATCCCAAGATGGTGTGTCTCACGGATCAAACCTGGCTATGAGGAGCCCATAGTACAGTAGTAGCAGGAAGGATAAGTAAGATCGATGCAGTCAGATGTCAGGAAGACAGAAATCAAAGTGGCAAGTATCGGATACTGGAGCGCAGATCAGAGTTAGCAGCAGTGCAGAGTGCATGGATGCAGATGTCAGCAGCGCAGAGAGTCCAGTAGACATGTGCAGTAGGATCCACCAGTGAGAAGACTCTGATGACAGATGCACTATACTGATTCAGTTAATTGGAGGCTATTCAGTTTTAGGAGAGTTGCATGTGCGAACAACACTAGAGAACTGTTGCATGCAAGAACATTCCAAAGGTACCGGATCGGGACAGATTGATTCCTTTCTTATTGAGAGGGAGTGTTGAAATTTGCAACAAGAAACAGTGTAATTGGCATCCAGAAACAACATCCAGAAAATGGCATCCATAAATGGCTACCATGGAGGCTTTTGATTTAGTTATTTCTTAATTAAATTAGAAGAAATATGTGTCAAATTTATTTATCCCTTAAATAAATTGTAATCTTATCTCATAATCACTTGTAATAGTTAACTGAGTGTGATAGACTCAGTTAGGTCATGAAATTCGAGTTGAGGGTGGTTGGTGAGGCATGTAGAGTGATTATATTTGTTTTAGAGTCCAAGTTGTAGTTAGTGTATTAGTTTAATGAATGAGAAATCAGCTAACTCAATTAAGTGAGTTAAATTCAGTCTAACTAGTTGTAACTGATTGTTGCACTAGTGAGAGGTCAAGTGAATTCAATCATATTTAATTCACATGTAGTGATTTGTCAAGTGATTAATGATTTACTATTAATAGCTCCATGCATGTCAGTTCTGATGAAGACCCAGTTGAGACATAGGTTAAAGGGATGTTATCTCTCAGTTGTATTTGCAGCAAACTGCCCAGATGCAATTATACAACCATAGGATTTCCCATGATGTATTGCACAGTTTTGGAAGGTTGAATTTCCTAAATAATAGGGATCAATTGCTCTTAGTGATTAATTAGTTAAATAGTAATTAGGTTGAAAGGTCATGTCTGATAAGACATGACCTTTCGTGAAGAGGCACCTGCGTAGGTATTTAAGTAGGCCTCATTTGTAACATTCAATATCAATCTCATTCATCATGCTATGTAATATAATATTTGTATCCTCATGGATATCTTTGTATTCCAAGTCTTTTGGAGCATTTAATATGAGAAGGAACTTTGTTCGCTTCAATTGCGCAAGCAAGGCAGGCTGAGCAGAGGCATGAAATTGGCTAAGTGTTGGTCGATTTTGTCCGGATCAGTGTGAGACAATTGGTAGTGTGTATGAGGTTGTGGTGAGCACACATGCATTGTATTGTTTCATGATTCCTTGGTTCATTATACAATAAAGATAGAGGGGTTTTGAGCAGCAAGCTTTCCCCAGGAAAAATATTTGTGTTGTGGATTGATTTGCTTCTTTCTCTTACTTGGTGTGATTGTGTGATTTTGTTTATTTTCCGCAAATATTGTAGAAGGATTCAGTATCTTGTTTTAGGATATTACATGATCAAATTGAATCCATTGGTATACATATTGTTGGTGTAATTTCTACATTCCATTTGCTCAATTTTTTTAAATGTCTTATGACTCAACAGCAATTGCTTCAATAGGTGCATCCCCTGTTTCACTTAACAAGATAGCATAAAGAATCGCACTTTTAATTTTGAGTTTGTTTGTAATCAAATGCTTCTGAACCTTCTCAATTTGTTTCCACTGCATCTCAAATGTATTGTTGACCCATAGTTCACAACCGTAGAGAATCATTGGAATCACTAAAAGCCCAAAAAGAGTTAGAGTGGTTTCCCAGTCCCATGACTCTGCATCTCTACACCTATTTTGAAAAGCATAAAATGATTTCCAACCCCCCAAAGTTCTTTTCTTTCTACAGCCATCCTGCTTAGATTTTTGTTGAGTTAATTCCGAGGTATTTGTAATCCGCAACTTCTTCCAGAATGTTGCCTTCAAAGTAGAACTTATGTTGATTATGTTTTCTTTTGTTAGAGAAAACCACTACTTTCTTTTGCTAATATTGACTTGCATCCCCACCCTTCTACAAAAATGCTCAAGGGAATGTAAATGCTCTTGCAAACCAAATGTTCATAATTTGGAGGGTTGGTGATTAATTCAAATTCTCTTCATGATAATTACTTGTGAGCTTACTTGAGTTACTTATGTCTTGTCTTCTTTCTCTGAGTTTGTCTTTCATCAAGTCAATTATCAAAATACACGAGACACAAAAATTAGGCTCCTAGAGCCAGGGCAAAACCTCTCCCTCTTGGAGAGGAAAAACACGCAAAGAATTCTTCTTATAGATCTTCAAATGACAAGTACCGTGACCAAGACTTAGACACTTGACCTATAAATGCTTCCAAAACCTCACCATTGCTTCTTTGATCGCTTTCAATACTAATCCTTCATATTTACACCGTCTTATATTGATTTGCTTCAACATTTAAAGAACTCGGTCTCTACTTCTATTTTCCTTGGGCTTATCAAAAACGTTGCTTCTATATGTAGATCATTTTCTTTCGACAGCTGAGAATATGATGCAGGAGCATCATGGTTCCAAATCTTGTACATTTAGTAGAATCTAGGAGGTCTTATATTTTCAAGGAAATTGGTTCCATAAGTATTTAATTAATGTAATTTTCAATGTTTTGAGTGATTTTATGTGAGACATTTAGAATAGGATTTAATTAAATATTGTGAGGCATATTTGTAAATATTCTCGAATGTAGGAGAACATGAGAGATTTAGGCTAATTGAGATTTCAAAGGGATTGTGAATCCTAGACTTAGGAATTAGTGGATGATTTTGTGGATTTAGAGGATTCTTAGGATTTAGTTGAGAAGATTGAGGATTTGAACTAGAATTGGTTGCAGAACCTTTTGTATATATTTGTAAGCCTCGAAGGCATTAGAGACCATATTCTTAGATAGGAGATTTGATTGTAAGCCTACGGTCATAGAGAGAGAGAGAGTAGGGTGGAGAGGCCAACAAAATAGAAAAACAGGCCGAGAGGAGATTCATTATTATGCAAATATTTGTTTGTGAATAGAAAACTCAATTTCGAGTTTATGTGGAGTGTAGAGTGTTAATGAATTATAAAATGGTATGTGTTTCGTATAACGTAAGTATTGCAGGTGAGTCCGAGGCAGAGCAGAGTGAAAACAACGTGCAAAGGCGGTTGCAGTAGTCAGGACCATTCTGCATAACAAAGCTCACGAGGGATTAACACCATGGAAGAACAACAAAGACTGAACCCTGACTGTATATCAAGACACAGTGGGGATCGAGCGAAAGAAACCAAAGGAATATGCACAAGAAAGTCAAGTGAAATTACACGGAAGAAAGCACATGGACCGTCGGATCACATATTGATCAACAGCGGATGTGAATTGGGAATTCATGGCATGCGTCGAACAAAGATCGAGATGGATGCTGAAGATCACATTGCAGAAATGAGGTGGAAGTTGAACGGTCGTGATCAAGTCGCAGAATGAAGCAAGAGATGAAGCAAAGATTGGTGATCAAGATCTTATCGCAGATCTGAAGTGGGAGATGGACAGTGCAGATTAAATCGTAATCCCAATGGAATATCGCACATCGCAATCAACGATTTATGTGTTTATTGTTAAGTCATCACAGGTTATATGTTGCAAGTTGCGATGCGAAAAGAAGTGGGGTTTTCGATGCGATGCCATCGCATATCGCATCGGGTTAAAGGATGAAGGAATTATGATGTGGTTCGGTGATGCGATGCGATGAGGTAAATGTGCTAAGTGTCGAAGTTTGTTAATTTACACGATATGTGATGAGCCGAAACCCAAATCTGGAGGAGAATCGTTAGATCTGGGTATAGATCAACGGACGAGGTTTGCAGAGGAGATTGGCGATGCGATTGTGAAATTGCAATGAGTTAAAGTTTGCGATCTGCGATATGGTGAGTTTTGCGATGCACGATAAAATGCTAAAGGTAAAGTTTTGGTATTGAGAAAGGCGATAAGGTAAGTTTAAGAGTTAATGTTAAAAGTGCACATATGAAGGATTACTTTGGGTTTTGACCCGAGGTTCCACAAAGACTATTTCCATGTGATCGAGATTCTTTGTGTGAAGATTGGATTGAAGGGAGCTTCCACGTAAATGAATTTTTTTTAAGATTAAAGTGTGTTTTTAAAGGTTCTTAGAGATATATGAACATATCCTAGGTTTTTGGGCAGGCTAAGTCTTAGGTCTGCACATTTGGGTATTTACGGCCATATGGTTGCATCAAAATAGGAAGGTAAATCTCTGATTTACCTTCCTTTCACCATATCAGACTTCAGTAATTCATATTGTAGTATCCACACATTTCTCCAGACATGATCTGTAAATCTCCTTGTTGGATCTGCAATAGACATATATGCATATATTCTTTCCGCACTTGTACTAGTAATTGTTGCACCTTCGCTTCAGGGTGATCTGTATTCTAACTTCAGTAAGCCACAACCTTTACACAGATTTGCATGCATTGCACTTCTTCTTATAATCTATATTGCACTTCATAGGTGACCGCATTATATTCCAGTGGTTAACGCATTTCATTTTAGGGATGACCGCATAGAGATTTTTGTATTTCATTTCCAGGATGACCACATCACATTACAGAAATTTCTGTATTACATTTCAGAAATGACCGCATGTATCATTCGCACTTCTTATTAAGTATAATCCACACTGTATATCATGCATTGTCCACACTTCTTTTTATAGAGATCACCGCATTACATTTCAGGGATTATGGCATTACATTTCAGAGTTGACCGCATTATATTTCATTTGATCACATCACACTTTGTTGTGTCACTTCTGAGAGATCCACTATGTTACTTGTTTTTCTAATTGACCGCAGAGGCAGCGTATATATAGAGACATGTTTTATGTCTTGAAGCCGACCATACTATGGCTTCATACTAATCGCTTTTAGGCCGACTCATCCAGTAGTTTAAAGGTCGACTTGTAGCATATCACAACTACATGTCTTCCAGCGTTGGTGAGGGTTATTACAAGCCATTCTTCCACAAGGTCTTGGAGCATTCTCTAGACTCGATCCTTCATATGAATGACACTTAATTATATTTATTCTAGAAGACACAAACCCTAATAGGCATCAAGAAAAAGTTTATCTAATCTATAATAAACTATTGCTCATGAAACCCATCAAGCAAGTACAAAATACATTTTATTATCTTTGTCTTCTTCTTTACATAAAATACATAATTACATAGTCAATATGAAGATCGATCTTAGTTACACTTTTCAACTCTCCCTCTTAACTAGGGAGGTATTCATACAGGTACATGGTTACTTTCAAACTCAAGAATCTCATAAGAAGAATCGGATTGGTAATCACATTTGTATAGCATCATATCAACCAGCATTGTCCTAGTGCAAGGCCTTGACTAACAGCCCATCTCTCAACGAGACAATGGGCTACAATGCTGGTGAGACACATGACTTATAGACACCATATTCATTGTCTCTCCAAGGTACATACTCCACCCGGGTGTTCCCAAAGTATGACCTTCTTGGGCTATTCTCTTCTTGGGTAGCTAGCCCTCAAAGAATATCGGTCCCCGACTACTCTTATCTTGAATGCCCTAACACATTCTCAAAGAGTATTGAATGCCAGATGATTACCCAATCCCCCATTCTGTCTTCCCAAGTGAAGACCAGAATGAAGTATCTATCTCTCCCTCTCAGCCAGGGAGGACATATTCCACAAGGGAATGTACTCATTCTTGTATAAGGAATGTACCTAAGCTCATTCTTAGGCATTACCCAGTTTATTCCAAGTAAGAAATTGATCACCAGGCTTCCTCTCAATCAGGGACCTACAGCAGCAATGGTGAGACACCCAGCTGCTCATGAAGAGTTCTTCCCCTCGATGTCATGGATTTCAATATTGAGGAATCTTCAACTTTTAGCTTCATAAGGCACAGATCATCCATCACTTTCATTCATGAGTCATGTTATCTACCAGAAAGTGATTCATCTATCTTTCTCATCTAGTTCATTGTTATGTCATGCTGCTTTCCTTCGAATAATCTCCGAGGGATCATACATCCTTTCTCATGATTAGAAGCCCTGCACAAATTCATCTAGATAAACATATACATATGAACTTTTAAAACAAAAGTTACCTCAGTGATGATCTTTGACCATGGCATCTTCTTGTAGGCATGGGCATCCTTTATTCAGATTGACACATTTCCTAATGATATGTTTTTCCAAGGGTCTTCTTCTTTACCAGACTTTAGTCAGAGTCTACATATCTTTCCAGGAGATCTTAGTCACATCTTCTTGGCTTCCAGATGATAATTGCCTCTTGACATGGTTGCATTTCATGATCTCTTCCTTTTTGCACATTCTCCATTCCCTGGAACTTACAAATTCACCAATTTCTCGTTCATATACAACCAACTCATATTCCATGAGGACACATTATGTTAATTTCATCTGTCAGTGCACTGAGAGATCCTTCTTCATAGATCATACTTCTAAATATGAATGTCTATTACTTGCAACCACATAACATGACTTCACAGCATCCAGTGTCAGCATACCTCATACCCTTTTCCCTTTAGTCATCCTATAGCAATTTCTCTAAAATGAAGAGCTTCATTCCTTTGGCCTACTCTGTTGAGAATTTGGAGGGTTGTAGATTAATACAAATTCTCTTCTTGATAATTACTTGTGACCTTACTTGCGATACTTAAGTCTTCATCTTCTCTTAAGTTAGTTAATTTTTCATCAAGTCAATTATCAAAATGCACAAGACACAAAAGTTAGGCTCCTAGAGCCAGGGCAAAACCTCTCCCTCTTGGAGTGGAAAACCCGCAAAGAATTCTTCTTATAGATCTTCAAATGACAAGTACCATGACCCAGACTTAGACCCCTGACCTAGATATGCTTCCAAGAACTTGATCTTCTTGTGTATGCTTGTATTTGAATTGATTGAACTGTGGGAAGGTAAATCAAAGATTTTCCTTCCTCACTATTGTTGCCTCTTCTCCTTATTGACTGTCTTCAATAAATTGTTAACCCTAAACCAATATTCTTAATCTTAGAGTTATATTGTTGTACCTTTCCTATACTTGTCCGAAATTTTAACTTCAGTCATATGCAATCTTGTATTTCCTACAATTTCCGCAAAGTTTATTTCCTAATCTTTAATTTCATATCAGTATTTATGTGTTGCCCCTCAACCGTATTTACGTGCTTCCCTAATATGTTGTTATGTCTACACTCGTATATTTCATTATATCCGCAATTATGTACACCCTCTTCTCCGTTGTGTGTTCATATACATCTGCACCTTTTTTACTCAATTAATCAGCACTCTTTCCTGAAGTTAATCCGCACTTAGCAAATGTCTGCAATTCTTATCTGCACTTATATGCTTCCTATATCATCCGCAGGGTAATCTTGTATTTATCCGTATAAGGTTCAGCGTTATCCGCTTATCTCTTTTCTCAAAAGCAATCCGCAAATTGTTTCAGACTTGTCCGTAATTTTAGAGGAATCCACAATGCCTTGTAGTCAAATGAGCCGCAGAGTAACTTATATATATATATATATATATATATATATATATATATATATATATATATATATATATATGCTTCTTGTTTTTAGGCCGACTCACCAATCTGTCTTTAGGCCGACTTGTCCACGGTATTAAGGCAGACATTAATGCTGCAGATAGGCCGATTTTATCATTTGATTCTAGCGTTGAGAAAGAGCTATTCTATTTCATTCTTCCACAAGGTATATGACAAGATCTTGGAGCACTCTACTGAAGACTAGGTTCTCCATTTACATGACACTAATTATAGTTATAAACAAACCCTAAATAGACATCAAGAAGAAGTCTATTAACCTATAATAAAAATTCTTGCTCATGAAACCCATGAAAGAAGAACAACAAATTATATTTTATAATCTTTGTCTTGTAAATACATAATTACATAGTCAACATGAAGACCGACCTAGTTACACTTTTCAACACTCCCTCTTAACTAGGGAAGTATTCATATAGGTACAGGGTTACTTTCAAACTAAAGAATCTCATAAGAAGAATCAGATTGGTAATCTCATCTGTATAGCATCATATCAACCAGCATTGTCCTAGTGCAAGGCCTTGACTAACAGCGCCACCTCTCAACGAGACAATGGGCTACAATGCAAGCGAGACACATGACTTATAGACACCTTCATCATTGTCTCTCCAAGGTACATACTCCACCCGGGTGTTCCCAAAGTATGACCTTCTTGGACTATTCTTCTCTTGGGTAGCTAGCCCTCAAAGAATATCGGTCCCCGACTACTCTTCTCTTGAATACCCTAACACATTCTCAAAGAGTATCAAATGCTAGATGATTACCCAATCCTCCATTCTGTCTTCCCAAGTGAAGACCAGAATGATGTGTCTATCTCTCCCTCTCAACCAAGGAGGACCTATTCCACAAAGGAATGTACTCATTCCTATACAAGGAATGTACCTAAGCTCATTCTTAGGAATTACCAAGTTTCTTCCAAGTAAGAAACTTATCACCAGGCTCCCTTTCAACCAAGGACCTCCAACAACAATGGTGAGACACTCAGCTACTCATGAAGAATTCATGTCCTCGATGTCATGGATTTCGATATTGAGAAATCTTCAACTTTTAGCTTCATAGGGCACAGATCATCCATCACTTCCATCCTGAGTCATATCAGCTATCAGAGAGTGATTCATCAAACTTCCTTATTTGGTCCATTATGATGCCATGTTGCTTTCCTTCAAATCATCTCCAAGGATCATACATCCTTTCTTATGATTGGCAGCCCTGCACAAATTTATCCAGATAAACATATTCATATGAACTTTTAGAACAAAAGTTACCTTAGTGATGATCTTTCACCATGACATCTTCCTGTAGGCATTGACATCCTTCATACAGATTGACATGTCTCCTAATGATATGTTTTTCCAAGGGTCTTCTTCTTTACCAGACTTCCGTCAGAGTCTACATATCTTCCCAGGAGATCTCCTAGTCACATCTTCTTGGCCTTCGGATGATAACTGCCTCTTGACATGGTTGTACTTCATGATCTCTTCGTCTCTGCACATTCTTCATTCCCAAGATATTACAAATTTTCCAGTTTCTTGTTTAGGTACAACCACCTCATATTCTATGAGGTCATATTATGTTGATGTCATCTGTTAGTGCATTGAGAGATCCTTCTTCATAGATCATACTCCTAAATACAGAGGTATATTACCTGCAACCATATGACATGAATTCACAGCATCCAATATCAGCATTTATGTCTGCATACCTCATACCTATTTTCCTTGAGTCATCCTGTAGCGTTTTCTCTTGAATGAAGAGCTTCATTCCTTTGACCTGCTTCAACAATATGTCATCACATCCCAAAATTTTGTCTCCATGATGACCCTTGATCTGATGACTACTTTACTTTTAATAGAGAGGTTTTGCAGAAGTTGTTTCACCGAGAGCTCCTTCCATGCTTCTATCGAGATGCTTCTTAATGTACATTTCTATCATACAATTTTACAACTAATCAGACATCACTTACAGAGGAAGATGATCTCAATCATAATAGAGATCTCTTGCTTCCTCCTTCTTAGATCTTTTAGCATCAGGTTCTTCTCTTTCAAAGTGACATGGGCTTCTTCCTTTTTCCTCTTGTCCTTCCCAGATTTAGGACAATCTCTTTTATAATACCCAAGCTCACCACATCCAAAGCATCACACGTTGTCCATATTTCTTCTTTTATTATGAGGGCTAAATTTTCTAAATCTTCCTTTCTTCCTATATGAGGCTGCAAAGGCATGATTCTCTTCACTTGGTCCTGTATCAGCTTTGGCCTTTAGTCTTGTTTCCTCTATTTTACATAGAGACCATAAATCATGGAATGGAGTGGCTTCTTTCTTCCCATATAGACTAGAAGTGAAGTTTCCCCATTCTTCTGGTAAAGCATTCAACACCATTGTTGTCATCTCAGTGTCAGAAATCACTTCTCCTAGTTCCTGCAGTTGATCTCTTATTTTAGAAATCCTCATAAAGTATGGAGTGATTCCTACTTCCCTTGATAATTTCATTTTGTATAGTTCTTGTCTCAGAGAGATTGCTTCTCCAGCAGTACTCACAGAGAATAGCTCCACCAACTTCTCATATATTTGTTTTGCAGTCTTTAGTTTTGATACATAGGGATTGAGAGATTCTTTGATGGATTCTATGAGAATCCTTTGGGCTCTAATTTCTCCCTTCATGTACTTGGCATGGGCTAGAGTATCTTCTTTTGGAGGTTGAACAGTAGATCCTTCGATATAGTTCATTACTTCGTCTTCAATTAAATTCAAGTCTGTTCTCTTCTTCCATGCACTGAAGTTTGATGACCCAACTAGCTTGTTGCTTTCTTTACAATAAGGCATCTTGATAGATAGGGTCATGAATACTTGAGTGGATTTGCTTGCAGCTTCCTTGATGATGATTGAGAATGAAGTCAAGGGTTTCCTTTCTTCAATTTTCTTGTACTTGAACCCTTAATTATAATGACTATCTTCGAAAGTTAAGATTTCCTTCAAACAATGTCTTGAGTGCAAATCTTTGATGGCAAAGATAAATTTCCTGAATGATTTGATCTTTTGAATGAGGTAGGAGATCTCACATGAAGTAGTTGGATAGTCTTCCTTGCAAACTGATTTGTCTTTTCAACCCAAACTTTGATCTTTGCTTCTTTGAGTGTCTTTGTTGACAAGCAGCCCTTATGTTTAGCACCTTAGCTCTAATACCATGTTGAGAATTTGGAGGGTTGTAGATTAAAACAAATTATCTTCTTGATAATTACTTGTGATACTTAAGTCTTCTTCTTCTCTTAAGTTGGTTAATCTTTCATCAAGTCAATTATCAAAATGCACAAAACACAAAAGTTAGGCTCCTAGAGACAGGGCAAAACCTCTCCCTCTTGAAGAGGAAAACCCACATAGAATTCTTCTTATAGATCTTCAAATGACAAGTACCATGACCCAGACTTAGACCCCTGACCTAGATATGCTTCCAAGACTGTTAAATTTGGACAACTAGGTCCAAACTCCATGTTGTGATGCTCAGATTAAGATACTGATAATTTTGTTGGATTCCTCTTTCGGAGAGGTGTAAAATCCATATAAAATATATCTTAATCCGATGAGCAGAACATTTATTTTGAATTTATTATTTATAATAAATTATATGTGCAAGTCGACCTTAAGGTTTTACACCCCCAGCAGATGTGTCACACACCTCAATGATGGATATAAATACAGTCAAAGTTGGAGAGCATTTCACACCAACTCATCACACATCTTCTTCTCTCATCTGATTTAGTACGAGCTCCTTGGAGGACGATTTCAGCTCACACGTGGGAAGAAGAACAAATCTATATGGCCAAGAGGAAGGACGAAATTTCTGCAGCTAGGGTTTCCAAGGAAGTTTGACCAGCGTTGACTTTCGTCAACGCATGGTCCAAAAGGGCTGAAAATTGTTGGAGACTTCGATTTTAGGAGGCCGTACACATTGGCACAAAAACCGAGGTCAAAAGGTTGACCGAACTTGGAGCTGCGTTGACTTTTATGTTGTTGCCCTGCGTTGACTTTTCTGGACAGCGTTGACTTTTCTGGAGTTGACTTGTGTTGACTCGGTAGCTGATTTGAGGATTGTTGTGACTCATTCTGGGTTGGCTGATCAAGGAGACTTTGCTGGTTGAAGCATCCTATTGACCGTCGTAACGCAACATCACATTTTTCCTGTTTCTGGTTTGTCTTCTATAGATCCACTGGTATGTTCTATCAGCATTTTACTTAACTGTTTGGGTGATTGCTGTAATAAAAGTAAAGTTGCATCAAGCATAGAACATCTATAAAAATTCACATGGTATCGGAGCTGAGGTGAAGACAAGCCCTAACTTTAGCAATCACCATCTAAGAAAATGGGTTCCACAAGTTATGAATTCAAGGAGAATGACAAGCTGACTGGAAGGGATGACTTCCATGCCTGGAAGATGATATTAGATCTCAAATTGGAAGACCATGATCTCATGGATCATGTACTGGGTAAGATACAAGAACCTCCATCCAATGCTACTGCTGTTGCTAAAAACAAGTATAAGAAGGGGGAGATCAAAGCAAAGCTGATGATCAGGGAATCCATACATAAAAGTCTGGTTGCCTACATATCTGAGCTAGGCACATCCAAGGAAATGTATGATAAATTGATCCTTATGTTCAAAGTAAACAATGTAAACCAAGTGCTATTCCTCAAGAATCAATTGAAGAATCGAAAGAAAGGTCGGGATGAGTCTATTCAAGCATACTTTCTGAAATTGACCGAAATAAGGAACAATCTGCTAGCTATTGGGGAGACAATAGCTGATCGTGAGATGGTACTCACCGCACTTGGAGGACTCCCATATGAATGGCGAGTATTCACTACTACCATTCTCAATAATAATACAATTCCTAACTTTGACGAGCTACTGTCTAGATGTATGCAAGAAGAGACAAGAATGAAGGAATTCGAAAATGACAGAAATGCTGCCTATGCTGCTCATTCTAGAAAGAAGAACTCTGGTGGTCCTAAGGACAAAGGAAGAACAAGGGCCCAAGGAAAGAAGGGTAAGTGTTTCACTTGTCATAGGCCTGGTCACTATGCTAGAGAATGTCCCTTCAAGAAGGATTCTCCCGATAGTGATGACAACAACAACAACCGGAGGAATGGGAATCGAAGAAATGACAGATCCAAAGGAAAGAGGAAGGCTCCCTCTGGTGGAAACAATCAACCTTCTAAAAGGTCTAGAAACTCCAAGTATGAGGAGTCTAATGCTGTTGATAAAAGAAATGAGTATATTCTTGTATCTGCTCTCTCTGCTACATCTCCGCCCGACACTATGGATGTCTGGCTAATCGATAGTGGTGCCTCAAGACACATCATTGGATTCAAGGAAGCACTCTCTGACATGGTTGAAAGGGATACTAATCTAGAAATTATCCTTGGAGATAATGCCACATACCCCGTGAAAGGGACAGGGACTGTGACCCTCCACTTGTCTCAAGGACAAGTCCTACATTTGCAAGATGTACTCTATGTACCAAAATTGAAGAAGAACCTTGTGTCTATATCAGCCATGGAAGACAAAGGGTTCAATGTAACATTCACTGATGGGAAGGTGCTCATGTGGAAGAAGAGCTTCAAGGAAGCTATCTCGACTGGGTTTAGAGTTGGCACACTCTACCAGGTTGGAGGAAGCCCGCTGGGAGCAATGACATGTGATACTATCCGACAAACCGAACTATGGCACCGAAGGTTTGGACACCTTCATTACAAGGCCCTTCCCGAAGCAAGGAAGGTGGTGACAGGGATGCCTGACTTTGGAAATAATCATGAAGGTGTATGTAAGGGTTGTGCTGAAGGAAAGCATACAAGGGGACCTTTCCCTTCAAGTGTCACAAAGACATCTGATATTTTACAACTGGTCCATTCTGATCTATCTGGTATGTTGCCCGTGACATCCCTGGGAGGATGTTCTTACTACATGACATTCACTGATGACTTCTCTCGCAAAACCTAGATATACTTCTTGAAGAAGAAGGATGAGGCTTTCATGTGGTTCCGTACCTTCAAAGCCTTGGTGGAAAATATGACCGGAAAGAAGATCAAGATTTTGAGGGCTGACAATGGCACTGAATATGAGTCAAATGAGTTCAAAGACTTTTGCAGAGAAGCTGGCATTAAGAGGGAGACTACCACTGCATATACTCCTGAGCAGAATGGTGTTGCTGAACGCAAGAATAGGACTATTGTGGAAGCTGCCCGTGCCATGCTATGTGACCAGGGTCTATCAAAGTTTCTGTGGGGAGAAGCTGCAAATACTGCTGTGTATATTCAAAACCGATGCCCTCATTCCGCTCTGGACTCCAAAACTCCCGAAGAGGTTTTCACTGGTAAGAAACCTGATGTCTCACACTTTAGAATTTTTGGATGTCCCGTTTACTTTCATGTGCCGAAAGAAAAGAGAAGCAAGTTGGATGCTTCTGGGAAGAAAGGAATGTTTGTAGGCTACAGTGAGACTTCTAAGGCCTATAGAGTATATGTACCTGGTCAAAGGGAAGTAGAGATATGCCATGATGTCACTTTTGACGAAAATGCTTCCCTGAAGAAAGTAGTAGATCTTCCAAGATCTGAAGAAAATCATGAAGAAAGGCCTGGAAATCAAGAGGAACCGCAGGATGAGACAATGCACAGCTGAAGGACCAATGGACCCTATTGATCCATCTCCTTCACTGGGGAAAGACCATCATGGCTCAGGGACACTCTCGAAGATGCCGAGGGACATGCTGCCCCAAGGGGGACATTCCGAGAAAGAAAGAAGTCGTGTAGATACCAAGGGTATCTAGCTGCCATGAGTACTATTGTACAATCTGAACCTAGATCTTTTGAGGAAGTCGTAAAGCATCAAGTCTGGAAGGATGCTATGCACAAAGAATATGATTCCATAATGAAGAATGATGTATGGGATGTGGTTCCAAGACCGAAGGACAAATCAGTTATCATCGTGAAATGGCTCTACAAGATCAAGCATGGATCTGATGGAAGTGCTAAAAAGTTCAAGGCAAGATTTGTTGCCCGTGGCTTCTCTCAAAAGGAAGGAATAGATTATGATGACATATTTGCACCTATGCCACGATATACCACCATTCGATCAATCATAGCCCTTGCCGCTACACAAGGATGGAGTCTTCATCAGATGGATTTCAAGACCGCTTTTCTGCATGGTGCAATAAAAGAAGAGGTGTATGTAGAACAACCTCTAGGGTTTGAAGTCCAGGATCGGGACACTCATGTCTGCAGGTTGAAGAAACAGAAAGCCCTCTATGGATTAAAGCAAGCACCCCGGGCTTGGTACGAGAGGATGGATAGTTACTTGATGGTTGGGCTTAACTTTCAGTAATGCTAATCCGAATCTTTACTTCAAGGTTGCTCTGGGGGAAGCATCTCATTCTAGTGTTGTATGTGGATGACCTCTTCTTGATAGGTGTTGACCACTCATTCATCAATGTGAGGCTGTTCTTGAGTTAGATGAAAGACCCTAGAATTGATGCACTATTTCCTGAGCCTGGAGGGTCGGCAGAGACCCGGCGAGATTTTCCTTTCTCAAGGAAAATACATTGTGAAGCTTTTGGAAAGATTTGGTATGGTGGACTGCAAGTCCGTGTCGACACCAATGGAGCTCAAATTCAAGAAGTTGAGTGGCGGTGTTGCTGGGCCAGTATTGTCTAATCCTACTGAGTATCGTCAACTCGTAGGTGCTTTGATGTTCTTAGTGAACACCCGTCCAGATATATGTTTTGCAGTGAACACTTTGAGTCAACAGATGGTTGAGCCTCATCACTTTCACTGGGTTGGTGCCAAGAATCTTCTGAGATATCTTCGGGGCACGATAAACCATGGGCTGAGATACACTGCCGGGAGTGTGACACTCCGTGGATATACTGATGCCGATTGGGCTAGCAGTGTGGTGGATCATAAGAGCACATCGGGATGCTGCTTCAATCTTGGTTCTGCTTCGATCTCATGGATGAGCAGGAAGCAGAAGTCGGTGGCTTTGAGCACCGCTGAGGCCGAATACATTGCAGCAAGTATGGCCTGTTGTGAAGCGGTTTGGTTGCGAAAGCTCTTTAGTGAGCTGTTTGGACATGTGCTAGATACCACTGTGATACTCTGTGATAACCAGAGTGGGATTCGTATGACTGAGAATCCTGTGTTCCACGACCGATCCAAGCATATTGATATCGGGTACCACTTTATCCGGGATATGGTACAGCGAGGCGCCGTAAGGCTCGATCATATAGGAACTGATGAGCAGGTCGCGGATATTCTCACTAAGCCCCTGGGGAAGGTCAAGTTCCTAACCTTCCGTGAGAGTCTTGGTGTCGTGGAAAGACCCTATGATGTGGGTCCTGTTGGACGATGAGCTCTGGGAGCTCTGGGGGCTTTGGGGAGAGCTTCTTGGAGCTATGGGCAACCATAAGGCTAGGCTTGCCAACCTTGGTGGTGTGCTTGGACCCCACCGTTGTGATTTTGAGTTGGTTCACCTCTCATTTTCTGTGCCCCGTATGCATCCTACCCATTGAGTTCGGGGCTCATGGGAAGTACCTCTCATTTGGCCAATGAGGTGGGAAAAGCTAGAGACTAGTAGCAAATATTGATGGACGCATCAGAGATTGCCGTACTCTCTATCTAGGATGGCACGGTCCAACCACTTGATCTGGGATCAAGTTTAGTGAGGTCTGGGACCTCTGCCTGACTTCGGGTCAAATGAACCAACTTCAGGTTGGTTGGAGACTCTTTGTGAGTCTGATAGAGGTTTCGAACCTCTGGGCTGATTATGTCAGTCGGGGGATGATGTCTTTGTGACTGACCCACTTCTGTTCTGAAATAAAGAGGCCAGCAAAGCAAGTTACAGCGGGATGACGCACGATGTTTGATTGCACTGATGGATGGAGTTCTCCCTAGTTGAGAGGGAGTGTTAAAATTGGACAACTAGGTCCAAACTCCATGTTGTGATGCTCAGATTAAGAGGCTAATATTTTTGTTGGATTCCTCTTTCGGAGGTGTAAAATCCATATAAAATATATCTTAATCCGATGAGCAGAACATTTATTTTGAATTTATTATTTATAATAAATTATATGTGCAGGTCGGCCTTAAGGTTTTACACCCCCAGCAGATGTGTCACACACCTCAATGATGGATATAAATACAGTCAAAGTTGGAGAGCATTTCACACCAACTCATCACACATCTTCTTCTCTCATCTGATTTAGTACGAGCTCCTTGGAGGACGATTTCAGCTCACATGTGGGAAGAAGGACAAATCTGTACGGCCAAGAGGAAGGACGAAATTTCTGCAGCTAGGGTTTCCAAGGAAGTTTTACCAGCGTTGACTTTGGTCAACGCATGGTCCAAAAGGGCTGAAAATTGTTGGAGACTTCGATTTTAGGAGGCCGTACACATTGGCACAAAAACTGAGGTCAAAAGGTTGACCGTACTTGGAGCTGCGTTGACTTTTATGTTGCTGCACTGCGTTGACTTTTCTGGACAGCGTTGACTTTTCTGGAGTTGACTTGTGTTGACTCGGTAGCTGATTTGAGGATTGTTCTGATTCATTCTGGGTTGGCTGATCAAGGAGACTTTGTTGGTTGAAGCATCCTGTTGAGCGCCGTAACGCACCATCACATTTTTCCTGTTTCTGGTTTGTCTTCTATAGATCCACTGGAATGTTCTATCAGCGTTTTACTTAACTGTTTGGGTGATTGCTGTAATAAAAGTAAAGTTGCATCAAGCATAGAACATCTATAAAAATTCACAAAGACCTTGATCTTCTTATGTATGCTTGTATTTGAACTGATTGAACTGTGGGAAGTGTTATAGGTCAATTTAATTCCGCATAACAGGAAGGTAGATCAAATATTTTCCTTCCTCACTATTGTTGCCTCTTCTCCTTATTGACTGTCTTCAATAAATTGTTAACCCTGAACCAATATTCTTAATCTTAGACTTATATTGTTGTACCTTTCTTGTACTTGTCCGAAATTTTAACTTCAGTCATATGCAATCTTGTATTTCCTACAATTTCTACAAAGTTTACTTCCTACTCTTTAATTTCAGATTACTATTTATGCGCTGCCCTTCAACCGTATTTATGTGCTTCCCTAATACGATGTTCTGTCTGCACTCGTATATTTCATTATATCCGCAATTATGTACACCCTCTTCTCCATTGTGAGTTCATATACATCTGCACCTTTTTTACTCAATTAATCAGCACTCTTTCCTGAATTTAATCCACACTTAGAAAATGTCCGCAATTCTTATATGCACTTATATGCTTCCTATATAATCCGCAGAGTAATCTTGTATTTATCTGTATAAGGTTCAATGTTATCCGCTTATCTCTTTTCTCAAAAGCAATCCGCAAATTGTCTCAGACCTGTCTGTAATTTCAGAGGAATCCACAATGTCTTGTTATCAAATGAGCTGCAGAGCAAGTTATACATATAGATGTATGGTTCTTGTTTTTAGGCCGACTCACCAATCTGTCTTTAGGCCAACTTGTCCACAGTATGAAGACCGACATTAATGCTGCAGATAGGCCGATTTTATCATTTGATTCCAGCGTTGAGAAAGAGCTATTGTATTTCATTCTTCCACAAGGTATATGACAAGATCTTGGAGCACTCTACTGATGACTAGGTTCTCCATTTACATGACACTAATTATACTTATAAACAAACCCTAAATAGACTTCAAGAAGAATTCTATTAACCTATAATAAAAATTCTTGCTCATGAAACCCATGAAGCAAGTACAAAAAATTATATTTTATAATCTATTTTGAAAATACATAATTACATAGTCAACATGAAGACCGACCTAGTTACACTTTTCAACATGCTCCATCAATATGTCATCACATCCCAGAATTTTGTTTCCATGATGACCCTTGCTCTTAATGACTGCTTTCCATAGTAATGTTATCAGGGGGGTTTTGCCGAAGCTGATTCACCAGGAGCTCCTACCATGCCTTGATCAGGATGCTACAGTGCTTCCTATATAATCAATAGAAAACACCTAAAGGAGAACATGATCTCAATCGTAATGGAGATCCCTTGCTTCTTCTTTCTTAGATTTCTTTGCATCAGGTTCTTTACCTCTTTTCAAAGACATGGGCTTCTTCCCTATTTCTCTTGTCATTTTTCAAATTAAGGACAATTTCTATTATAATGCCTAAGTTCATCATATCCAAGGCATCGTGCTTTGTCCATATTTCTTCTTTTACTCTGAGGACCAAAACTTACTAAATCTTCCTTTCTTCTTGGACATGGTTGCAAAGGCTTGATTCCCTTCACTTGCTCCTATAACAGCTTTGGCTTTCAATCTTGTTTTCTCTATTTTACATAGAGACCCTAAATCGTGGAACGGTGTGGCTTCTATCTTCCCGTATAATCCTAAAGTGAAGTTTTCCCATTCTTCTCATAGAGCATTTAGCACCATTGTAGTCTTCTCCTAGTTCCCGCAGTTGATCAGAGAGATTGCTTCTCCTGCAGTACTCACAGAGAGTAGCTCCACCAATTTCTTATATACTCCTTTTCATGATTTTGGATTTGGTACCTCAGAGATGATAGAATCCTTTATGGATTCTATGAGAATCCTTTGGGCTCTTATATCTCCTTCATGAATTTGGCATGACTTCATTGTCCTTGTCTTCTATGGAAAGTTTGAAACACCAAACAATTTGTTTCTTTCTTTGCAAAGGAGACATTTTAATAGATTCATATAAAGTCATAGATATACTTACTTGAGTAGATGCTTTTCTTCTTCTATCAGCTTGATTACTTTGAAGATGGTTGAAGCTTCCTTTGAATGGTGATTGATGAGGATGTTCTGTTGCTTTCTTGAAAGATCAAGGATGATAGGTAACTTGCCTTGAAGCTTTTGATGGCAATACTTTGAGATGCCAATGAACTGCTGGCACATTTAAGATGGTTCTATAATATTGTCTTTAAGTCCAAACTGTCTTATTTCTTTCATTGTGGAAGACTAACCTTTCTTCTAATCAAATCCTTGCTTTGATGCCTTCCATGAAATCTAATCCTTGAATGTCTCTATTCCCTTTCTAGCACCTTAACTCTAATTCCACGTTTAGAATTTGGAGGGTTGGTGATTAATTCAAATTCTCTTCATAATAATTACTTGTGAGCTACTTGAGTTACTTATGTCTTGTCTTCTTTCTCTGAGTTAGTCTTTCATCAAGTCAATTATCAAAATACACGAGACACAAAAATTAGGCTCCTAGAGCTAGGGCAAAACCTCTCCCTCTTGGAGAGGAAAAACCCGCAAAGGATTCTTCTTATAGATCTTCAAATGACAAGTACCATGACCAAGACTTAGACCCTTGACCTATAAATGCTTCCAAGACCTCACCATTGCTTCTTTGACTGCTTTCAATATTGATCCTTCATATTTACACCGTCTTATACTAATCTGCTTCAACATTTAGAGAACTTGGTCTCTACTTCTATTTTCCTTGGGCTTATCAAAAATGCTGCTTCTATATGTATATCATTTTCTTTTGACTGCTGAGAATAGGAAGGCAAATCTCTGATTTACCTTTATTTCACCATATCAAACTTCAGTAATTCATATTATAGTATCCACACATTTCTCAAGACATGATCTGTAAATCTCCTTGCTAGATCTGCAATAGACATATCAGCATATCTTCTTTCCGCACTTGTACTTGTAGTTGTTGCACCTTCGCTTCAGGGTGATCTGTTTTCTAACTTCAGTAAGCCGCAACCTTTACATAGATTTGCATGCATTGCACTTCTTCTTATAATTTGTATTGCACTTCATAGGTGACCGCATTATACTCCAGTGGTTAAAACATTTCATTTCAGGGATGACCACATAGAGATTTCCGTATTTCATTTTCGGGATGACCGCATCACACTATAGAAATTTCCGTATTACATTTCAGGAATGACCGCATGTATTATTCGCACTTCTTATTAAGTATAATCCGCACTATATATCATGCATTATCCGCACTTGTTTTTACAGAGATCACCACATTACATTTCAGGGATTACGCCATTACATTTCAGAGTTGACCGCATTATATTTCAATTGACCGCGTCACACTTTGTTGTGTTACTTCTGAGAGATCTGCTATGTTACTTGTTTTCATAATTGACCGCAGAGGCAGCGTATATATAGAGACATGTTTCCTGTCTTGAAGCTGACCATACTACAGCTTCATACTAATCACTTTTAGGCTGACTCATCCAGTAGTTTAAAGGCCGACTTGTAGCATATCATAAGTGCTTGTCTTCCAGCATTGGTGAGGGCTATTACAAGCCATTATTCCACAAAGTCTTGGAGCATTCCCTAGAATCGATCCTTCATATGAATGACACTTAATTATATTTATTCTAGAAGACACAGACCCTAATAGACATCAAGAAGAAGTCTATCTAATCTATAATAAACTCTTGCTCATGAAACCCATGAAGCAAGTACAAAATACATTTTATTATCTTTGTCTTCTTCTTTACATAAAATACATAATTACATAGTCAATATGAAGACCGACCTAGTTACACTTTTCAACACCAATAACATATTTAGCATTCATAATAAGGTCATTTGTGTACAGAATAAGCCTTATAACAAACTTTCCCAAATGAATACCATCACCCCCTTGCGAATTCAGCCACCCTTCAATTTTGTCGATATATAAACCAAAAAGGGTAGGAGACAATGGGCAACCTTGCTTGACCCTGATATCGCTTCTAAAACTTTCAGAAATGCCTACTGAAGTTCTAGTTTTGACTTTCACCTCTTCATATAGTCTATGCACAGTTGCACTCAAATGCCTAGGAACCCCAAGTTCCTCCATGCCTGGGAAAATTTGTGATGCATGCAAGTTGTCTTTAAATTGCTATCATGCTCACAAGCTCCTAGTAACTGTTGGAGGTCTGGGTTTGAATGGATAAAACTCCCTCAACTACCTCTGTCCACCACGTCATACATTATTGCCATTTTCCCTCAATGACTTCCATCCACCATGTCACACAATATCACCATGTTCGACTGATACTAATTTGTTGAGGACGTTGCTTAACTGATTCTATTTGTATGACCAGGGCATCCTAACATCTGATGGATCATTTTAAACTATACAAAGAAATGACCCTACACATGTATAAAGCAACATATTACTTAATTAATCAACCCAAATGATGTTCAATCTAATGAGGAATGAAAAAGGTGATACAATGTCTGAACATCTACAGTGTGTTCTGCACCAGGAAAACATCACAGTAATGTTCCCCAGGACAAACACAACAGTTCCATTTTTCCCCTTATGGAATTTTCATTACACAAAATTGTTCAGAAAATAGTATGCATCAGTCAAATAAAACTAAATGCTCTTTGAGCAGTCTTTCCAAGCTGAATGCTTGTAAGCTACTACTCTTTGCTTCTGTCAACAAGAAAATGGTAGTGTTCAATGTAAGGGGTGTGGCAAAGACTTAAAGAGTAAATATAATGATATGCAGTATTACAGACTTATCACAATAAATATTACTGTGTTCACTTTTAAACGGTCCTGTCAAACCTGAGGTTCCCTCTAACAGATCTTTCGCTACCTTTGGTCTTTATAAATTATAGAGTAAGAATCTTGATCACAGTCTTCTGTTCATGACCTACACCATACAATTAAAAAGAAATATATTATAGCATGATACTGAACATTTACCCAACTAAATACCCGTGTAAAATAATAATCATCATGTCCAGCAGCTAGAGTTGCATCAAATTTATGGTACAGTTTGTTCTAGGCCTTCCAAAACAATTTAGAAATAATGCATCTTCAATGGCTTAAAATGGTTGACTTTACCTCTGTTACAAGAGGCATGACGTGCTCTTCCCACTCACTGGCCCATTTTGCAGCTGATCCAGTTGCAAGAGCCCCTCTTCTTAGTGAACTCAGTAAATCACATGAGTTTGGAAACCCCTTAAATAATTCCTGCACAATGTCGAAAAAACCATATCTATTTTATGTGAGCCATTATCTTCAGCATTATCATTGTCGGAATGGAAAGAATATGCCATTTTTCCCATGATAGAAAAAATCAACATAATTCTTATAACAAATCCACATACTAAAAAAACATATATATATATATTTGGGTGAGGATTTGTCATGCGTTTGCGAATGCAGCTTATTTTCTTAAAAGGATGGCACAGGCCCAGCAAAAGTATCAACACGTTTTGAAGCAGAGAATCTGATCCAAAACAATTGTGAAGCAGACGAACTGTCCATGTATGGTATAGTTTGGAGAAGAACAAAAATAAATCTCATAATACCTAGTGCACCAAGATTTATAATGGCACTAGTTCAAGATGATTCTGCAATAGATAAATATGCATTTGAGCTTCCTGTAGCACCATGCCATGTATGAAAATCACAAAACAAAAGAATAGATGGCTAATATATTCTAACAAAAGAATACATGGCTAATACATGGTGCAGAAAAGAAGGGTCAGCATAGAAAGTCAACAAAGAAGCAGTGGCAAGGTCTTGGATGCATTAAAAGGTTAAGGGTCTAAATCTTGGTCATGGTACTTGTCATTTGAAGATCTATAAGAAGAATTCCTTACGGGTTTTCCTCTCCAAGAGGGAGAGGTTTTGCCCTGGCTCGAGGAGTCTAATTTTGTGTCTTTTGTATTTTGGTAATTGACTTGATGAAAGACTAAACAAACTAAAGAAGAGAAGACATAAGTAACTCAAGTAAGCACACAAGTAATTATCAAGAAGAGAAATTGAATTAATCACGAGCCCTCTAAATTCTCAACATGGTATCAGAGCTAAGGTGCTGAACAGAAGGGCTACTTGACAAAGAAGACACTCCAGGAAGCGAAGATCAAAGTTTGGGTTGAAAAGGAAGACTCTCAAGCTATTTCAAGAGAGATCTTCTATCTCATTCAAGGGATCAACTCATTCAAGAAAATAATCTTTGCCATCAAAGATTTACATTCAAGACATTGTTAGAAGAGGACATCATCTTTTGAAGATATCCTTTATTATCAAGGATCTAAGAACACCTACTTTGGAGATTACAATCTTAGAAGAACCTCCTGACTTCATCTTCATCATCATCAAGGAAGCTGCAATCCACTCTACTCAAGTAAGAGTCTATGACCTTCCTTAAATCTGTCAAGATGACTTATTGTAAAGAGAGCAACAAGCTGGTTGGGTCATCAAACTTTAGTGCTTGGAAGAAGAGGACAGATTTGAATTTAATTGAAGACGAAGTTATGGAATACATCGAAGGATTGACAATTCAACCACCAAAAGAAGATGCTCCAGCTCCACCAATATATCCTCCTCCATAGATCATACTTCTAATTATAGAAGTCTGTTTGTGGGTCCGAAGTTCAGCAGAGGCAGGCCGAGGCATCTCTGGTCAACTCGGTGGATGGTTTGGTTTGCGTTCCCCAGTTAGATAGCCCGCAAACCCTCAGGTTATTACAGGAGCAGCATGAACCTGTTTTGGGCTAGTTGGACACAAGGCATCACTCCCATGGCTAAAGTCAGCCTACAGGCAGCAAGAGCAGGCTACAAGAAGAATAAGGCTAGCCGCAATGATTGAAGGCACTGTTGAAGGAAATTGAATGGGCTGATCAAAACAGGTTCCAGATCCTCAGTTGTTTCATCATCATTTTGACTGCTCAGTATATCATTGTTTTGGGATTCATTATAATCCATGAAGAAGGTTGTGTTATCTACTGTTGATATCTGGTTAGGGCAGAATTTGTCAACTATTTTTTAAGTGGAAGATTTGCCCGGTTGTGTCTTTGTCATTTGTATTTCTCTCTCTCCTTCTCTGCTGAACATTTTATATCAATAATAAGAAGATTTGATCAAGGGTTTTCGCCGTCTTGGGATTTTTCCCTGGCTTGAGCCAATTTCCTGTGTTCTCTTGTCCAGACTTGTCTCCTGCAGTTATCGCTCATGTTCTTTCTTTAGTTACTATCATGAAATAATGTCTTAGGTGATTGCTCAAGGAAATTAATTGAATTGAATTCAAGCTAACATGGAGTAACTATTCTATGCAAAGATCATGTTATTCAAAATTAACATGGTATCAGAGCTATGGAGAGGACAAGCCCAAGCAAGAGTGAAAGAGAAAGCAATCACAGGAAAAGGTTGATGTTCGAAGGGTTTTTTGATTTTATTGGAAGCATCTCTGAGGCTCTTGATCTAGACAAAATTTCATAGTTGCTCTGAGGCAGTTTTGGAAAGATGTCTGAGGCATTTCTGGGCTAAGGTGTTTCAATGGGAAATTTAAATCGATTGTCCAAAGTTTGATGAATTAATAGCAGCACACTATACTCTGCAGCCAGGGAAATCCAAGGGATTTATTTCGACTGTTCTGGTAAAGTTCTTCCTCGCGGTTTCTGGACTGTGAATTCGTTTGGTTTTTACTCAGCTCACCTGTGGTTGTTTCTTAAAATTGTGGTCTTGGTCTAAACACAAGTGATGTGCAATAAAATCATCTGCCACCCTTCTTGAACATGTCTTTGGTCCTCCCTGAGATATTTTTCCATCATTGAACTTGAATTCAATCTGGAAATCGAATCCCTTGTAATAAAACTCATACACAGAACCAATATTTCTTAACTCGCTTTGCTATGACAGCAGTTTCACATATGACAGAAGCATGACGTTTTGTTCTTTGATGTATTCTGGCCAATGTCTTAAATCACGGATTGTCTCTGTTGTGAACCTTTGTCATTGAAATCTGGATCACCGTTTCTGAAACTCAAGTTTGCAAGACCTATGTTAAAAGCCCACTCAGTCACTCTGCTGTTCTGATTTTATGCTTGCTGAATTCTTGGATTTTGAACAGAAGATTGGTTGTCTCATCATGCATTTAATACTTTTTCTTTCTAACAAACATCTGATGAAACCCTGATCATAGGACAGTCACATAACAATGATGACAGTGATATTTGACCTGGAAAGCAGTTACTTGTATATGAGAAATCTGCATGGATATATCCTCACGTTATGGTGTGTATGTAACAGTGGTCTTGTGATAACAGCTCCCTTGAGACAGTGACTGGACAATGACCCTATAACAATGATCTATCCAACCTGATATATGACCTAGTTGTTATACCTGTGGAAACCCTCATGACAATATCATTAATATAATTGTAACTTTGTTACATGGACCTTGTAACAGTTTGTGTCCAGAAGAGTCACATTTCTTGATCATCAAAGGAAACTGTGGTATTCAAAAATCTGGCAAAATACTCCTCTATTCTTAAACTGAAGATGTTTCTCAGTTGATTGATTCAGATCTGGAGCTGTCCATATCAGTTGTGCTGAAGGGTCTCTTGTAGAAGAAATCCTTGAGGCTTATACAAGAGTCTGGAACCTTCACCTTGGAGTAATCAAATCAGATCTAATCACCAAATAAAGAATGACCTGTGGAACCATTATTTGGCAATATTATACTGCAGTGATTTATGATCCATTCCCCCATCTCAGATTCTGATGTATTCTTGATTATCATTATAACTATGGTGGAACCTAAAGTAAGTTATGGAAACTACTGTGCATGATTATATCAATGACAGTTTGATGAAGTCAAGATTTTTTTATAATGATGATTATCTATCTAAATACATCAGTGACATACAAAGAATCACTGTACAGAGCATTGGTGATAATCCTCACCAATTTCTTTAATAGATCACACTGATAAATGTCAAGTACCTGCAATTTTAAAAGATTCAGATACATATTGCTTGATGGCATTTCGATTAAGAAGAAACTGAGAGAGGTGGATACTAGAGCTTGAACATTGAGCGACTGTGCAGTGTGTACAGTCAAATATGATTTGAGCAAGGGTTTGTACTGTGTGACAATGGAACAGTGATTTGGACAGGGATCTACTTGACAGTAAACTGTAAGACAAAGACAATAAGACAAGGATTTATGTGACAATAATTCTCTATACAGTGATGCAACAACATTGATAACAGTAATGTTGCTTTTGATACATGATGGTAGTAGTTGTGGAGCATTGACATGACAGTGACCTGACATATGTAGTAGTTTATACAGTGAGGCTGTAACGTATAGATAGTAATCTTGTTACAACAAGTTGACATGATTAAGGCAGTCTGTCAGTGACCATAGTCACATGGAGCACCAGTAGCAGCCTATCAAGAAATTAATATGCAGCTCTTCATTTACTGTTCAAAGTACAGAAAAGGCAAATTTATATTGTAGTTCAAATGACCCTAAGTGTATTATGGTGAAATGCTGGACAATGGACAACATAATCAACAAAGAAATATTTTCTACCAACGATGTGGCTTCAGCAACTAATGTTCGAGCTATCACCATTATTTTTAACTCCATGACAAAAGAACGGCTTGACCGAGAAAAGGAGATGGCTGCAGTGCTCTTGTTCTTTCTGTATGCTGATAATATACTTCCTTCGGCCTTTTTTGACCAAATCTCCTCCAGGGGTTCAAAGGAAGTTGAAGTAATTCAGAAGTTTGAGAAAAGTTATCTGTCAGCTCCTCTTCATATAGAAATGGTCGAATGGCTTGATAATTCCTTTCGCCCCATAATTATTACAAGAGGGATGTCCATGTCGAAGGTATTTAGGTAAGTCAAGACAGCTGATTATGATCTAATGACTCTAATCATGAGACAATATATCTTTGGTATCTAAGAAGCTGCATGATCAGGATTGGATGACTTTGGCTCTTGGACCAAAGGATTAAGAGCAGGTTGCAGATAGCTTGATGGGCAAGGTTTCTTCCTCGATATTCAGAGGGAGCTATGATTCAGTTATGTTTTTTCACAGATGATGATCCTCTCTCTTATCAATGTAATAGGGAGTTGTTTTCTTTCTTAGCTTAATGATCTGATAAAATGGAGAAGTTGTTGATCCGGATATAGACAACTTTTGGGTACTCTACCAAAAATTGCTAGATGGTGAATGGAAAGAGCACATCTAGGTGATATAATCCACCTTTACTTCATGGATGAATCAAAGATTGAAGTCTGGAAACTCCATTGAAGCAGGATATATATAGCAGCAAACATGGCTTATTAAATCTCTTCAGTAAGCCATTTGTGCACATGCTGGAAACCATCATTGTTATATATTGCGGAGTAGGATTCAGAGAATCCAGTGTTCCACAACTATTCCAAGTATAATGGCATCAAGTACCACTTTATTTGGATACGGGACTAAGGACTCTATCATTCCTGATTGAATGTACAGATTTTTTAACATCCTCTTGGTAAGATCAAGATTATCTTCCTTCAGAGTGTTGAAAAGTGTAACTAAGATCGGTCTTCATATGGTCTATGTAATTATGTATTTATGTAAAGTAGAAGACAAAGATAATAAAATGTATTTTTGTTATGCTTGCTTCATGGGTTTCATGAGCAAGGTTTTATTATAGGTCAATAGATTTCTTGATGTCTATTAGGTTTCGTCTTCTAGTTATAAATGTAATTAAGGGTCATAAATATGAAGAGTCTAGTCATCAAAATGCTCCAAGACCTTGTCATGTCCACCCTCATTAACGCTGGAATAAATGCTCTGCGTGTCGGCCTATATATTCAGTGATCAAGTCGGCCTAATATCATAAGGACAAGTCAGCTCATTTATAGACAGGATCAACTATATATACCCCAGTATACTGCGCAGAAAAAAAATGACTCAGATTCGATTTGTCTGAGTTTTTCGGACAGAGTTGCAGGATCTCAGGACAGGAAAAAGGTGCAGATTGCTCTGAAGAAGATTGCGGATTTCAGAGAGGATTTAAGTGCGGGTTAAAGGACAGAAAATTGCGGATAAATCTAAGTTTATACAGCGTGATAAAGTCTGGCATAAGGTGGGTTAAAGAACAGAAAAAGGTGCAGACTTATCTGAAGATTTCACAGTGGTTAAAATGCGAATATCTCTGATATAAAGTGCAGAAAAAGGACAAGATCTAGTGCGGACTTCAGGACAGAAGTCAGTACAGGTTTAAGGACAAAAGAAGGATTATATATCACAGAGTGTTATCACAGCAAGGAAGAAGAGACTTTAGTTCGAGAACGTTCTATAGTGCGTAAAAGGAAATACTACTCTATTGAAGAAGCTTCAGGGTCATCCAAAGTGAAAGGTTCCAAGTGATTTTGTCGAAGAGCTATCATAAAGAAGTCTGTGGAAAGAAGAATGCTATGCAAGGTAAAGATAGACCTAGAGACCGGGTTCTCTAGCATTGGTGCAGCACAGTGCAGGTTGGTGCAGAAAAGAAGGGTCGGCATAGAAAGTCAACAAAGAAGCAGCAGCAAGGTCTTGGATGCATCAGTAGGTTAAGGGTCTGAGTCTTTGTAATGGTACTTGACATTTGAAGATCTATAAGAAGAATTCCTTACGGTTTTTCTCTCCAAGAGGGAGAGGTTTTGCTCTGGCTCGAGGAGCCTAACTTTGTGTCTTTTGTATTTTGGTAATTGACTTGATGAAAGATTAAATAAGCTAAAGAAGAGAAGACATAAGTAACTCAACTAAGCACACAAGTAATTATCAAGAAGAGAATTTGAATTAATCACGAGCCCTCTAAATTCTCTACATGGTATCAAAGCTAAGGTGCTGAACAGAAGGGCTACTTGACAAAGAAGACACTCCAAGAAGCGAAGATCAAAGTTTGGGTTGAAAAGGAAGACTCTCAAGCTATTTCAAGCAAGATCTTCTATCTCATTCAAAATATCAACTCATTCAAGAAAATAATCTTTGCCATCAAAGATTTACATTCAAGACATTGTTAGAAGAGGACATCATCTTTTGAAGATATCCTTTATCATCAAGGATCTAAGAACACCTACTTTGGAGATTTCAATCTTAGAAGAAGCTCCTGACTTCATCTTCATCATCATCAAGGAAGTTGCAATCCACTCTACTCAAGCAAGTATCTATGACCTTCCTTAAATCTGTCAAGATGACTTATTGTAAAGAGAGCAACAAGCTGGTTGGGTCATCAAACTTTAGTGCTTGGAAGAAGAGGACAAATTTGAATTTAATTGAAGACAAAGTTACGGAATACATCGAAGGATCGACAATTCAACCACCAAAAGAAGATGCTCCAGCTCCACCAATAGACCCTCCTCCATAGATCATACTTCTAAATATAGAAGTCTATTACCTGCAACCATATGACATGAATTCATAGCATTGAATTGAGGGTATTTATATTTATATGCTGACCATATGAAGTCATGTCATATGGTTGCAGGTAATAGACTTCCATATTTAGAAGTATGATCTATGGAGGAGGATCTCTCACAGTTCACTAACAGATGAAATCAACATAATATATTTTCCTATGGAATATGAGGTGATTGTATATGAACAAGGAACTGAAAATTGGAAGTTCATGGGAATGAAAATGTGTACAAAGGAAGAGATCATGAAGTACAACATGCCAAGAGGCAGTTATCATCCAGAAGCCAAGAAGATGTGACTAGAATATCTCCTGAGAGGATATGTAGACTATGACAAAACCCTTGAAAAAACATATCATTAGGAGATGTGTCAATCTGAATAAAGGATGTTGATGCCTACAGGAAGATGTAATGGTGAAAGATCATCACTAAGTTGACTTTTGATTAAAAGTTCATATGTATATGTTTATCTAGATGGATTTATGCAGGGTTGCGAATCATGTGAAAGGATGTAAGATCCTTGGAGATGATTCGAAAGAAAGCAGCATGGCATAAAAGGTGGACCAGATAAGGAAGTCAGATGAATCACTTTCTGATTACTGACATGACTCATGGATGAAAGTGATGGATGATCTGTGCCCTATCAAGCCAAAGGTTGAAGATTCCTCAATATCAAAATCCATGCAATCGAGCGAAGGAATTCTTCATACGTAGCTGGGTGCCTCACCATTGCTGCTGCAGGTCCCTGATTGAGAGGGAGCCTGGTGATAAGTTTCCTACTTGGAAGAACCTAGGTAATTCCTAAGAATGAGCTTAGGTACATTCCTTATACAGGAATGAGTACATTCCCTAGTGGAATAGATCCTCCCTAGCTGAGAGGGAAAGATAGATACATCATTCTGGTCTTCACTTGGGAAGACAGAATGGAGGATTGGGTAATCATTTGGCATTCGATACTCTTTGAGAACGTGATAGGGCATTCAAGATAAGAGTAGTCAGGGGCCGATAATCTTTGAGGGCTAGCTACCCAAGAGAAGAATAGTCCAAGAAGGTCATACTTTGGGAACACCTAAGTGCAGTATTTGCCTTGGAGAGACAATGATTATGGTGTCTATAAGTCATGTGTCTCGCCAGAATTGTAGCCCATTGTCTTGTTGAGAGATGGGGTTGTTAGTCAAGGCCTTGCACTAGGACAATGTTGGTTGATAAGATGTTATATAGATGTGGTTACCAATCCAATTGTTCTTATGAGATTCTTCAATTTGAAAGTGACCATGTACCTGTATGAATACATCCCTAGTTAAGAGGGAGTGTTGAAAAGTGTAACTAGGATTGGTCTTCATATTGTCTATGTGATTATGTATTTATGTAAAGTAGAAGAAAAAGATAATAAAATGTATTTTTGTTATGCTTGCCCCATTGTCTCGTTGAGAGATCGGGTTGTTAGTCAAGGCTTTACACTAGGGCAATGTTGGTTGATATGATGTTATACAGATGCAATTACCAATCCGATTCTTCTTATGAGATTCTTCAATTTGAAAGTGACCATGTACCTGTATGAAAACCTCCCTAGTTAAGAGGGAGTGTTGAAAAGTGTAACTAGGATCTGTCTTCATATTGTCTATGTAATTATGTATTTATGTAAAGTAGAAGAAAAAGATAATAAAATGTATTTTTGTTATGCTTGCTTCATGGGTTTCATGAGCAAGGTTTTATTATAGGTCAATAGACTTCTTCTTGATGTCTATTAGGTTTTGTCTTCTAGTTATAAATGTAATTAAGGGTCATAAATATGAAGATTCTAGTCATCAAAATGCTCCAAGACCTTGTCATGTCCACCCTCATTAACGCTGCAATAAATGCTCTGCATGTTGGCCTATATATTCAATGATCAAGTCGGCCTAATATCATAAGGACAAGTCAGCTTATTTATAGACAGGATCAACTATATATACCCCCGTATACTGCGCAGAAAAATAGTGACACGGATTCGATTTGTCTGAGTTTTTCAGACAGAGCTGCAGGATCTCAAAACAGGAAAAAGGTGTGGATTGCTTTGAAGAAGATTGTGGATTTCAGAGAGGATTCAAGTGACGGTCAAAGCACAGAAAATTGTGGATAAATCTAAGTCTATAAAGCGTGATAAAGTCTAGCATAAGTGTGGGTTAAAGAACAGAAAAAGGTGCAGACTTATCTGAAGATTTTACAGTGGTTAAAATGTGAATATCTCAAGATCTAGTGCGGACTTCAAGATAGAAGTCAGTGCAAGTTTAAGGACAAAAGAAGGTTTATATATCATAGCGTGTTATCAAAGCAAGGAAGAAGAGACTTTAGTTCAAGAAAGAAAGGAAGGTAAATCTGTGATTTAGCTTCCTATTCTATAGTGCGTAAAAGGAAATGCCACTCCTCTATTGAAGAAGCTTCAGGGTCATCCAAAGTGAAAGGTTCCAAGTGATTTTGTCTAAGAGCTATCATAAAGATGTTTGTGGAAAAAGAAATGCTATGCAAGGTACAAATACATCCTAAAAGATAGACCTAGAGACCGGGTTCTCTAGCATTGGTGCAGCACAATGCAGGTTGGTGCAGAAAAGAAGGGTCAGCATAGAAAGTCAACAAAGAAGCAGCAGCAAGGTCTTGGATGCATCAATAGGTTAAGGGTCTGAGTCTTTGTAATGGTACTTGACATTTGAAGATCTATAAGAAGAATTCCTTACGGTTTTTCTCTCCAAGAGGGAGAGGTTTTTCCCTGGCTCGAGAAGCCTAACTTTGTGTCTTTCGTACTTTGGTAATTGACTTGATGAAAGATTAAATAAGCTAAAGAAGAGAAGACATAAGTAACTCAAGTAAGCACACAAGTAATTATCAAGAAGAGAATTTGAATTAATCACCAGCCCTCTAAATTCTCAACACAGAGAGAGGTTGGAAGCCTTGATAAACTCTACTAGGAGGGTCTCGATTAAACATTGAGCTATGGCAGCTCCTGTGGGGGTTGGGTTACTTCTTGATGTGAAATTTTCAATCTTGAAAATCTACAGTTGCAGTGATAGATTTATTTCTCCTACTTATTCCTTCAATAACTTATTTACAGAAATCTATCAGTAAACTTCGAAATAAATACTACTGCAACATTCACAATTATATATGTAGAGAAGTAAATAGTAAAGAACATAAGCTTAAGAACCAATCACATGTACACAGTTATTTTTGGACAAATGTCCTCGGCAAAAACCCAATGCAGGAAAACAGATGCAGCAGATGAGGGTTTTATTAATATTCTTCAACAAATTAATCTTTACAAGGAATACACTAGCAGATAAAATGTGAAAACACCTGAGATAGAATTCTCAGCTCCTCTCGACAATTTCTTGTCACCCGAATCAGCCTCTACTTCCCTATGTGCATGTCTGCGTGTTTCTATACGCAGCCCCTGCGTTGGACTGCGTAAGTCTGCGTGGGTTCACTGCGTTGCAGCTCTGCGCTGCCTCCTATGGCCCACTGCATCCCTCTATCCTCGAGCTCAGTCACTGCTGACTCCCTCCTCCTTCTGCTTGTGCAACACTCCGCCTTGCAACTCTCCCACTGAGATCGAATTCTATTCCTTCATAATTGATCTCCCTCGGGTACTGAGTGTATGCATGGCTTGCATTTCTAAATGAACCTCAAGCCTTCTTTTATAATCTTCTCATTGATGAATCAACAACCCAGATTAGAAGTCTAATCAATGGCTAAGATTAAAACTTGACTTGATCTTCGTTTTCTAGAAGATTCACACTATGTCTTATTAATACTCTTTAATTATTTGATTTCCCTAAGTTTAGACTTACGGTCTCCATTAAAATAATTAATTATTTTAATAAGACATGAACTGAGTGGAATTTCCACAAACGGTTGCTGGGTTCTTTGGAATACTGATGTCCAAGTCTCCTCACAAAGTTTAAGACTTAGAACACTTTCCGATGCTACAAAAATCAACACTCCCTCTTAGCGAGGAAAGTGTTCTAGCAATATGCTAACTGCATGCTGCTATGTTTTTGAAGCATCCTCTGCGTTGTTGATCTCTAGACGTTGCCCCTCATCCATTGTGTTGCTACCTTCTGTACTACTGCCCATGACACTGCCACTGTCACTGTTGCATCTGTAGTGCATCTCCCTCTGAATCCTAATCCTATCCATTCCTACTACTGGAATGGATTCTTGATCATCCCCATCTTCTCTCTGAAGTAAACAAACTTAGTCTTCCCCAGAGCCTTTGTGAGAATGTTTGCCACTTGTTCTCCTGTTGGAGTTTACTACAAATGTACAGCTCCTCGTTGGACACATTCCCTGATGAATTGACACCTTATGTCAATATGCTTCGACCGATCATGAAAAACAGGATTTTCAAAGAGCTTGATGCAACTCTGATTATCACATAAATTACTGGTCGCTTCCATTTTCTCCTTTAGTAGGTTCACAAGCAGTTTCCGAAAACTTATGGCCTCACACGAAGCTCAGCGCCACAGATTTTTGTTTCCTGCTGCACCAGGAAGTCATTCCAGATCCTAGATTGAAACAATACCCACTGATACTATTCCGATCTACTAGACTCCCAGCCCAATCTGCGTCGGTGAACCCACTCAACCTGACATCACTGCTACGGGTGTACTTCAATCCAAGCTCGACTATTCCTTGAAGCTACCTCAGAACATGCTTGGTTGTTGCCCAATGAGCCCTCTTAGGTTCTACCATGAACTGAGTGAGGGTATTTACATCATAAGAAATGTTTGGCCTTGTGTTTACCAGATACATCAGAGATCCTATGAGCTGCCTATACAGAGTAGGGTCAGCCTCATCATCTTCGGACGTGCTGATTTTCTTCCAGTTGGTGATCCTTGGAGTCATCATTGGTCTACAATCCTTCATTTGAAATCTCTTCAGAATCTCTGTAGTATATCTTCCTTGACCAAGAAAGATCTCCCCCTTCTGCTGCCAAACTTCCAACCCCAGAAAATAGTGCATTAGCCCTAGATCCTTCATGTCGAATTCCGTAGCCCAATTCATCTTCCATCCTTTGATGAGCCTCAATGATCCTGTCAAAAAGAGATCATCTACATATAAAACCAGGGCTCACTCCCTACACTTAGATAGTAGTATCAAGGGCTCACTCCCTACACTTAGATAGTAGAGATTGGGATCTGTGTCACTCTTGACGAATCCCATCTTCTGCAAGTAGTTGTCAATTCGACCATACCAGACTCTAGGAGCTTGCTTTAGTCCATATAAGGCTTTCTTAAGCCTGCACACATGAGTCTTTTGATCATGCATCTCGAAGCCTTCTGGTTGTTCAATATACACCTCTTCTTCTATCACCCCATTCAAGAACGCAGTCTTGACGTCCATCTAGTCTCCCATCCCATCTACGCAGCAAGGGATATCACGGATCTAATAGAGGTATATCTGGCTACTGGGGCGAAGGTTTCTTCATAATCTATTCCTTCCTTCTGAGCATGCCCCTTAGCCACAAACCTGGCTTTAAATTTCTCGATGCTACCATCTGCAGCATACTTGACATTGTAGATCCATCTTGATCCTACAACTGACCTCTCCTAAGGTCTGGGGACCACTTCTCAAACATCATTCGTCATGATGGAATTGTACTCTTCCACTATTGCATCTACCCACACATGGTGTTGAGTTGCTTCCCGAAAACTGGAAGGTTCCCCAACCTGCGCAACCAAGGCTTGATACCTCTCAGGTTGCTCACGTTGTCTCTTCTCATTTCGAGGGACTCCAACAAAGTCATCTGCATCCCGCAGAATTTGTCATAGTTCCCTGCTCGTTCTCCCACTGGTAGTGGGCAGATTTACCTACTCTCCCTCTTGCAAGTCCTCGGGAGAAATGTCCCTTGGATCCCCATGCCTTGGAGAGGCAGTTGAAATATCTGCCACTGGTAATTGAGGTTGAACCAGCAGATCCTCCTCAGAATGCATAGCAGAAAGCAACTCGCAGGATCTTCTGAAGGCCCTCTCCTCCATGAATTTCACATCCCTCCGCACCACAACTTTCCTGCTCTCGAGAATATAGATGTGATATGCCTTTGCATTCTCATTGTATCCTACCAGATACCCCTTTTCTGCAGTCATATCCAATTTCTTGCTCTTCTCATTAGGCACATGACAATAAGTTGTACTGCCGAAGATCCTAAAGTGACTCACTTCAGGCTTGCCGCCAGTGAAGACACTTTTCGGCGTGATCTTTCCCAATGCAACGTGAGGGATCCTGTTTTTCCTTTCTACCACACCATTCTGCTCTGGATTATATGGAGTAGTCCACTCTCTTCTGATACCTTCCCTTGCGCAGAACCCAGTGAATTGCTTGTCTGTGTATTCACCACCATTGTCTGAACACAGCACCTTTATCTGCTTTCCTGACAGATTTTCTACTAGAGCTTTAAACTCTTTAAACCGACTGAAGACTTCATCCTTAATCTTCAAAAAGTAGATCTAGTTTTTCCTGGAATGGTCATGACTCATCAATAAAGGTGACAAAATACTCGGCACCACTAAGAGCTCTAGTGGACATTGGTCCACAAATATCTGAGTGTATCAAGCCCAATACACTCTTGGCCCTATTGCTCCTTCTCTAATAAGCTGCCTTGGCATATTTACCCAATACGCACCCTCTGCAGACATCATCCCACTTGGTGCTTAGTTCTCGAACTCCTGTGACAGTTTTCTTGAGAATTTTTAATGCCCCATGATGCAAATGTCCCATTATTTTGTGTCATAGTTCATTCAGGTCCGTTTCATCAGCACTGCCAACTAGTGCCATTAGGGATTAGCTGCAACTAATAAAGTTTGTTGCTCCTTACTCGGATATGTGCTTTCTTCTTCCAACTGGGGTGTTTGACGTAAACCCTGTTACCAATAAAGTAAACGTCATAACCTCGGTTTTTAAGTTGAGACACTGAGAGCAAGTTCATCCCCAGCCCAAGCACATGCAGTACATTAGTGGCCCGAAGCTTATTTCCAGCCTCGGTCTAAAATACTACGGTACCTCTTCCAATAGGGGTACATTTTGCTTTATTACCCATGGTTATTTTAAAATTCATCTACTCCTCTCGGTAGTCGGAAAAACATTCCCAAACTCTTGTCATATGAGCAGAAGCTCCACTGTCAATGTACCAGACCTTAGGAGAAGCAATGCTTGACACACAAGCAAATTCTTCTTCAAGTCTGGATGCCAGAACAGAAACATCGCGATCCATCTGTTCCATCATGCTTCTTTCCCTCTCTGGAGAACTGCGTGAACCCCTCTGAGCTCCTGCCACAATGTCAGACTTTTGTTCACTTGTCGATTCTCCATTCCTGTTACTCATCTCTAGCTCTAATACCATGTGAAATTTTCAATCCTGAAAATCTACAGTTGCAGTGATAGATTTATTTCTCCTAATTATTACTTCAATAAGCTATTTACAAAAATCTATCAGTAAATTTCGAAATAAATACTACTGCAACATTCATAATTATATATGCAGAGAAGTAAACAATAAAGAACAAAAGCATAAGAACTAATCACATGTACATAGCTATTTTTGGACAAATGTCCCCAGAAAACCCAGTGCGGGAAAACCGGTGCAACAGATGAGGGTTCTATTAATATTCTTCAGCAAATGAATCTTTACAAGGAATACACCGGCAAATAAAAGCTAAAAACACCTGAGATAGAATTCTTGGCTCCTCCCGACAATTTCCCGTCACCTGGATCAGCCTCTGCTTCCCTCTGTGCCTGTCTCTACATTGGACTGCGTAAGCCTGCGTAGGCTCTGCATGGATTCACTGCGTTGTAGCTCTGCGCTGCATCCTATGGCCCACTGCGTCCCTCTGTTCTCGAGCTCAGTCACTGTTGACTCCCTCCTTCTCCTTCTGCTTCTGCAACTCTCCACCTTGCAACTCTCCCACTGAGATTGAATTCTATTCCTTCAGAATAGATTTCCTTCGGGCATTGAGTGTATACCCAGCTTGCTTTTCCAAATAACCCTCAAGTCTTCTTTTATAATCTTCTCGTTGATGAATCAACGACCCAAATTAGAAGTCTATGTTGATTTATGGTAGCATCGGATGTGCTCTAGCCTTGTAATTTTGTATATGGGCTAAGACACATGTATTCCATAATACCCACAAAGAATTTTGGAAGATTCCACTTAGAGATGGTTTAATTAAAATAAGTATTCGTTATTTAATGTTTTCCTAAGTGTAAACTTAGGGAAACTGATTAATTAAAGGGTATTAATTAAACTTAGTGTGAATCTTCTAGAAAAAGTCATGGATCACCTCCAAGTTAATCTTAGCCCTTGATTATGTTTTAATCTTGGTCATTGAAGGTTCAATAAAAGAATATAGGAAGAAGGGTGAGGGGCCTATGGAAAAACACATCAGACAGAGAAAGAATCAAGAGTTCGATTTCTTCATTGAAAGGAAGAATCGAAGTGATTCTCATTTGCAAAGAGGGAAAGGTGAAATCTCCAGGAGGGAAAATTTCTGAAGCATAGAGAGTCCATGAAGAGGAATGAGAGAGGAGCCAAAGCATCAACGCAGAGTTACCCTAGCAACAGTTACGCTGGGCCAGCGCAGAGAAGCATTGGGAGTTTCAATTTCTGTTGGAGGGGCACTTGATGGTTCATCCGGTTTCAGGAGGACATTTCTGGAAGGAAGGAACACTCTAGTCTCACACAACAACAAGCACAGAAGCAGCCACGAGAAGCAGCAGCAGCAGTGACGCAGTGACAGCATGAGTGACACAGTCACTGCGCACATGGAGCCAGTGAGTCTAGGTGCAGGTCAGTGTCGGAACTTCGTGGTGATGTGAGAATTGTCTCACTCAACCTTTTCTCATCAGAATTCTTCAGGTGATTGATTGAAATTTACAATCACGCATTTGTACTCAGAATTTCTGCATAATAAAGAGACCCTCAGATCTGCTGCATCGGTTTTCCCACATTGGGCTTTTCTGGGGACAATTGTCTAAAAATAACAGTGTCTATGTGTGATTACTTGTGCTATTTTTATATGTGATTTGTTAATAGTGAAGTCTGCAGCATATTTTATTTTGTTATTTAACACGAGAAATGTTAAATAATTGTGTTTGACAATGCAATAGAAGACATTCAATAAGTAGCTGCAGTAGAATTCTCCATCATAGAATTTTCACATGGTATCAGAGCTGTCAGATCCAAAGGAAGCAAGGTCAAAAAAGGGACTGTGTAAACCAGAATCTTCAGAGGGGATGCAGCACAGAGAGAAGAAAGCACAGATAAGTATGTGTAAATTTATGTAGATGTTCTATGCTTGATGCAACTTTACTTTCTCTTCAATATTTAGACAGCAATCACATAAACAATAAATTAAAATGTTAATAGAACATACCAGTGGATCGACAGAAGGAAAATCAGAAACATATGAGTGTGATGGTGCATTACGGCGGTCAACAGGATGCTTCAACTAGAAAAGTCTCGATATGGTCAGCTAACCAGCAATGTCACACAACCCTCAGGACAACCAAACGATCAACTCAAAAGTCAACCCCAGAAAAGTCAACGTTGTCAATCAACGGTCAACGCAAACAGCAGCAAAAGCTAGGTCAACGTTGAAAAGTCTAAGTCAACATCTTGCCTCGGAAATAGTGCCAAAATATGCGGATTAGGGAAATCGAGAATTTGGGAGAGTTTCAGGTCGATTTGACCTTGCATTGACCAAAGTCAACGCTGGTCAAACTTTGCTGCAATTGCTGCAGAAACCCTAGACCGAAAACCAGAAATTGCTGCTGCCAGATTTCCCATGTGTGGAGAGACAAGAGACTCCTAGTGATCGAACCAATCAGATGAGGAGAGAGAATGTGTGAGGATGAGATGAGTGAAATGTCCTCCAACGTTGACCTTATTTATAACCATCAGTGAGGGTGTGTGACACATCTGCTAGGGTACAAAACCTTAAAGCCAACCTGCACATATTTTGAATAGATTAAAAATAAATTCAAAATAAATGTTCTGCTCATCGAATCAAGATGATCTTTAGATCGATCTTGCACCTCTCCAAAAGAGGAACCCAATAAAAATATTGGTATTTTCATCTGAGCATCATAACATGGAGTTTGGACCTAGTTGTCCAAAATTAACACTCCCTCTCAACTAGGGAGAACTCCATCCACCTATGCAATCCAACATCATGCATCATCCCGCCGTAACTTGCTTTGCTAGCTCTTTATTTCAGAACAGAAGTGGGTCAATCACAAAGACATCATTCTCGGCTGACAGATTCAGCCTAGAGGTCCGAAACCTCTATAGAACTTAGAGAGTCACATACCAACCCAAAGTTGGTTTTTCTGACCCGAAGTTAGTTGGAGGTCTGAAACCTCACTTTGACTCAAGAGAGTCATATACTAACCCGAAGTTAGTTTCTCTAACGCGAAGTCAATTGGAGGTCTGAAACCTCTCTAGACTTGATCCCTGATCAAGTGGTTGGACCGTGCCATCCTAGATAGAGAGTACGGCAATCTCTGATGTGTCCATCAGTCTTTGCCACTAGTCTCTAGCTTTTCCCACCTCATTGGCCAAATGAGAGGTTCTTCCCACGAGTCTGAAACTCAAATGGGTAGGATGCATACGGGGCACAAATAATGAGAGGTGAAGCAACTCAATCATCACAATGGTGGGGCAAAATCACACCAACTAGGTTCGCCAAGCCTAGCCCTGTGGTTGCTTATAGCTCCGAGAAGCTATCCCCAAAGCCCCCCAGAGCTCCCAGAGCTCATCGTCCAACAGGACTCTCATCATAAGGTCGTTCCACGATTCCAAGATTCTCACGGAAGGTTAGGAACATGACCTTCCCCAAGGGCATTGTGAGAATATCCATGACCTGCTCATCAGTTCCTATATGATCGAGCCTTACGGCACCTTGTTGTACCATATCTCGGATAAAGTGGTACCAGCCATCATCATGCTTGGATCGATCGTGGAATATGAGATTCTATGACAAACGAATCCCCCTCAGGTTATCAGAAAGGATAACGGTGGCATCTAGCACATGCTCGAACAACTCACTGAAGAGCTTTCGCAACCAAGTGACTTCACAACGGACCATACATGCTGCAATGTATTCGGCCTCAGCAGTGCTCAAGGCTACTGACTCCCATTTCCTGCCCGGAGCAGATCTACGTGTGAAGCAACATCCAGATGTGCTCTTGCAATCCACCACAATGCCAGCACAATCGACATCAGTATATCCACGGAGTGTCATGCTCCCGGCAGTGTATCTCAGCCCATGGTCTATCGTGCCACAGAGATATCTCAAGAGTTTCTTGGCACCAACCCAATGAATGTTATGATCAACCATGTGTTGATTCAAAGTGTTCACTGCAAAACATACGTCCGGACGGGTGTTCACTAAGAACATCAAGGTCCCTACGAGTTGACGATACTCAGTAGGATTTTCTAACACGGGCCCAACAGCGCTGCCACTCAACTTCTTAAAGTTGAGCTCCATCGGTGTCGACATGGACTTACAGTCCACCATACCAAATCTTTCCAGAAGCTTCACAATGTATTTTCCTTGAGAAAGGAAAATCTCGCCAGGTCTCTGCCAGACCTCCAGACCTAGGAAGTAGTGCATCAGTCCTAGGTCCTTCATCTCGAACTCAGCAGCGAGCTCCCCTTTGCATTGATGAATGAGAGGGTCAGCACCTTTCAGGAAGAGGTCGTCCACATACAACGCCAGAATGAGAGGCTTCTCTCTATCAACCTTGAAGTAAAGGTTCGAATCAGCATTATTACGAGTGAAGCACAGCTTCATTAGGTAGCTATCTATCCTCTCGTACCAAGCTCTAGGTGCTTGCTTCAGCCCATAGAGCGTTTTCTTCAACCTGCAGACATGGGTGTCCCGATCCTGGACTTCGAACCCCAGAGGTTTCTCTACATATACCTCTTCCTTTATCGCACCATGCAGAAATGCGGTCTTCACATCCATCTGATGAAGACTCCATCCTTGCGTAGCAACAAGGGCTATGATAGATAGGATGGTGGTATATCGGGCCATAGGTGCAAATATGTCATCATAGTCTATGCCTTCCTTTTGAGAGAAGCCACGGGTAACGAATCTTGCCTTGAACTTTTCAACACTTCCATCAGATCCATGCTTGATCTTGTAGAGCCATTTCGAGGTGACAACTGCTTTGTCCTCCGGCCTTGGAACCACATCCCAGACATCATTCTTCAATATGGACTCATACTCTTCGTGCATAGCATCCTTCCATACTTGATGCTTTATGGCTTCCTCAAAAGATCCAAGCTCAGATTGTACAATAGTACTCATGGCTGCTAGATACCCTTGGTATCTACTCGACGTCTTGCTTTCACGGAATGTCCCCCTTAGGGCCATATGTCCCTTGGCATCCTCGAGAGTGTCCCTGAGCCATGATGGTCTCTTCCCCAGTGAAGGAGGTGGATCAATCAAGTCCATCGATCCTTCAGTATCGAGCATCATCTCATCCTTTAGTTCTTTTTGATTTCTAGGCCTTGCTTCATGTTCTTCCTCAGATCTCAGAAGATTGACTACTTTCTTCAGGGAAGCATCTTCGTCAAAAGTGACATCGTGGCATATCTCCACTTCCCTTTGACCAGGCACATAGACTCTATAGGCCTTCGAAGTTTCACTGTAGCCCACAAACATTCCCTTCTTCCCAGAAGCATCCAGCTTGCTCCTCTTCTCTTTCGGCACAAGACATCCAAAGACTCTAAAATGTGAGACGTCAGGTTTCTTACCAGTGAAAACCTCTTCGGGAGTTTTGGAGTCCAGAGCAGAATGCGGGCATTGGTTTTGTATGTACACAGCAGTGTTCGCAACTTCTCCCCACAGAAACTTCGGTAGACCCTGGTCACATAGTATGGCACGGGCAGCTTCCATAATGGTCCTATTCTTTCGTTCAGCAATGCCATTCTGCTCAGGAGTATAGACAATTGTGGTCTCCCTCTTGATGTCAGCTTCTCTGCAAAAGTTCTTGAACTCATATTTAGTGCCATTATCGGTCTGTCAGATAACATCACATGTCATTGCTCCCAGTGGACTTCCTCCAACTTGGTAAAGTGTATCAACTCTAGACCCAATCGTGATAGCTTCCTTGAAGCTCTTCTTCCACATGCGCACCTTTCCATCAATGAATGCCACATTGAAACCTTTGTCTTCCATGGCCGATATAGACACAAGGTTCTTCTTCAAATTAGGTACATAGAGTACATCCTGCAAGCGGAGGACATGACCTTAAGACAAATGGAGGGTCACAATCCCTGTCCCTTTCACAGGATATGTGGCATTATATCTCCAGGGATAATTTCCAGATTAGTATCCTTCTCAACCATATTAGAGAGTGCTTCCTTGAAACCAGTGATGTGCCTTGAGGCACCACTATCTATCAACCAAACATCCATAGTGTCGGGTGGAGATGCAGCAGAGAGGGCAGATAAGAATGAATTCATTTCTTTTATCAACAACATTTGATTCCTCATACCTAGAGTTTCTCGACCTTTTGAAAGGTTGACCATTTCCGCCGAAGGGAACCTTCATCTTTCCCTTGAACCTGTTGTTCCTTTGATTGCCATTTCTCCGGTTGTTGTTGTTGTCATCACCATCGAGAGAATCCTTCTTGAAAGGGCATTCTCTAGCATAGTGACCTGGCCTATGACAAGTGTAACACTTGCCCTTTTTTCCTTGGGCGCCTGCTCTTCCTTTGTTCTTTGTACCACCAAAGTTCTTCTTTCTAGAATGAGCAGCGTAGGCACCATTTCCTTCATTTTTCATACTCCTTCATTCTTGTCTATTCTTGAACGCATCTCGATAGTACTTCGTCAAAGTCAGGTATCACATTATCATTGAGAATGGTAGTGTTGAACACATGCCATTTGGATGAGAGCCCTCCAAGTGTGGTGAGTACCATCTCTCGATCAGCTATTGTCTCCCCAATAGCCAACAGATTGTTCCTAATCTCGGTCAGCTTCAGAAAATATGATTGAATAGACTCATCCCTTCCTTTCTTCAGATTCTTCAATTGATTCTTGAAGAATAGGACTTGATTCGCATTGTTGGCCTTGAACATGTGGACCAACTTATCATACATCTCTTTGGATGTGCCCAGCTCAGAGATGTAGGCAACCAGAATCTTGTGAATTGAGTCCCTGATCATCAGCTTTGCTTTGATCTCCCCCTTCTTATACTTTCTTTTGGCGGCAGCAGTTGCAGTGGATGGAAGCTCTTGGATTTTACCCTGCACATAGTCCATCACCATGACATCTTAGTCTTCCAACATAAGATCCAATGTCATCTTCCAAGCATGGAAGTCATCCTTCCCAGTCAATTTGTCATCAGCCTTGAAGTCATTGTAGTTTGAGGAACCCATCCTCTTCTTCGGTGATTGCTACAAATTAGGGCTTTGTCTTCACCTCAACTCCGATACCATCTAAATTTATGTAGATGTTCTATGCTTGATGCAACTTTACTTCCTCTTCAACATTTAGACAACAATCACATAAACAATAAAGTAAAATGTTGATAGAACAAACCAGTAGATCGACAGAAGACAAACTAGAAACATATAAGTGTGATGGTGCGTTACGGCGGTCAACAAATGCTTCAACCAGCAAAGTCTCGATATGGTCAACTAACTAGCAATGTCACACAACCCATCAAGACAACTAAATGGTCAACTCAAAAGTCAACCCCAGAAAAGCCAACGTTGTCAGTCAACGATCAACGCAAACAGCAGCAAGGTCAATGCTGAAAAGTCAAAGTCAACATCTTGCCTCAAAAATAGTGCCAGAAAATGCGGATTAGGGAAATCGAGAATTTGGGAGAGTTTCAGGTCGATTTGACCTTGTGTTGACCAAAGTCAATGCTAGTCAAACTTTGATGCAGTTGCTGCAGAAACCCTAGACCAAAAACCAAAAATTGCTACTGCCAGATTTCCCACATGTGGAGAGAGAAGAGACTCCAAGTGATCGAACCAATCAAATGAGGAGAGAGAATGTGTGAGGATGAGATGAGTGAAATGTCCTCCAACGTTGACCTTATTTATATCCATCAGTGAGGGTGTGTGACACATCTGCTGGGGTACAAAACCTTAAAGCTGACCTGCACATATTTTGAATAGATTAAAAATAAATTCAAAATAAATGTTCTTCTCATCGGATCAAGATGATCTTTAGATCGATCTTGCACCTTCTGAAAGAGGAACCCAATAAAAATATTGGTATCTTCATCTGAGCATCATAACATGGAGTTTGGACCTAGTTGTCCAAAATTAACATGACAGACTTAGATGTTTTATCCTCTAGGTTAAAAGAGGATGGTACATGCCCTATCAAGTTCAGCATCTGCAAGAATTTGGTATATTGATAGCGGGGCTTCAACTCATATGATGAAGTACGAGAATATTTCTCGAGCTATAGGGAAGAGCAGATGAACTTCCAGATCACTATGGGCAATAACACGAACTGCACTCCAATTGGGAGAGGATCCGTAGTGTTTCAGATGGAAGCTGGAACTAGTGTCAAGATCACGGACGTACTACATGTGCCAAGACTTGGGATGAATCTATTCTCAGTATCCCAGTTGCAGAACAAAGGGTATGACATACACTTTACCAGAAAGAAAGTATATGTCAAGCATCCCAATTGGAAGCAAACAAGGCAGATCAGAGTCAGAAGCAACAGACTATATAGGTTGCAGATCGAAACCCCGATGGCACTAGTCAATAGTAATCTCGAAGACAAGAAAGGGTTGAATGAACTTTGGCATAGAAGAATGGGGCACTTGCATCACGGTGCATTGAAGATGCTCAGAGAAACAGTTGATGGGGCACCTGTTCTCAGCACAGAGCATGATGATGTATGTCAAGGATGCGTACTTGGGAAGTACAATAAGGCAGCTTTTCCCAGAAGTGAAAACAGGGCAGCAAGCATTTTCGGATTGATACACTCAGATATCTGTGGACCAATGTCCACAAACGCTCTCAAAGGTGGTAAATATTTTGTCACATTCATTGATGATCACTCCAGGAAGACCTGGATCTACTTCCTAAAGACAAAAGATGAAGTCTTTGAAAAGTTCAAAGAATTCAAGGCTCTTGTTGAAAACATGATGGGGAAGAAGATCAAGACATTGCGTTAAGATAATGGTGGGGAATACATAGATGGAGACTCCACAGATTTCTGCACAAAGGAGGGCATCAGGAGAGAGTGGATTGCGCCATACAATCCAGAGCAGAATGGTGTGGTAGAACGGAAGAACAGGACAATTGTAGGAGCAGCCAAGGCCATGTTATTTGACCTTGATTTACCTCGATATTTATGGGCCGAAGCTTGCAACACGGCAGTGTATATCTAGAACAGGACACCTCATAGAGCATTGAGGAAGAAGACTCCTGAAGAAGTTTTCACAGGGAAGAAACCGGAGGTAGGGCATCTTTGGATATTTGGTAGCATGGCATACTGTCATGTACCCAGCGAGAAGAGAAGCAAGCTAGATCAAACTACAGAAAGGGGGTATCTTGTAGGGTACAGTGACACCTCCAAGGCATATAGGATCTATATTCCTGATAGTAGGAAGGTTGTGATAAGACATGATGTTAAGTTCATGGACGATAGAGCATTTCAGAGATCACGTGATACGTTGGTAGAGGATCAAACTGCAGAAGTTCCTTTGGTCCAAGAACAGCAGGGGCACCAAGAAGAACAGATAGGAAAACAAACTTTGGTACCGAGGACAGGTACTAACAATTTCATAAAGGAAGATCAGGAAGATACTCAGTCCAAGGAGTTGTTAGATCAGGAGGAAGAGTTGAGAGAGAAGCCTTCCACCAATGGTCGGATCAGCAGGGAAGCTCAGCAAGTACTGAGGGTCGCAGAAAAATTTATTGGGACTCCCAAGAATGGGAAGAGATAGCGCAGACCTCCTGACAAGTACCAGGCCTTGGTGGCTCAAGTAGAGGAACCTTCCAACTTCCAGGAAGTTGTTCAGCACCAAGTATAGGTAGATGCCATGATAGAAGAGTATGCTTCTATCATGACAAATGATGTCTGGGAAGTTGTACCCAAACCTCAGAGCAGATCGGTTGTTGGATCATGTTAGATCTACAAGATCAAGTACGCTGCAAATGGCAGTGTAGAGAAATACAAGACAAGGTTCGTGGCAAAAGGGTATGCTCAGAAGGAAGGCATTGACTATGAGGAGACCTTCGCACCAGTTGCCAGATATACCTCCATCTGAATTGTCGTATCTTTAGCTGCACAGATGGGATGGGAGATTCATCAAATGGATGTCAAGACATCGTTCTTGAATGGAGAAATTGAGGAAGAGGTATATATCGAACAGCCAGAGGGTTTTGAGACTCATGAAAGAAGGTCTCATATATGCAAATTAAAGAAAGCCCTGTATGAGCTTAAGCAGGCTTCGAGAGCATGGTATGGTCGGATAGATAGCTATTTGCAAAATATGGGATTTGTCAAGAGTGATGCGGATCCCAATCTTTACTACTTGCTGGTAGAGGATGAGCCATTGGTACTAGTACTATATGTAGATGGTACTAGTACTATATGTAGATGATATGTTTCTCACGGGATCATCTAGGCTCATCAAGGATTGCAAACGGAATCTAGAAGTTGAATTCGACATGAAGAATTTGGGGTTGATGCACTACTTCCTAGGATTGGAAGTTTGTCAGAAAGATGGAGATATCTTCATGGGACATAAGAGGTATGCCTTGGAAATTCTGAATAGGTTAAGAATGCAGGATTGCAGGCCCATGGCCACACCCATGATCACAAATTGGAAAAAGATAGATGCATTAGAAGATACAGAGGTAGACCCCACCTTATATAAACAGCTCATCGGGTCATTGATGTATCTGGTTAACACCAGACCAGACATTTGCTTTGTTGTCAACACTCTTAGTTAATTCATGGTGGAACCCAAAAGAGTGCACTGGGCCACAGCAAGGCACGTCCTGAGGTATGTATGTGGAACAATCAGATTTGGTATCAGATATGGTAGAGGAGAGGATGTCAAACTCAATGGATTCACAGATGCAGATTGGGCAGGAAGCTTAGTGGATAGAAAAGTACCTCTGGGTACTGTTTCAGCGTTGGATCAAGAATGATGTCCTGGTGCAACAGGAAACAGAAGTCAGTAGCATTAAGCACAGCCGAAGCAGAGTACATGGCAGCTAGTACAGCTACGTGCGAAGCAATCTAGCTTCGGAAACTTCTTGTGAGTCTATTCAGAGGCAGGATGGAGCCAACTAGCGTTTACTGTGACAATCAGAGTTGTATCAAACTCTCTGAAAATCCAGTATTTCATGATCGGTCCAAACATATTGACATCAGATGTCATTTTATCAAAGACTGTGTGCAGCGTGGGGCAGTACAACTCCAGTACATTCCCCAGGCGAACAAACAGCAGATATACTCACTAAGCCTCTGGGGAGAATTAAGTTCACTCAGTTCAGGGAACAACTAGGTATGACTAAAAATTCTTCAGTAAGAAATGGATCCTCAGCGCAGTTGAAGGAGGGAGTTGTAGTATAGTAGCAGTTGGCAGCAGCACGAAGAGTCAGCAGCAGTACAGGTGCAACATTAGTGCAATGTTGGTGAGCATCATCTACAGCACAGCACCAGATGGTGAGCAACACATTGAGTGTTTTTTGCTAGAGCACTTTCCTCGCTAAGAGGGAGTGTTGATTTATGGTAGCATCGGATGTGCTCTAGCCTTGTAATTTTGTATATGGGCTAAGACACATATATTCCATAATACCCAGAAAGGATTTTGGAAGATTCCACTTAGAGATGGTTTAATTAAAATAATTAATCGTTTTTTAATGTTTTCCTTAGTGTAAACTTAGGGAAACTGATTAATTAAAGGGTATTAATTAAACTTAGAGTGAATCTTCTAGGAAAAGTCATGGATCTCCTCCAAGTTAATCTTAGCCCTTGATTATGTTTTAATCTTGGCCGTTGAAGGTTCAACAGAAGAATATCAGAAGAAGGGTGAAGGGGCCTATGGAAAAACACATCAGACACAGAAAGAATCAAGAGTTCGATTTCTTCAGTGAAAGGAAGAATCGAAATCATTCTGGTGAAATCTCCAGGAGGGAGAATTTCTAAAGCATAAAGAGTGCATGAAGAGGAGTGAGAGAGGAGCCAAAGGATCAGCGCAGAGTTACCCTAACAACAATTACGCTAGGCCAGCGCAGAAAAGCAGAGGAAGTTTCGATTTCTGTTGGAGGGGCAGTTGAGGGTTCATCCAGTTTCAGGAGGACAGTTCTGGAAGGAAGGAACACTCTAGTCTCACATAGCAGCAACCATAGAAGCAGCCACGACAAGCAACAGCAGTAGTGACGCAGTCACTGCGCAGAAATCATGCAGAGCTAGTCAGTGTGGGTGCAAGTCAGTGTCGGAACTTCATGGTGATGTGAGAATTGTCTCACTCAGCCTTTTCTCATCAAAAAGCTTCAGCTGATTGATTGACATTTACAATCACACATTTGTACTCGGAATTTCTACATAATAAAGAGACCTTCAGATTTGCTGCACTGGTTTTCCCACATTGGGTTTTTCCGAGGACAATTGTCCAAAAATAACGGTGTCTATGTCTGATTACTTGTGCTATTTTTTAATAGTGAAGTCTACAGCATATTTTATTTTGTTATTTAACACGAGAAATGTTAAATAATTGTGTTTGACAATGCAATAGAAGACATTCAATAAGTAGCTGCAGTAGAATTCTCCATTATAGAATTTTCACAGTCTAATCAATGGCTAAGATTAAAACTTGACTTGATCTTCGTTTTCTAGAAGATTCACACTTGTTTTATTAATATCCTTTAATTATTTAATTTCCCTAAGTTTAGACTTAGGGTCTCCATTAAAATAATTAATTATTTTAATAAGACATAAACCGAGTGGAATTTCTACAAACAGTTTCTGGGTTCTTTGGAACACTGATATCCAAGTCTTCTCACAAAGTTTGAGACTTAGAATGCTTTCCAATGCTACAAAAATCAACACTTCATGCTATGTGCGACCATAGGGTGAGTGGTTCACCTTCCCCTATAGGTATGCTATGTACAGCGAGAATGCAAAGGCTTATCGCTAAGAACAACAATTTTGGATACACAAGTGTCCAAAATTAATGTGCAAAAAGAGACAATGAGACAAATATGGATGAGGTTTGGTTGCTCTATTGTTATTGGTGACCTCTGTAGAAGGTCCATTCTTTCTTAAAGTTGTTGACTATTCTGGAAAGCGCAAGGATGCATCTTTCCAATTTGAGCTTCTTCAAGAAGCTATAGAGGATGTTGGGGTTGATAGTGTGGTGCAGGTTGTGACAGATGCAGCAGCAATTTGTAGATCAGCTAGGTTATCGATTCAAAGCAGGTATCAACATAATTTTTGGACTCTTTGTTGTGTGCATGCACTCAATAATGCACTGAAGGACATTCGCAAAATTTAGTGGATATCAGATTTGGTGACAGCTGCTAGAGATGTGCAGACGTTTATCTGCAACCACCACACCTCCTTGGCCATGTACAGGGCTCACACAAGGAAGGAATTCCTCAAGCCCACCGATACTAGATATGCTAGCTATTATCTTTTATTGGAGAGGATGCTAGAGGTACAAGCACCACTACAGTCCTTGGTTGTGAGTCCAGAGTGGGGAACGTGGTTAAAATCAAAGACAGACTCCGGGAAGAAGGTCAGGCTTCAGGGATTGGACAATGATTGGTAGGCAAATTGTGATTATTTGGTGTCATTCTTGGGCCCTATTGTGGAGGTCATTCATTACACTGATACATATGCTCCTAGTCTTGGAGAAATCTATGAGACCTTCGATAGCATGTTGGGTCGTGTGAAGGAAGCCATTCAGCAAAGGGAACCCTCATTAGAGTTCTATACATCTCTGATTCGACCCATCATTCAACGTAGGTGGGATCGCATGAACACACCTTTGCACATGGCAGCATATGCATTAAATCCAAAATGGTATGTTGAAAGGCATGGGAGAGTGCCTCCTATTGATGATCCTGAGGTAAAGAATGCCTTCCTAGCTGCAATTGCAAAGATGTACAGTGAGGAGGAGGGGGAAAAATTTCGAAGACAGTTTGTTCAGTTTGCATCTCTTAGTGGCCCCTTCAACACACCTCGTGCTCGGATAGATCGCATAGATCTATCCCAAGATGACCTGATTGGTTGGTGGAGGATGAATGGGGATGGTGCTCCAAAGCTCAAACAGCTAGCTATGTGTTTGTTGTCTCAGATAGCTAGTTCCTCTGCAGCAAAGAGGAATTGGTCCACATATAGCTTCATCCACTCTATCAAGAGGAATAGGCTTACCTCTAAAAGAGCTAAGAAGTTAGCTGTTGTGTACAGTGCCCTACGTCTTGGGCATAGGAAGACACCTGAGTATTTGAAGGGAGCAGCAACACGATGGGATGTTGATCCAAAGGATGATGCACACGTAGATATGGAGGAGAGACTTGATGAGACACAAATGGGGTTGGTTGGTGTGCCACTTAGCATGTTTGAGAATGCAAATGATTCTGATCAGATGGTGACATGGTTGATCCTAATATATTCATGCAGCAGTTGGATGCAAAGTTGAGCAATTATGCTCATTTTAAACAAACTTACATGTATGATTGTATGATGTATGTTTTAACTTTCAAATTTGTTTCAATTATATGATTCATCGATTTATAATTTTATCATTTATCCTTCATGATGTAAGTGATATATAATGATAAAGATTACGACAGTTACATTATAAATACTAAATTTTCAATGGTATATCATATATTTTTATATTTTATAATTTTTGAGACCCTGACATCCCCCCACGTTTCCTAAAAATTGGTGGGGATCTTTTGCACAGGCCGCTCTCGCGTATCCCCGGTCCCTCGCCCCCATCTCCAGGGTACTTGGTGGAACATTGCAAAAAACAATCCATTTTGGAAATCGATGTGTAATGCCATTGTTGTTGTTGGCCCAAGGTATAAAAGCACTACATATGATGAGTTGCATAAGCCAATTCTTAAAGCAAATAATGAGGACATCAACTCTAGATTGGTGGAAATAGAGCAATCATAGGAGGTCATTGGATGCATAATCATGTTTGACGGCTGGACAGACAAGAAGGGTAGGACCCTTTTTAATTTCTTGGTACATTGTCCCAAGGGTACTATGCTTTATCAAATCAGTGGATGCATCTGCACATGTAAAAGATTCAAAGTTGCTATGTGAGTTGGATGGGTTCCTCTAGCAGATTGGTTTGCCAATGTGGTGCAAATCATAACTGATAATGCAGCTAATTATGTGGCTGCTAGTAGGATGCTTATGGACAGGCATCATTCAATATTTTGGACTCCATGCCTTGTGCATTGTATTGATTTGATGCTTGAGGATATGGTGAAACTTTCCTTCATCAAGGAGGTGATTGATCAAGTAACGAACATCCCCAAGTTCAAATATAACCATGCTTTCGTTCTTAGCATCATGAGGAAATGCACCAGAAATAGGGAGTTGCGGTATCCTGCAACCATATTCTTTGCAACCAGCTTCCTTCAATGTCAGTTTGAGTTGAAGCAAACATTTGTTTGTGATGAGTGGCATGCATGTACATATAGCAGGAGAGATGATGGCAGATCCATTGCTAAATTGGTGTACATTGACCAATTTTGCACACACACATATACATTTTGTATTAGATTTAGATTTTCCAGGAGTGACATTTTCACTCCCAAATTTGTACCCTTACTAGTTGTATCCTCTAGTCCTATTGACTTGCTTTTGTGGTCATTCGTTGGACACTAATAAAATTATCTTATCTTAACTGACCACTTCCGAGAAAGGGTCGAAGAAGTGTGCTCAGTTAGTGAACCTTTAGTAAAAGTTTTGATATTGGTTGATGATGACAAGCCTACAATGGGCTCACTGTATGAGACCATGAATAGGACCAAAGAAACTATCAGATTTCATTATGTGGGCAAGGATACCCTTGGGTTTAATAGACAGATGACGTTGTGGGATTTGATTGATCATCAGAGGATCGAGGTGTTCCATCAACCCATTCATGCAGCAACACTTTTCCTCAACCCCACATGTTCCTACAAATGCAACTTTAATTTTGATGGAGAGGTGATGGAAGGGATGCATACTTGTCTTTATACGATGGTACCTGATGTAGAGGTTCGCAGCCCAATCAATCGCGAGATAGAAAGATATCGGGAGGGTTTTGGACTACTTAGATTTGATGATGCTCTTAGTGGAAGGACCACTTTGATGCCACGTAAGTTATTAAAATTTATAACTTCAGATCTTTAAATTCACTTATGTCTTATTTGAAAGCTGAATTATGTTTTCTTTATTTTCTATTTTCCATTTTAATGAAATGTAAAATATTTGTTTCTTCAAAGAAAAATTCTATAAGCTATGATTTAGTTTAGGCTGGAAAAATCGAAAATTTAAATTTCAAATTTGCCTCCAAAATTTAAGGTCGGCCTTCCCTCCATCTTGTATATAAAGGGGAGCCTTCATCCTCATTTCAATCATCCTATTCTTTTCTCTGAAATAGCCACAGATGAAAGGAGGTTTCCAGCAAAGGTAATGAGGGCAAGTTTGGGATCGGTTCAGTTTCCTTCATGGGCTGTGTTCCACAAGCAGAAGGCCGAAATCAGTTTGGGCTTATCTATACTATATTCTGGGCTCACTTATCTTCATCACAGGACCGAGTTCGAGCAGAAAGAAGCCGCACCTGTTGAGGGTGAATTTGATGACAGCTTGGGACAGTTGTGGAGGTATCATTCTCCTTGAAGCTATACACATTAGTTTGGGTTTCCCCCAGCTAGGTCGCAGGCCTTAAGAATCCTGTCCTGGAGGCCGAGAACCTACAGCAAGAAATCTGCAGTCAGGGTTACTTTATCATAAGGCTGTGTAATGGGTTTTGAAGCATAGGAGAAGGCTTAAGGGCTACAGCATTTGAAGGGACTAAGTAATCCGCAGTTTAGTAAAGGGATCAAAGGCAGTGAATGAGGTAGGAGCTGACTGTGTTTATGCCTAGTCAGTCCTACCTAAATTACAGAGCAGTCACCAGTCTTGGAAGCCTACACTGAACATCAGATTTGCAGCCTTGTTTGAACCATCCTTTTGTCGAAGGGCGGTAGTATTAATCCTTTTCTCTTGCAAGTCATTTTGACTTTGAAGTATTTTACTTTCTCTCTCTCCTGAACATTTGACATTAATGATAAGAAGAATTGATAAGGGTTTTCCCCATATTGGGGTTTTTCCCTGGCTTGTTCCATATTCGTGTGTTCTACTTCTACTGTCTTGTCTTGTCTTCAGCTTTTATTTCTTATGTTCTTAGTACTTACATTAGTTACAGCTATGTTTAATGAGATTGCTTATGGATTAATGCACATATGATGTAACTAACCTAAGCTAAGAACATGTTAACCCAAAATTAACATGGTATCAGAGCCAGGTGAGGACAGGCCCAAGCTTAAGATATTGCAATCTCTAAGAAGCACCTAAGGAACTTCTGCAGATATCACCCTCAGCCCTCTGTGGTAGGACAAGTACAAGTTCAAGGAGGCAAATCTGTGACATTATCTCAAGGCCTTCTACAAGCCCTTATTAGTAAACTTGGGCTCAAATTCAAAGAGCAACTCAGTCATATGAACAAAGGTGGGAAGTCATCCAGGTATGTTTCAGAATTTATGAGGTATACTTTCAAGTAGTTTCAAGATATTTTCAGAGGTACATTTAGTAGTATAACTTCAGAAGGAGTTATTTCCTTTCAAGATCCTTGCCTTGACTCTGAAGTGTTACTGTAACATAAAATATATGACCTGGAGCATTGTGAAAAAGGAAGTGATCCTTTGGATTGAAGTTGGTTGAAGAATATGGCAATGAAGCTTGAGAGCCTCGTGCATATATAAGGCTATACATCTTTGTTTAGGGTACCAAAAGAAATTGGACAGGGAATGTGTCACTCTAAAGAGATAATGGAATCATCCTCAAATATTGTAGCAGAAAGGGTAGAAAAAGATGACGTGTTCCTTTGGTTAGAGGCTTGCTTGATAGTATAATTCAAATAAATTTAATGATCTGCATCTAAAGAAGTCAACCCAGAATTTACTGTCAGTACTGTGGAAGATTGACTGACTTGAGAAGTATTGCTGCAATTATTCTTCAACAAAACTTTTGATGTATGGAGGGCATTGAAATCACAAGCCTTATATCTAGCAAGTCCGGTTTTGTGAAGCTCCATTTGAAAGTTATAAGGCTGTTGATCTCTGCTAGGCCGAGCTCCAAGATTCACCATCTTCTGTGATCTTCATCACAGAACAGCGAAATTTTTTGGTAAAATTGTCCTAGCTTCAAGACACCTCATGTCAATGAAAGGTCGGACTTAGATCTTGTTATTAACTTCATCATTGTGGCCCTCTTAGGGCACCATTCCAAAGAATTCTCTGCAATTTTTCTGTGACTAAAGTGGTACAAGAAGATCGAAAGGTTCAGGCAGTAAGAGGACATCGAAGTTGATTAGAACCTTGGTTCCTTCATTACATCGGAGACCTTCTCTTCCTATGCAGTCTTGTGCATCTCCATTTAAAGGGCAGCCTGATCTCAGTTCTAGACTAAGTGTAAAGCAGCTACCGAAGTCAATAATTTATTACCTTTTTAAGAAGTATCAGCCTTGAAGCTTGAAGTAGGGAAGTCTGATATCAAGCAGATCACCGTGTGCAAATTCAAGGTGTAAAAGTGACAGTGATAGCCCTTTTCATATGCATACATCAATTACAGCATTTTCCTACAAGCCTACCTATATAACATTCTGAACTCAGTGACAAGCATTGTGTAAGCATCTCTGTCCGTTAGAAATCTGGAATAACTTGAGAAGCCTGTGGAGGATATCTATATTTGATCCAGTGAAGTCTTAACCTTCTTGAAGATATTCTGAACAGTTTTGTGTGTTGCTACATTCATCTCCGCAATCATGCATCGATCCACTGACCAAGAATCTGCCCTGGAGTATACTCTTAGTATGATTTTCATGCTAACTATGATAAGATCCATGTGATATGTTGATCAGATGTCTGGGACTTGATTTGTCCACAACGCAACCTGAACAGTTGTACATGATGATGGCAACAAAATAATTGAAGTACAGCATCCCTTCTATGTGTTTAGGATTATGTCTGTAGAGATTTCCTCTATAAGAAAGACTTGGGATTGATCATTATATTGTTGTTGGAATGTCTGCATGGTGATCTGTGTATGAACATCTTTAGGACCAGTAAACAGAATAATAACACTGCATGACAAACCAAGTTTATATATATATATATATCAATGCTGGGGTATATTGGGGATGACAATCAGAGTCTTGGTATCTATGTCATGATAATGTAGTATTTTTGTATTAATGCCTGGAAGGACAGATCCTTATCATCTTGAAAAGAATCTATCGGCATCATCGAGAAAATATCTCAGTTAAGATATATGGACAGAGACATTTGAAGATACTCCAAGAGATTCCTAGTTTGAATCACAGCAAAACAATAGTTTTGAAATTCGGGGTCTTTCCAGATATAATAAAATTAATGTCTTGAAGACCTTAGTATGTTCGTCTGTGATTTAATTGAAAAACATCAGTATGAATATTTTGTAGAATGCATATGTTGCAAAGGTAACTTAAGCATGAAATTTTTTTATGATCTGTTGAGCAGAAGTGGAGGAAGTTGTTGTTGATACTGACAACTTTGTATTGCAGACCGACAGGGTCAGCAAATCATTATTGATGATTATCTATGTATTGATTATGAGCACAAGAGGATCCATAACAGGATATAGGACAGGTTTCAGGTGGCTCAATGATTGTGTTCTAGAAATGTCAATCTCCCTACATTCAGAGAGAGCTATGGTCAATCCATGATAATTAGATTACTCAGACAGCTGTGATGAAGTTTGCATCTCTATCTAAGATAAGGCTTCAGAGGGAGCCTCAGAGATGACTATGACCCAAGCAATATGACAGGAAAACAGCTAAGACTTCGGGAGCAATAATTGAAAATAATATTTGTTATAAGTCTTTCACAGGCTGATAAAATGGAGAAACCACAGATCCCTGGTCTTCCTGTGCCTTATTTGTTGATAGCTGCTCAGATATTCCGGTGTTGTATCGGTTAACAAAATGATGACATATTACTTGATTCTGCTGCTCTGAGAGCTTCATTAAAGCTGAACGCATGACTTACTATGAAGCCTCTCTATTGAAGAAGCTCTTCAGTGAGTTGTTTGTGGCATGTGCACTCCGTCATTACAGAAGATTCTGAGAATCCAGTATGTTTACATACCTATCCATATGGTACAACAAAGGGCATTCCTGTTTTAAGATATGCTTGAGCGTTCATATCTCATGATAAGCAGATGAACACTGTGCACCCAGAAAAGACTTGTTTTGGCTATGGTCTTCCCAATATGGATGAGTGAGAACAGACATAGAGGATCATCAAGTCTCTGCTGTAAACCAATATGTTTATGTTGCTGAACGGAGAAATGAGGCTCCCATTGATTGTAATGAATAAAATAATATAAATAATGATTAATTAGTTAATTAGTAATTAGGTTGAAAGGGCATGTCTAATGAGACACGACCTTTCGTGAAGAGGCACCTGTCTGAGTATATAAGCAGACCTCATTTTTAACATTCATCAATCAATTCATTCTTCATACTTTTAATAATATTTGTATCCTCATGGATATTTTTATATTCCAAGCCTTATGGAGTATTTAACTTGAGAAGGAACTTTGTTCACTTCATTTGGCATCAGAGGAGTTCGATCTTCTAGTCGCTCACCGCTGCACAGAGCCACGCTCTCCTATCTAGGTCTTTGACCGTCAAATTCGTCAACATTGTTGTCGTTGAAGCATTTCGCTAAACTTTTTGGAGTTACTCCGTTTGCTGATTTCATCAAAGGCCCTTGGCCATTTTTTAAAGAACAAAAAAAAAGGATATAAGAAAAAAAAGGTCAACATAGAAAAAAGACTATAGGAAAAATGAAAAAAGTTAAAACAAAAATAATAATAATTATTGAAAAGTTATTTAAAAATAATAGCTATAACAAGCTGGCCGCAAACCGTCCAATTCCGAAGACCACACAGTAGAGGTCATTGCAAACAAATTCACTAGCCAACAAACATCACGCCATCGTACGAAGCGTCAGCCGCCACAGTCGACAGCTCCTATCGCCTCTTCCCCAACACACAGCCGACAAGCTGCTGTATGTCGCAGCCGTGGTGCCAAAGACCAGACACCATACATAACGAATTAAAAATTTAAGAAAGCTACAACTAGCAATTCGACCACCGATCCTACAACTTCCATCATATGATTCTGTGGGCGTGTTGTTTTTGTCACCTACCATACCAGCCATTGTTTTTCGTCCATCCATCACTTGTCTCTTTTGTCGTTCACCTAAGAATCTCGCGACATCTCTTCCGACTGCCACAATCCTGTGCCCTTGCCATTTTACGCATCACACCTAACCCTTAGACAATCGGTCACTGGTATATCTTGTGCTGCCATCATTGATCAATTGTTCGTTGACTTCCACGATCGCGTCCCAGTCTGTCGACATCGAACCTGTTCAAACACATTTCGCAACCATACACCATTCCGTCCGCAACCATACACTATTCCATCCACGTACACTGTTAAATTGTTCGTTTTGTTGTCGTTCCCTGTCAAAAGACGTGGCCCTAATCGAAGGTCAACATAAGGGTTGACGCCAATTCATAAGGTTGGGCACCGTGGTTAATAAAAATAACTCGTGGGTTCAATATAGTTATCGGGGAATCCCATTTAGCACATTATTAATCAACTCAATTAATTAATTAATTAATTTTAAAAAAAAGGGAAAATAGTAAAAGTATCTACAAAAAGGATCACTCACAGGAAGAGATATTATGATCTCTATTAGTCCTACTCTACGGTGCACAGGTTCCCGCACCCGGGGGTGGGGTTCTCGAACCCGCACTAGGTTCCCGCACCCAAGTACCGGATTCGGGTACGGGTTCTTCTTAGAAGAACCCAAACGAACCGAGTTCTTCTATGAAGAACTGGGTTCTTCGAAAAAAAATTCAGGTTCTTTGGGTACAAAGAACCCATGGTTTGGGTACTTAGAACCCGAATTTCGGGTTCTTCAGGTTCTTCATGAATAATTTCCTCAAATATATATATATATATATATATATATATATATATATATATATATTTTAAATGAAAAATTTAAAATTTTTAATTAAATTTTAATAAATATTAAAATAAAATTAAAAATAATTTAATAAATTAGAAATCTAACTATTTTTTAAAACATACAAATTACAATTAAATTTTAAAACTTAAAACTAAAAAAAAAAAAAAAAAAACCTTAAAACATACCTACCTATTCATGAATCATAAGTTCATAACTCACCCAGCGAAAGCGTAGACTTACCACAAGCATCCACCCTCAAATTGCTATGGATGAGCCAGAGCCTCAAGATGAGAGTGATTCCTACTTGGAGAGCATGCTAACTGAAGATCTAAGTGATGCTGATGACATGGATGCTGATGATATGGCTTGAGGAAGCCATTGCTCACTATTAGGCTTTAGCTATTTTTATTTTAGTATATCAAAATTTCCTAGTTCATGTTTACATTTTGCCATTTGGAGATGCCTTGAGGCAAATTTTGAATTTAGTATGACAATGGACATATATTTTGAAATTTTGAATCATGATTCTAATTTCTTATAAGTTATTAATATGTAAATTGAGCTCCAATTTTCACTTGATATCATATATGAATCATGATATTATCAAACTAGAAATTTTGAAATTTCAATGACAAATGTCACATGTGAATGTTGAAACTTGAATGTTGAATGATGTGCATGTTTAAATTTTTAAAGTTTAAAGTTTATAAATTATTAGTAATTTACAAATTACTATATTAGTGTCATTAAATTTATAATTTATAAATTATAATTTAGAAAATATAGTATTATATATGATATAAAAATTATAATATATATTAATATAAAAATACCCAGACGAACCCACATACCCTATTTCAAAAAATGTCGTCCCCGTCCCTGTCCCTGTCCCCGAACCCATGTTTCTTGGGAACATAGGTCCTACTGAAGGGATTAATTATTTAGTCCTAAATGTGCTAACCAATTAGTGATTCCTGAATCAAATATAATTGAAACAAACTTTGTTGACACAAGCGACAAACAATACAATGTAAATAATCTACAACTAAGTATTGGGGATTATACATTTATCTCGCAATTTACCATGAAATCCTTATTTTTTTAACGATAGTGACATTGTGTTGGGTTCACCATGGATGGAAACCCTAGGGTCATTTATCTTAAATACGAAAAAGAAGTTTTTAATAATCTCCTACAAAAAGAAGAAAATAACACTACAGAACGTTAACTTGAAGCCAAATTCAGTGACGCCTGAAGACATACAAGAAATTTCAAAAGTAATTCTTCAAGAAAGTAAAAGGCGATCAAAAATATGCAAAAAGAAATTGACAAAATCACCACTAACAAGAATGAAGAAGTTGCTTGCCTCAAGGACCACAATGAAAAATTACTAACACAGATAAAGAAGGATAAGAAGTTGGAAAACAAGGTGCAACAATTTGTTGAAAATAAAGCATCGAATGTAGAAATACAAGTTGAAGAGAAAGAAACTTATACTAATGCAGTGAATGTCACAACTAAAGAAGAAGACAAACAAGTTGAAAAAAATACAAAATTAGATGTTGTAGTTTAGATGATGAACATCCCATGTAAAGGTTCTATAACCAAATCAACAACATCCTCGCCAGAAGAAAATCAAAGAATTCAAACCAAAAAAGTTCCCTATCGACATCCAAATCACGGGAGCAGACAGCTCGACCAAGCTATGTATTCAGAACAAAAACAACAAGTTGATGTTTTGAAGAATACTAATGTCAATGCAATCCGCTCAAGTGATAATTCATCACAAGTTTCAAGTTGCCATAAGATTCCACAAAAGATTGATTTAGGATGGTCTGATCCATTCTCTGTGCAACAGTTTTGTTTGTCACTTAGAGAATCATATCAACTTGTATCGACAAGGATCACTGCCCCAAGACGAGAAGACATTCGTAGCAGGAAAAGAAATCAAGGCCATTCATCAACAAGCTTTGAAGACAAATCTTTTTGAGGAGAGAGACAGTGTAATGAATAAAATAATATAAATAATGATTAATTAGTTAATTAGTAATTAGGTTGAAAGGGCATGTCTGATGAGACATGACCTTTCATGAAGAGGCACGTGTCTAGGTATATAAGCAGACCTCATTTGTAACATTCAGCAATCAATTCATTCTTCATACTTTTAATAATATTTGTATTTTCGCGGATATTTTTATATTCCAAGTCTTCTGAAATATTTAACTTGAGAAGGAACTTTGTTCACTTCATTGATCCAGTTTTGATTTTCAAGAAGCAGCGTCCAACTATTCCCTACATGAAGGGATCCTTGGTTGAATATTGAGCTCTGAGAGCTCCTGGGGGCTTGAGGTACTTATTGAGCTATGAGCGACCATAGGGTGAGTGGTTCACCTTCCCCTAATGGTACATTGTGTACAGGGTGAGTGGTTCACCTTCCCTGTGATACCCCATGGTGGTTGACATGTGTGTACTATGTAGGGTGAGTGGTTCACCTTCCCTTACGTTTGCGGACACGTGTGTAGGGTGAGTGGTTCACCTTCCCCTACTGTTGATGGCATATGCATAGGATGAGTGGTTCACCTTCTCCTATGGCATATGAACAAGATGAGTGGTTCACCTTCTCCTGCGGGTATCCCATTAAGAGATGCATATAGGCATCTGTTGACATGTCAGTGGGACGTGGTTCATCCTTTCCCACATGTCGGATGCTCATTCCCTACGATTGATGGTTGACATGTCGATAGGATGTGGTTCATCCGTTCCCCACGTGCAGGATTCTTCCTACTATTATTGGTTTGCATGTGTATAGGACGTGGTCGATCCTTTCCTTACTGTTAGTGTTTTGCATGTGTGTAGGAGGTGGTTCATCCTTTCCCTACATATGGTTATGATATGTCTTTCTAGGATGTGGTTCATTCTTTCCCTACATGTGATTGTGATGTGTGTTTGTAGGATGTGGTTCATCCTTTCCCTACGTGTGATTATGAGCAGGATGTGAGATATTATTTCCCTGCTAGTGTTTTTGCATCTTCCTACCCAAGTAGTTCGGGACTAATGGGAAGTACCTCTCATATGGCCAATGAGTTTGGAAATGAGGATAGAAACCATAGCACTACCGATGGACGCATCATGTATTGTCGTACTCTCTATGCTAAGATGCATGGTGTTCAACAACTTGATATTGCATCAAGTTTGATTGAGGTTTTACCTCTGGACTGACTTTGGGTCAGTGGAGAGTGGCGAGGTCTTGTGACTCACTCTCAATCAATTCTTCTTCATTATTTATTCAGTGTTCAACAGAGCACAGCAGAGAAGACAGAGATGGTTCATGGTTCATGATGACAAATGGCAGGATGGCATGATGATCTATGGCAGCAGATGGATTGGCAAGTGGAATTCTCCCTAGTTGAGAGGGAGTGTTAAAGTTGGCAACTAGGGCCAAGTTCCACTTTGGTCTCCTCAGTTGATGGAGATAATCATTCCATTGAATCCCTCTTTTCGAGAGGACCAAAATCGATCTAAAGATCATCAAATTTGGTCAAAGAAAATATTTGTTTATTCAAATAGAAAATTCTATAATTTATGATTTAGTTTAGGCGGGAAAAAATCGAAAATTTAAATTTCAAATTTGCCTCCAAAATTTAAGGTTTGTCTTCCCTCCATCTTGTATATAAAGAGGAGCCTTCATCCTCGTTACAATCATCCTATTCTTCTCACTGAAATAGACGCAGATGAAAGGAGGTTTCCGGCGAAGGTCCTTCACAGACTGTGTTCCACAGGCAGAAGGCGAAATCAGTTTGGGCTTATCTATACTATATTCTGGATTCACTTATCTTCATGACAGGACCAACTTCGAGCAGAAAGAAGCCGCACCTGTTGAGGGTGAATTTGATGACAGCTTGGGACAGTTGTGGAGGTATCATTCTCCTTCAAGTTATCCACATTAGTTTGAGTCTCCTCCAACTAGGCCACAGGCCTTAAGACCCCTGTCCTGGAGGCCAAGAACCTACAGCAAGAAATCCGCAGTCTAGGTTACTTTATCATAAGGTTGTGTAATGGGTTTTGAAGCCTAGGAGAAGGCTTAAGGGCTACAGCATTTGAAGGGACTAAGTAATTCGCAGTTTAGTAAAGGAATCAGAGGCAGTGAATGAGGTAGTAGCTGACTGTGTTTATTCCCTAGTCAGTTCCACCTAAATTACAGAGCAGTCACCAGTCCTGGAAGCCTACACTGAACATCAGATTTGCAGCCTTGTTTGAACCATCCTCTTGTCTAAGGGCAGTAGTATTAATCCTTCTCTCTTGCAAGTCATTTTGACTTTGAAGTATTTTACTTTCTCTCTCTGCTGAACATTTGACATTAATGATAAGAAGAATTGATAAAGGTTTTCCCATCTTGGGGTTTTTCCCTGGCTTGTGCCATATTTGTGTGTTCTACTGTCTTGGCTTGTCTTCAGCTTTTATTACTTATGTTCTTACATTAGTTACAGCTATGTTTAACGATATTGCTTATGGATTAATGGGCATATGATGTAAATAACCTAAGCTAAGAACATGTTAACCAGCAATTAACAATTTGTCATCACAATCCTCAATAAAACCTGTAGCAATATGGGATGTGATCGCAATTGGAATGTATTTGAAAAAATACACTCAAAGAAACGCAAGTTAGAACTTCAAACTTGAATAGGGAAAATACATTTATTGTAATTTATGACCCTGAAGGCTCATTATCTTTTTAAGACCATCTTACAGGTTGGAGTTCTCATGTCTCAATGACTTAATGTATGTCCATTACAATCTCCGACTATGGATGAGGCAAATTGATAGAACATCGGATGTGGATGCCATTTCCTTAGATAATATTTATGTATTGTCTAAGTGGAGGATGGAGTCTAAGCATCCTATCATGGAGGAGGCACCTAGATGGTTAGAGGAGAGACAAGCAGAACAGCAGGTGGAGCAAGAGGTGGAGGAGCAGGAGAATGAGGAGAAGCGAGAGGAGGATGTGGTGGTATCAGCACCACCTCTTGGAGAGATAGATCAGCCTAGTCCTACACCCACCAGTCACCATCAAACACTTGTTGCGATGCCAGGGCCTTCTTCTGTTAGGAGAAGGTCTGGCAAAGAGCCCATCATCTTTTTCCATAAAAGGAGGAGAGGGCATTAGCTAGCTGCTAGTATTTTTTTGTTGTCGTTGTACATCTAACTCATTATGATGAGATACATTTATATACATCATGTCATTTTGTATTGGTTCTCTATTTTTGGGTCCTTGATTGGACAACTATCAGACTTGAGGATTCAGTATCGACTATGATGGATCATTTTTTATTTGGCATTCACTATGTGTGTGTGTGGCAATGTGTTTATTTGATGTTGTTGTTGCTTTATATGTTTAACATTTTCTTAAAAATGAATATATTATTATTTTTTTTATGTTTGCCAAAGTTTTTCCGATTTTTTTCCTGATTTTTCTGAAACAATGTTTTCTGGACCCTCACCAATTTTTTGCCAATTCTGATTCTGGACACTATCCATCCACCTGAGCCCTTCTTGTCAAACTGCCGAGCCGAAAGCAGATGCAGGAAAGACAACTCATGCATGTAAGAATATATCTAGCATAAAGAAAAGGAAAGGAAGGCAGAATGAATAGCAAGAAGAAATAGGAGGATACATCTTGCCTTACTACAAATCCCCAGATATGCATAAAATATCCAACAGACTTACTGTACTAGTTAAATGCTTTCATGCCCATTTGGTATTTTATTTTTCATGGTGACATCCAGAAAAGATTTAAATTCGAAAAAAGAAAAGATTTTAAATTGGGAAAAAGAAGGGATATATGTCTGCATTCACCCAATAAACTGGCCTTGCATGCAATAACAGCTACTAAAGAACATACCAGTATTTTTGCAGATTATCTCTATAAGCAACTATTTCTGTCTCAATAATTTTACAAATCCTCTAGAACAAGTGAGACAAACAAGTTTCCTGTAAGGCATTCTTGAAGCTCAAAATCTGTCTTACCAATAGCTGATCAGCCAACTCTGAAGATGAAGCGAATAAAAGGCCATTTTCATCAACGTTGATGAGCTCCTTTATGCTTATCATGCATTCCAAAAATAAAACTAAAAATAAAAAAACTGTTCAATATACATCAAATAAAAGCAGTATTCTTAAATATGAAACTGAATTATCTGAATTACCATCTAATGTGATATCAACAGAATTTCGAATGAATAATAATTTATAAAAGATCTGCAAAAGAGAGAATCTACCATGAATATGAAACAGCACACACTGGTAACCCACATCCAAACATATCTACAACCTATGCCACATCAAACATCACCGTTACAAGTAAAACAATAAATCACTTCCTCGAAAATTTGTCCTCACAAGAATGTACGTATAGATATTACGCTGCAAGATCTATTTTTCAAGTTTCAACAAATCAAAATGAAAGAAATTAAAACATTCTTAACATGAATAGTGAAACCTTCATAGGGAGATCTAATCCAGATGAAGATGTATGCAGACAAACACCTAGATCAGCTGATCCTGGAAATCACCATAATTAATCAAGATAAACATAGATTTCAAATTATAACTATGAAATTTCAATAATAAAATTTCAAGTGAGTAACCAATATTTAAGATATATTTTACCAAGCAATAAAGGATAATCGGCAGCAGATAACCACATTGTACGAAATGCTACACGTTTGAGATGCAACTTCTTTATTTTCTCCTCGTACTTTTCTCTTTCTGGACCCTTTCCTTTCAGTGCACAACACTTCATTTGTCAATGATTTACCTCATCTAATTCTGTGCACTGCTGATATAAGCTAATAACCCAGTAAAGTCATAGTAATTATTCCACAACATTTCAATCCATGCTAAAGTTGTACATCAAGCAAAATGTTTTTAATGACTCCACAGGAGTACATCCAAACCTGTAATAATAAACAGCAACCTTGGAAATGGAAACTGCTTCCCCTTGGTAAAATCCTTCCAAAGGCTTTCCTCTGATATAGAATCAAATTCATTTAAAATTGCAGCTACACGCCTATCGTACATAATTGCCGCCTCCAAAAGAATGCTGAAATCTTCATCCGGAGTCCTACAAAATGATTGTACAATTCACCAGACAAATTGAGAGAAGCATGTTCAGACTCCATGCAGAATTGAGCAAACTTATATAGAACCATGCTTCAACATGGCCCAAGAAAGATCAGGCCATTTTGAACCAAATTGAAATCGAACAGCATTCTTTCTGGGTGTCATTTTCTATCACGATATTGTCTGTTGACTATTTCTTGTAAAAAGAGGTATCCTACCATACTGGTTCTTGTAACAGAGTTTTTAATCATGCATAACTCGGTTCCAAGTTTGAAGTGTTTATGACTATAGATACAAAATAACGCAATAACAAAATCATGTTTGCAATTTCTTGATATGGTTTAATCTGATAACTATCAGTTCAATACTTATTCTTAAGAGATATGAATGAATTTAAATCTTTCATGAATAAGATAGTCAGGTGCAGAAACTTCACACTATATGATTGAGTAATTAGTACTTACAAAGAGATCAAATAAAGAATTGCTGATTACTGAAGATCGTTAGATGCATTTACCAGCTAGTACTGCTCACAATAAGTGCTGGTCTGTTTTCATTCAATGAGATGCTCTCATCATCCTCATGACCTTGATTGTCTCTTGCAACCACACGATTAGTAAAGAGGGTGTACTCCACCCTCGCTGGAGTTGTTATCATCCCTTGTTTATTCCATGCAACACAAGTGATATCACAATCTGGTGCTCTGGAATATGAAGCACCAGCACCATCAGTCCTGGTGGCCAGACTTGTTCCATCTTCTGTTACCGAAACAATCTCCATTCCTTGATCTATGTCACCATCACTGCAACAATCGTGGATGCCAAGTGGATTTGCAATATCCTTGTTCAATCTGCAAAATAACTACAGAAAACCAAGAACTAACAAGATTTTCAAAAGAAAATACTAATCAAATATTAAATATGATTCTCTCACAAAGTGAATCTTACCTCATGCTTCTCCTTTAGTTGTGTAGGATGGAAAAATTCTGGAGATCGGTCATATACAACAGTTGCTCTGTAGATAAAACATACAGAGACAAAAGATTCTCCATCAGTCTGGAGTACTTAAATTTCTGCCCTCTGGTCTGCAATTCTCAAAAACTCACTGAATCTCAACGATTGTAAACAAAAATTATATCCAAATGATAAAGTACTCATATGGAACAGTGCTTCACTTTATGCCCCAGTTCTGAGCTAATTCGTGCTGCATGGCTTTTGTAACACACAAGCATCCATCAGCCATTTTTCCATAACGCTTCTCACACCTGTGGCCATTACAAAATTCAAAATTTTAATAAAAAACTGATTTGAACAGATTTACATTATATAAAAATTAGCTAATGGTAACAAAGTTCGCAATTAAAAATAGATCAAAATAATACCAGTAGTATACTTTCACAAGTGGATGTAATTTCCCAAGAGTCAAGCCCAGAAGAGTATAACCAAAGTTGTGCCAATCAATGAGGAAAGCAGACTTTCTTATCCAGCATGCCCATCTTACAGCAATCAAAGTGGGGACGGAAGGGGGATTCTGCATAGAGAATGTGTCACAATACTGACCAATAATGATAACAGACAAAATAATAAGAGCAGTTCATGAAGAAATGCCTTGCATTTCCCCAAGCTATCAGACTCAACAAAACACGTTACTCAGACTTGAGTGAGATATTCCACCACTGCAAATCAACAACTTTGACGCAGTTCCAAATTTAGAGGTATGCCAATTTGTATCCCTATTAGGATAAAACTCCATAAAAAATGCATCACAATAGTGACCAATAATAAACAGACAAAATAGTAAGACCAGCTCATGAAGCAATGCCTCACATTTCCTCAATCTGCCCAACTCAACAAAACAAACAAGCTAGTTAGACCTACACTCGAACAAGATATTCCATAACTTTAAATTGACACATTTGAAGCAGTTCCAAAGAGGTATGCCCATTTGTATTCCTGCTAGGATAAAAGTGTTGAGAAACCAATAGGCTAGCAAATTAGGGTTGATTTCTCTTACTTGATAATTGCTTGTGAAAATTTGTTGGCTTCTTATTTCTTCTATTATGTTCTCTTTATCAAACAATTACCAAAACATAAAGCATGACGATCATAAAAGACAATCAACACAAAGATGTAGGCTCCAAGCCAGAGAAAAACCCCACAAGGGGGAAAACTCAACCAACCTAAGTTGCAGTGAAATGGATACGTATACAAGGTTTGAAACAGATACGACAAATTTCCAAAAAAATCTGGATATGATATGGCAGGAAACGGCACACACACACACACACACACATATATGAATTTCATATTACCATTCATCTTTTAGAATCTAGATTCTATATCTAAAAATACATAATCAATTATCATCTATCATCATCATCAATTCAGCATAAACATTGTCATCATCATTAATGATTATTATAACATTCATGGTTCAACATATCATCAAGTTTCTCTTTCAACTTTTAAACTTTCAAATTTCAATCATCAACATGACAAGTTTCACCATCATCACCAAAATTAATAATGCACACTACATAGTACAAAGTACAAAATAAACTATGACTGGCAGTCTACTATCATCATTCATAATTCATATAGTTGCTCAAAAGTTTAGAAGTTAAAACACCATCATAAATTACATTTACATATCATCAAATGTGTCTTCATTCCTGTCACTAAGAACCACATCCTCTCCAGAAGTGGGAGCATTGTTGCCATGTCCACTTGAAAAACCACCTATTGGTGACTCCGCGTCAAACAAAGTCATATGAGACTTCGCATTCAACATCATATCCAAGTCAGGAAACTCTGATTCCACATCCCATAATTTGGCGGACCTAAATTTGTATTCGTCTCTCTTGTGTGACAGAAGGCAAAGGTTAGAATGAGCATACACTAGTTCCTCAACTTTCTTAGAGCCCAATCTATTTCGCTTCAATGAATCGATGAAGCCATATGTACTCTAGTTCCTTTCTGACGAAAAGGAACTAGCAACCTGTGACAAGATCTTGATGGCCAAATTTTGGATATGTGGAAGTTCCCCACCATAGTAGTTCCACCAATCAATTGGACTCATTTCCCTCTTGTCTCGCATACAGTCAATATCAGAACTCCAACCCTCTGATTCCACAAAATGAGCAAACTTTGCATAAATCTGAAGCCCAATTTTAGGATCTAAAAAAAAACTTTCTAAAAGACTTTTTAAATCCTTGTGAGACTTCTGGGTCTTTGCTTGGTGTAGTTCTTTTTGGATCACTTAGCAACTCTACAGCATAATATTTTGGATTCACTTCATAGGCCAAAAGGTGCAACGGGGTGGTCACCTTGTTCCACCTTTTGGTCAATATATCTTTTGCTTCTCTGTAAAATAATTCATCTGGGTCATTCTCCTTCGCATTTATAACCACCATTATCTTCTCTATCATGGAATCAATGCCCTCACACGCCTCTCCCAAATTAAGCAAATTTGTGTCAAACATACGGAGAAAATCCACAATTGACTTAGTAAATGCCAAAAGGTACTCCACCATATCCCACCACTCATCATCAACAACCAACATTTTCATTGTTTGTACTCTATCAGATTGGGATTGCCTCCATTGATTCCAAAGAGAATTGCATATCATTGATTGTAATGCATCTTTCACCTGCATAAGTCTTGTGAAAACTATGATATGAAAAGCAAAACGAATATCGACAACCTACAGATGCCAAATTGCCAATGTTTCAATAATTAAAAATCATAATTTAATTAAATAACTATTATGATTTACAAATCATGACATTTAAGAATCCAATTTACGTATTTGAATTTAGAGTCGTAGAAATTAGAATTTATAAAATAAACTTTAAATTTTAGGTACCTTAAGGAGCTCCAACTTTGCAAATTCTCTGTAGATTCCTTGGAACATGTGGTGGTTTGTGATGAAAGCTTATATTTCTTTTGCCTATTCAAAAATAACTCAAATCCACTCAATTTGTTTCTCCATCTTGCTCAACATGAGGTTCAATGAAAGTACAGCACAAGAAGTCTAAAAGATGTGTTGATATTTGCCTTCAATAATTAGGCATATTGCTCTACACACCGTTGCATTCTCAGTTATTACCTGGACAACATTTTTTGGCCCCGCCAATTCAATTACTTCAATCCAAATGACAGCAATGAATTGAGAATCTTTCATCTGCCCCTCACAATCCACTGTCTTCAAAAACATTTCCCCCTTTGGGCTCTAAGCAATCACATTGATCAAAGACCTATTACTTTGAGCAATCACATTGATCAAAGACCTATTCCTTTGATCTTTCCATCCATCAGAAATGATAAACACCCCTGAAATGTGCCATGAATTACAAATATGGTTTAATTTAACCTCCAAATCTAACATTTCAGTAGTCAACATTATGTTGTAGACCTTCTCATATCCAGAGATCTTGAATCCTTTTGAGACTTCATTCGCTGCTTTTATCATCTTTGTCCAGTAAGGAGATTGCACAAGGTTAAAGGGAAGGTCATTTGCATAAATGCATTGACCTATAGCTGCAATTGTCGTCTCTTGAGCATCATTATTAAAACTCCTTTCAAATGGTCCCAAATTACACTGCTTTGAACCAACTATTCCATGAGAATGAAGGGGTGGCTTTGATGAAGATGCTCCCAACCTTGTTGGTTGTTTTAATTGAGAAGCAGGATTTATCTAACTTTGATTTAACATATGCCTCGTCTTGTTCTTTCTGATATTTTGCAAGTTTTGTCTTGCTTAAACCATTTCCATCTGTCCCATTCTCTTTGTGTGGGCCACTGCATATTCAAACCCCATTGCCTTTTAACCCAAGTAAATGTGCTTTAACCCGTGTGTATGATCCCTTATACTCCTTTTTACACTCACTGCAAACTCATGCCAATGAGCCCCCTCCTTGGATCTTCCCAACAATAATTACGTATGTCAAAAGTGGTGACTTTGAATCAACTTTAGGGGCAAATTCAACTTCATGTTCCACTTCATCTGCCTCATGAATGACTGAAATTGAAGTTGCCATGAATGATGATGATGTAAATAAAATTACAAAATAAAATTGACAAATATGTGTTTCAAAACAAGTTACAAACTTACACGCCTTGAAAAAGAACAATCATTATTAAAACCAATGATTGGACATGTAATCTATATGACTTATTCACTGTGTCTCAATGCCTCATAGACTCGTTCTCTAGAGTTGTTTCTCTAAATCTTTAACGCTCAATTTTGTGAAACTCTATGAAATGCACCCTAGATCAAAAAAGAAATGTTAGATATACTAGTTCATGACTATAAAAAAAATATTTAGGATTTTATAGACCATATTCATTTATTCCCAGGGCAGAATTTAGTTTAATTCATTTAAAATAAAGTCACGGATTGTAAATTTTCTTATTTGAGTGAGTTACTGGAATCTCGCTTTTTAGTATTTTCTTGGAATAAGATCAAATGCATCATGCATACAAAGATTGTTTGATTTCGAGAACTATTGCATTCTAGACAGCTTCCCAAGAAAGCTCTTACTTGGGTTTCCTATATGTGTTGAATATGAAATTGAGGGATAATTGCTCAATGTAATCTAACATTCGTTTAGGTTCTCTGATAGCTAACATCCTTGAAGAATGTGGTTGCTTGTGCTTGTGCTTGCAAATGTGGTTGGGAGTCTGTTATGAACAAAATATTCATATATATATATATATATATATATATATATAAAGAAAAATAATAAATTCACAAATATTAATAGTTAGTAAATTAATTAAATTAAATTGCCATTGATTATGAAAGGGCACATATGTCAAAAGACATGTCCTTAGTCCTTGTGACCAATCAACACCTATAAAGGCAAACAGCCCAAGGACTTGTAACTCATCATCTGAATATTGAATAATAAAATATATATATTGTTTATGCACATAAATGTGTCTGCAATTGGTAAATTCCAGCGAACAAGGGTTTCTTGTTCCAATGGTATCAGAGCAGTTTGTTCTTAGTGTTGAGATTTTGAGTGTTGGGGTAGCGTCGGGTGTGCTCTAGCCCTAAAATTTTGCGGAAGGGCTAAGACACACAAGACCTCCAAAACCCAGAAAGTGTTTGGAGAAATTTCATCTAGTGTGTGAGATATTAAAATAATTAATTTTTTTAATGAGGACCCTAAGTCTAACTTAGGGAATTAGAAAAATTAAAGTGAATTAATTAAACAAATGTGATGAAATGTTCTAAGTGACGCGGATCAAGCAGTCTCTTAATCTTAGTTGTCGATAATAGATTAAATCACGGTCATTGATATGTCAACGAGAAAAGTATAAGAGAAAGGCTTGAGATCAGTTGGAGACACACACACGGAGGCAGAGCACTGAGATTAAGTTGGAATTCTAGGGCGGGTTTGCTAAGAATTTCCAGAAGAGTCTCAACTGCAGCGAGGGGTAGTATTGGCTAAGGGGATGATATGATCTCAGAGCCAAGAGTCAGCAAGAGGCAGAGGAGCAGCAACTAGGAGCAGCGTAGAGGAAGTTGTGGCTACGCAGTAGTTGCGCAGCGCAAAGGGTTTCAGCCGCTACGCAGGCCTAGAAAGGGCAGCGTTGTGGCTTCAGGAGGCCATCAGGGTTACACAGAGGCCATCTCAGGTAGCGTAAGGACTTTGTCACCCAATCTGGGGTTACACAGCCCTCTTCTGAGCAGCACAGGAACGCAAAGGCTAGCAAGGTTGACGTAGGCAGCTTCAAAGCAGTGCTAAGGTTTCTAGAGGCAGAAAGGGGTTGAGTTCTGTAAATCCCGTTTGAGGGTGTGAATCAGTCCAGTTTTCAGTCTTCAGAACAGCAGGTATTGTTGCAGATCTATTTTTCTCTATCAAGTTAACCAGTAAGGTGCCCAGATTTGTTGTACTCAGATTCTACTTAATAATAATAAACCATCATATCTGTTGCATCGGTTTTCCCGCATTGCGTTTTTCCGGGGACATTTGTCCAAAAAATGTGTGTCACTTTGTCGAATGAGCATAATATTCAGTAAATGATTTTATGTGTGTAGGTTGCTAGTTGTGTTAACTTCGGTATTTTCTCAATATTTTCTGAAAATAACTTGTATAATTAAATCACAAGTAGGAGAAGTAAATCAAAATACTGCAGTAGGATTTCTGTAATGTTGTATTCAGAAATTTTCACATGGAAGCGGATTGCAAATCAAGCTGAATCTCCAGCAAATCAGCTGAAGACATATTTGCTGCAGGGTAGCAGCTGAAGCAGCAGAGATCCAGAGAGAGCAGCTCAGCAGCAGGAGGACGCAGTCCCAGCAGGGGCTAACGCAATCTCATCTGAGTGATGCAGAGACGTCACTGAGGCACGCAGGAACAGCCTGCGTTGCGCACCCGCTACGCAGAGGTTGTGCTAGGCCAATCTACTCACGCAAAGGCCAGTTAGAGGGACGCAATCCAGTTTTCTTTTCTGTTGCTATGAAGTATTGTCAAAATCCGGAAGCAGAGGTTTAGATCTTTAGCAATTGCTGGTGTGGTGGAGATTCTGCCGGTGCAAAATTGTGCCTAGCTAAGTTGACAAAGAGTGGGAGGAGGATAGTTACTTAGCAGATCTGCGCCAAACAGATCTGAGATTCGATCAGGAGAGTGATTGTAGAGAACTGTTCATTTGTATTGGCTGAAGATTTCCAGGAGGGAAATCAATTATTGAAAGAAGCAGCTGCTAGAGGGTTTCTAATCGCCAAGAAACCCAAATCTAGCATTTATGTTGAGATTTACAGTAGAAAGAGGGAGAAGAGTACTGTTCCGTCAGAGTTGAGCTAGATGGCCTCTCATGGACTGAGAGATCAGGACAGGTTGGACGGCATCTCCTGGAGAGCCAGGATACTAATAGTCCTGGATGAGTACGGCATCAAGAACCATGCAGAGAATGTCCTAGTTGTGCCTACCAATCCAGATCCTCTAAAGAAATTCAATGAAAATCAAGCGTGGGCTAAGCGTTTGATCATGGATGGAGTTAAAGATCATGGCGTGCCACATATTGTCGAGAAAAAAACTACAAATGAGATGTGGACCGCTTTGGAGACGATGTATCAGGGAATCTTTGTTCAAAGAAAAATGCTTCTAGAGAATCAGATGAGGTTGTTCCACATGCAAAAGGGTGAGGAGATAGATCCCTTCCTTTTCCGACTTCAGACTATCCGGGATGAACTGATTGCCATGGGTGCGACTCCAGATGAAGGGGTCTTTGTAAGGACTACCCTGAATGCAGTCACCAAGGAGTGGGAAACGTTTGTCCAAAGCATAATGGGCAGGGCAGCGTTACCATCCTGGGCAGACATGTGGGCAATCCTCTGTCAGGAGCAAATCAGGAGATTCACCAAGAGGCAAAACAGCAGCAGTGGAACTGTCAAGGTAAAGAAAGACGAGGAAGATGATGCAGCCCTTGCATCAAAGGAACGAAGGCAACAAGGGAAGAAGAAGAGGGACCTATCCAAGGTCTAGTGCTTTAATTGTGGCTAACTTGGACACTTCGCCAGCACTTGTCCTAAAAAGAAGGACAAAGGATCTTCTAAGTCCAAGGCAGCAGCAGCAAAGGACGATGGGAGTGACGATGACATGGCCATGAGTGCTCATGAGCCACGTAAGTGGGGCGATATGGATCTGTAGAGCAGCTACAGATGGTGGTGGCAGGATCCTTGAGTAGCCCAACTCTTGGATCATATACAAGCTACGGGAACCTTAAGACAGTAGCGAGACAAGTAGAGAGATGGTTGCAGAAAATCACAGTGAAGCAAAGGGCGGTGTTGAGATGTTGTAGAGGGAGCAGAGCAGTGCAGTGCAGAGGCAGCAGCGCAGAGGGTGATAGGACTTCAGCAATGCAGAGAGGCAGTGCTTACGCAGTGCAAAGCTGCAGCAGCACAGTGGCTTCAAGTGGACAGCACAAAGCAATAGCCAAGGGAGCTTCAGTGATGAGATGCAATGCGACTTGTCTGTCAACGATTGGGCAGGAGTCCTTCAATTGCTTACTTCTCAGCAACTGAGTTGCAGTGCAACAGTTAGTAGTGGCAGTGCTATTGCAGCATGATGCAGCAATTTGAGAGGGAGTTGCAATACAAATGTGGCAGTGGCAGTGTCAGTGGCAGTGACATAGGCAGCAATATAGAAAGCAGCAGCGCAATGGACGAAGGGCAGCAAGCCAAGCATCAACAACACAGAAAGACCAATGTTGAGATCTTGTGATACATGGTGTGGATGTATTACTAGAGCACACTCTGTGCTAAGAGGGAGTGTTGAGATTTTTGGTGTTGGGGTAGCATCGAGTGTGCTCTAGCCCTGAAATTTTGTGGAGGGGCTAAGACACACAAGGCATCCAAAACCCAGAAAGCGTTTGGAGAAATTTCATCTGGTGTGTGAGATATTAAAATAATTAATTTTTTTAATGAGGACCCTAAGCCTAACTTAGGGAATTAGAAAAATTTAAAGTGAATTAATTAAACACATGTGATGAAATGTTCTACGTGACGCGGATCAAGCATTCTTTTAATCTTAGTCGTCGATAAGAGATTAAATCAAGGTCGTTGATATGTCAACAAGAAAAGTATAAGAGAAAGGCTTGGGGTCAATTGGAGACTCACACACGGAGGTAGAGCACTGAGATTACGCTGGAATTCTATTGTCTAGTATTGGCTAAGGGGATGATCTAATCCCGAAGCCAAGAGTCAGCAAGAGGCAGAGGAGCAGCAACCAGGAACAACAGAAAGGAAGATGAGGCTACACAGCAGCTGCGCAGTGCAAAGGGTTTCAACCGCTACGCAGGCCCAGAAAGGGAACCGATGTGGCTTCAGGAGGCCATCAGGGTTACGCAGAGGCCATCCCGGGCAACGTAAGGACTCTGTCACCCAGTCTGGGGTTACGTAGCCCTCTTTTGAGTAGCGCAGGGGCACACAAAGGCTAGCAGCGCTGACGCAAGCAACTTCAGAGCAGCGTTGGGGTTTCTAGAGGCAGAAAGGGGCTGAGTTTTGTAAATCTCGTTTGAGGGTGTGAATTCAGAACAACAGGTATTGTTGCAGATCTACTTTTCTCTGTCGAGTTAACCAGTAAGGTGCCTAGATTTGTTGTACTCATATTCTACTTAATAATAATAAACCCTCATATATGTTGCACCGGTTTTCCCGCATTAGGTTTATCCGGGGACATTTGTCCAAAAAATCTGTCACTTTGTTGAATGAGCGTAATATTCAATAAATGATATGTATGTGTGTACGCTGCTAGTTGTGTTTACTTCGGTATTTTCTGAATATTTTCTGAAAATAACTTGTATAATTGAATATTCAGAAAATAACTTGTATAATTAAATCACAAATAGGAGAAGTAAATCAAAATACTGCAGTAGGATTTCTGTAATGTTGTATTCAGAAATTTTCACACTTGGTCTAGAGCTACACAGTACAGGTTCATTCCTATCACAGTTACACTGTTGTTGTTCAATTTCTCTGTCATCCACCCATCTCCACTGTCATGACACGATCACTGTTCCATTCTGTTTTTTTCCCCCACGCTGCTCTCATCAACAGCCCCCACTGCTCTCGTTATTCCTGTCGTCGTCACTCCACCGTCCATTATCGGATCTCGCCCACGCCTTTCTCCTGGTCCGCACCCTACTCCTTGTTCGATCTCGTGCCCTCCTTGGTTGTTTACCCTCTATCCCGATGTTGTCTATCACTTAACCGACAGTCCTGACACCTCCCAACAATAGTCGCGGCCCATGTTATTTCTGCACGTCGAGAATTCAATTGCTACTCACCCTTTCACTCGTCCGTCGGTTCATTACATAAATTAGATCATCATTAATATAATTATAATTATTATATACCAATTATAATTATATATATATATATATATATAAGAAGAAAATATTATTATTTAATAAAAAAATAATTGGGTTTACTAGGAAAAAGAAGAATTTGGAAAAGGCCAAGATAGGATCATTAGTACTCAAGACCAAATGGAAAATAATATCAAAAAAATAGAGAACATGATGAGCCAGTTAATGGAGGAGTCGATCCACCTTTTAATCCCTTAATCACATAAGAGCCGCCACAAAGTGCCAAGACTCCAGAAGGGAAATTTTTTCCAAGTCACGAATTTTCGCCGATGCACGAAGTCCCACTGTAACAAATATAATTTGTATAAAATAGAATAAATAGAATAAATATAATTACTAACTAATCAAATAGTGATTATGTTAAGTAGTTGTTAGTTAGCTGAACAGGCATGTCTAAAAGACATGCCCATTCGTGAAAAGGCACTTGCATAGGTATATAAGCAAGGCCTCATTGTAACTTTCAATCATCTTATATATCTTATCATATACATTTTTAATAAAATATTATTATTATAAATACCTCTTGCGTATTTTTGCTATTAAGTCAACAAACCTACAAGTTTTGTTGCTACAGTGGTATCGGAGCTAAGTTGAAGCCATGTCGCACAACATCGTCTTACAAGCTAATGAACGTAGTATACAAGCCCAGGAACATTGTCTACCATACAATGTGACGTTATACGAAGACCCTGAAGAAAATGAAAAGACAAAAAAAATTCAAGAAAAGCTTCAGCGATTAGAAAATTCATGTGCAGAAGTCACAACCCGTTTTAAAAAAATTTATGCAGTAATCCATAATAGAGAAGATGACAGCAACAATACTTGTTTTCAGGCGCAATCTGATGTTAGGGTGCGGCCCAAGTTAAAGCTTCTCCCGCGATCTAAGTCGTTGGACGCTACTTCTCAGACTGCAGTAATGGATGTTACAGAGAATTCACATGGTGGGTTGATGAGCAAGTCATATGAAAACTGATCTACTGAGCGAGCAAAATTAAATTTGAAGCCTCGCTCACTGCCTGTTGAGCAACTTGAAGCAAGTAGTGAAAAGAACAAGAAATCTCTGTTTGGTGGGACCCGACCACGAGAAATTGTATTAAAGGAGCGTGAAAAGAAAAGGAAGGAACAAGAAGTAAATCCTTTTGATGACGATGATGAATCCGTTCCAGGTGCTTCAGAAGAACAAGAAAACACAGCCATAAATTTTGATGCTTATGATGATATCCCTGTTGACACTAGTGGTGACAATGTTCCCCCTCCCGTCAAAGCGAAGAAAAATATTGTAAATGAACGAGCCGGCAAGAGTGATAATAGCATCATTCAAGAAACTACCTTGCCACTGTATGTAGAAGGAAAGAAGCTAGATGCAAATGCAGTGGGCTTGCATGATGGAGCTCGGGGACCCTCAAATGAACATTCTGAAACTCTTTTTAATATAGAAGATAATTGTGTAAAGCCTGTAACATCTACTCCGACCCCTATAAATTTCTGTCAAGAGAGAGGGGTAGCAGCAGCGATGGCCCATTCCATGACAAGGTCTTTAGAAATAAATTTGTCATCTTCATCAGTGATGCAGAATGATCCATCTTGTCTATGGGAAAGAGCTGGTACACCAGGAAGCCTGCCATCCTCTATGGACATATACAATGGAACACATTTTCCCCAAACCCAGTTTTTATGGAAGGGTGCTTTCGAAGTTACGGGCAGTGTCTGTGGACATTGTGTTTATAATGGAATACAGGCACATCCATCAAGTACAGCATCTCCAAAGGTTTATGAAATGGAAGGAAGATTCAGTCCACAGCTGCACCTAGAACAAGTACAGAGGTGTAATGCATGTCCACAACAATCTGTTCAATTACTCCAGCGGTCATACATCTCCCCTTTTCCTTCTGCAAGACTCCCGCGCACCCAGCTCATCTTCTTGTCCAAACACACAGCGTCCTATGCTCCAGTCAGATGCAGCAGCAACAGTAGGGACGATGGTGAATCGAATCGAAGATGTCGGCCTGACTACAGCCCCAACAGGATCGACGATCTCTGCTACGTTCACATATTCAATACCACTCTCCGCGATGGAGAGCAGTCCCCGGACGCCACCATGACAAGCAAGGTAAAACTTGATGTCGCCAAACAGCTGGCAAAGCTGGGAGTTGACATAATCGAAGTCGGGTTCCCTATGGCCTCGCCCGATGACCTAGAAGCATTGCAAAATATCACCAACGAGGTTGGAAACCATGTCGACAACGATGGGTATGTGCCCGTTATCTGTGGACTGGCGAGGTGCAATAAGGCCGACATCGATGCCGCCTGGGAAGCAGTTCGATATGCCTTGCGTCCGAGAATTCATACTTTCATCGCCACCAGTGATATACACCTTAAGTATAAGTTGAAGAAGTCCCGGGATGAGGTTATCAGCATTGCCAGAGACATGGTGGCTTATACCCGCAATTTTGGCTGTAATGATGTCGAATTCAGCCCTGAGGATGCTGGGAGCTGGCACAGCTCAGGGACGAAGGTAGAGATCGTTGAAGAAACAAAAACCCCACTGGCCTGTGCATGGTGCTATTCGCTTAGACACTACGATCAAGTGAAGGACCAAAGGGCCGAGAATTTGCTGCTCGACTTCGACTTCGAGTCCAACGTGGGAAGCCGGTTGATTAAATCAAACAGGAACAGCCGGACCATGGTGGTGATGGTGGTCGACGCCGTGGATTTCGACGGTTCGTTTCCGCGACGTGTAGCAAAGATGATGTCAGAGGCAATTGAAGCTGGCAAGGTTTTCGTGACCCAGCAAAAGACACGTCGTTCTGGTTGACCCGTTACCTATCATAAATCCACCTTTTCCCGCTACTAACCGACAACTCATTGGAGCTTAGTTAAAAAAAATGGTGGTCAAACGGTACGATGGAACAGGTTATAGCGTTTGCGTAAGCGTGGCATTGATACGGAATTCAATACATCGATAAACTTTTATAAAGTTACTTTCAAAATTAATAAAAATAATATATATGTAATAAAATCAAAAAAATAAAAATGTGGACAGTATTAATTAATTTAAAAAATATAAAATATGAAAAAAAGGGACAATGTACTAGTGAAATATATAAAGAAGGTATCAGTGACTACCGCAAGATGAAGACAATTGCCAACAATATAGCTTTGAGGACAAAGCTTATGAAGGAAGAGACAATGTAACAAATATAATTTGTATAAAATAGAATAAATAGAATAAATATAATTATTAACTAATCAAATAGTGATTATGTTAAGTAGTTGTTAGTTAGCTGAAAAGGCATGTCTAAAAGACATGCCCATTCGTGAAAAGGCACCTGCATAGGTATATAAGCAGGGCCTCATTGTAACTTTCAATCATCTTATATATCTTATCATATACATTTTTAATAAAATATTATTATTATAAATACCTCTTGCGTATTTTTGCTATTAAGTCAACAAACCTGCAAGTTTTGTTGCTACACCCACATATACAGTTCCGAGGAAGTCTGTATTATACAAAGTTTTCCGAAAGAGACTACCAAAAAATTAAAAGGGAATTACCTAAGTACGATGGTAAGGATCATAGGGGCACCATTGTGTGGGTAAATAAAATGGACGACATTTTCAAAGCAAACCCGCCAATAGGTGAACAAGAGAAGGTCATGACCGCATCCAACAACCCGGAAGCTAAATCATATGATTGGTTCCTATGTTGGTCCGATGTGAGGTCAGTTCGTTCAATTGGAGAAAATTTGTGGATGCCTTGCTTAAAAGGTTCCATGACGAAGAAGAGGACGATGTTTACGAAAATTTCGTTCACCTCAAACAAAAAGATTATGTAAGCGAATACACCCACGAGTGGGAAGTATGAGCTATAAGACAAAGGGAATACACCCACGAGTGGGAAGCATTAGCTATAAGACAAAGGGGGTTCTCTGACGAAGAAATGCTAAAAATGTATAGATGTGGGCTAGACATCTATTCGAGAAGAATTAAAACTATATAAACCGAAAATCTTTGAAGATGTATTCTAAAAATCACCAAAAACAATTCATTAAGTTCAAAATAGATGGGAGAAAGTATAAGTTCTTCTGATTCCAAGCCCCAACTACCCAAATCATTTCTACTCAACAAATGAAGAAGCTTATTCGCAAGGGAGCTCTAGTAATTGTCGCACAATGCCAACAGTTACAGTTATTATCGATGGAAGAGATTCACCAACAATCTGAAGTTACATCCTTAATCCAGAAATATGATAAGGTATTTCAAGAATTACTGATGAAATTACCTCCTAAAAGAAAATTGAACATATCATTGAAGTCAAACCATATTCGACACCGGTAAGTGTAAAAACATATCACTACCCCCATCATCATTAAACAGAAATAGAAAGGCTAATACAAGAAGTGTCGAGTCATTATGAAAAGCAGAAGTCCATTTGTTGCATCAATAGTGTTAGTTAGGAAGAAGGATGGGTCCTTCCGATTATGTATAGATTATCGAGGATTAAACAAAATTACTATTAAACACAAATTTTCCATTCCATTTTTTGATGAGTTGCTAGACGAACTCCATGGCGCAAAATATTTTTCGAAATTAGATTTGAGGTCAAGCTACTATCAAATTCGAGTAAGATTATAAGACGTCTAGAAGACTGTGTTCAGAACTCATGAAGGGCAATACGAATTTAAGGTAATGCCATTTCGTTTAACAAATTCACCAGCCACCTTACACGCAACCATGAACCAACTCTTCCACCCATACTTGCGAAAATTTGTATCGGTCTTCTTTGACGATATTCTCATCTACAGAAAAATGTGGAAGGAGCACCTCAAGCATCTAGAAGAAGTATTTTTCGTATTGGAGAAGAATCAATTTTAAGCAAAGTTATCAAAATGTACCTTTGGGCAGAGGGAAGTTGAATACCCGAGACATGCCATCCAAAGGAGTCAAAGTGGATCCCCAGCAAAATTAAAGCGATTAAAGAATGGCCAAAACCCAAGAACATATCAAAACTGAGAGGATTTCTAGGTTCAACTGGATATTACAGAAGCAAGGGGTAGGTGGTGTCACCTCCTCCTCCTGTTGTTTCTCCTCCCCCTCCACTACCTCCTGCTCTATCCAATCAGGGGTTAATTCCATGATAGGCCTCTCTGTTGGGTGTGGAGACTGATTATCTTGTTTATTTTGTATCACAACGTTGGACCCCTGTACCTTAATGGGGTGGCAACGCCGCCCGTAATTAAATGCTGCCTAGGGGGTCCAGAGGGGGAGGCTACGACTTTATGGAGCTCCTCCCTAAAGGGGGGTTTCGGTGGCAGCGCCCCCGAAGCTAAAAACAGATGTAAAATTGCCTTGTAAAAGTATAGTAATTTCTAGTCAATTTGGGTCGTTCATTAGGCGGATTGTGTCCTCTCAAGATGACTTCTCCTCCTCCTTAGCTCTCTTTCTTGCCCTCTGTCTACAAAAATGACCCAAAAAAATTGATTTTTGAACTTATTGGGTCGTTGTTTGATGGGCCCACGATTTTTACCGAAAAAATCGCCAATTAAATCGGCCTTCCGAAAAAATCGAAAAAAATCGTGATTTAATCGCGATTTTCAAAACACTGGGTATAATACCACCTATCATACTTCAACTAAAATGACTCCCTTCCAAGCCCTTGGGTGGAAGGATTTTGAGCTACACAGTTCTAACGTTCAAGCAGTAAAGAACCTCTTAGAAGAAAACCAAAGAAGTATTAACTTGTTAAAAGAAAATTTAACAATGGCATGCAATAGAATGAAGCAACAAGTCGACCAGCACAGCACAAAAATAGAGTTCAAAGAAGGAGATTGGGTTTTTGTCAGACTTCAACCCTATAAGCAGTTATAATTAAAACAACAAGGGAAAAATAAGTTATCTCCTAAGTATTATGGACCATACCAAATAATAATAATAAAATAGTGTGGCTTATGGATTGAAGCTACTAGACAATTGTTGAATCCACAACACATTTCATGTATCAAGTCCCAAAAAAGTACTGGGTCAAAATCAAACAGCTCAAACAGAGATACTTGAGACTGACGAAGAAGGAAGGATCATATAAGAACCTGAAGGCATACTCGCTACTAGAGAGAAAGCAATACGATCCAAGACTATTAAAGAATGCCTTATCAAATGGAAGAGACTACCAGAAGAAGATTCATCATGGGAGACGGAACATTTTCGCCAACAACACCAAACATTTCCTATGCTTTGAGGAGAAAGCATTTTAAGGGAGAGGCAACATTATGAATAAAATATTCATATATATATATACTAATGTTTGTGAATTATTCTTTTTCTTTATTTAATATATATATATATATATATATATATATATATATATTTGTGAATTATTCTTTTTCTTATATATATATATATATATATATATATATATATATATATATATATATATATATATATAAAATAAGAAAGAATAATTCACAAATATTAGTAGTTAATAAATTAATTAAATTAAATTGCCATTAATTATGAAAGGGCACATGTGTCAAAAGACATGTCCTTAGTCCTTATAGACAGTTAACACCTATAAAGGTGAACCTCCCAAGGACATGTAACTCATCATCTGAATATTGAATAATATATATATATATATATATATATATAGGACATGTAACTCATCTTATTCAATATATATATAGGACATGTAACTCATCATCTGAATATTGAATAATATATATATATATATATATATATATATTATTATTATTATTCAATATTCAGATGATGAGTTACATGTCCTTGGGAGGTTCACCTAAATGTCTCTGCAACTGGTAAATTCTAGTGAACAATGGTTTCTTGTTCTAAAGTTGGGACTAGGTGCAAGTTCTGGTCTATTTTTTTGGAATAAATATCATCCCTACTTGAAGGTACCTATAAACTTAAAAATTTTAGCTTCAAAATTTAAAACAAATCAACATTTTTGTCATTTGACTCTTGACTCTAGACTTTGCATTAAAAAATTGAAAGCCTCCAACCTCAAGTAACGACGACTCCTCTCACGGCGACTAAGGTATTTATTTGGTGACTAAGCGACAATGCCACAGCGGTTCCGTAGACTGTGAGTCTAGACTTTGCTCAGCCGCTCAAGTGCTTGCCACGGTGGGTCAGTGGCCACGGCGGCTCCAATAGCAGGGTAAGGGAATGGCTCCAACAACAGGATCTATGCCTATCGCGATGGCAGACAGCGTTGAGTGGTCACGGGGGCAGCTCCTCTAAGCTCCAACAACAGCTCAAACTTCAAATGTGGTCAGTCGATTAAAAGTGAAGGTGTCGAACTTTTGATTTTTATCGTGAAACCTAAAAAACATACCTTGTTCCCGGTGCTTTTATGTTATTTAATGTGGATTCGCTTCCGAAAATCCGGAAACGGATCACGATTTTCGTGGAATCGTTTCCGAAAATTCGGAAACGGATCAAAAAATTTAAAGGCCTCATAGATACGTGTCCGTTCACAAATCCAGCGTTTCAAAATTTTTGAAACAGCAAGAAAACGTTTTCGTGGCATTTTGGATGAGGATCGTTCTCGTTTCCGTTTCAAAAATGGGGAACGGCGTTTCCGACCCTTAGTCCAAGCATTTCTGATAACTTCGCAACCAACTCATCTTCTTATAGAATCAGATCAAAGTGAGAAATCCAAGACCCAAAAACCAAGATCAAGGCTGCATGCAAGCCCAAGTCAGCCCTCCTGCAATCCTTCTTCAACCAAGTAAAATCCAACAAAGTCAATGCTGGTCAATGCCTTCAAAATCTGTTCAAACTCTGAATTTTTCAGCCCTGCAACAGATCAGAAATCTGGCATGTGTGGCAGAAATCACAAGATTCTTTCTCCTTTGATCTTCTCTCTCTCTCCTTTGACTTACACTCTTTTTTCTTAGACTTTTGCAAGTTTTTCTTCCTTCCCTTGCACAGAAATTGAATTGGCGAATTGGTGCTACAATGAGGTCGAACTATTCACTATATATTCACATCCACGAGGTCGAATTGGTGTTTTACTAGGCTAACTTGTCCAGGCAGGGCCAACTTGGTCTTGTGGGTGACAAATTGACTCTTTTTACTCAAATAAAATTATTTTCCTCTTTCTTACAAAAATCCAAATGAGATTTGACTCAAGTACAATTGATTGACTCATGACAAATTTTCTTTTGACTCAATGCACCCTAGAAGCATGAAGAACATGCTTTAACTAGAAAATACTAAAAATAATAATTTCTTCTCTTTTCCTTTTACATGAAATATATAATGACACAAGTACAATGATAATTATGAAGACAGAACCTGGTTACATTTCCAACAAAAAGAAGGGTTTTCAAAAATATGGAGGGTTACCAAAACAAAGGATGTTATCATTTCCATTTGTGAAAACAAACTCACCCTCATGTTTCACCCCACTTGTGTGGAGAGTTGACTTCCAAAACCCCAATCCCTCACAAATCACATCAACATGGCATTACAAAGGCTAATTGAGTTGTTCCACACATTAGTCTCAACTTGAAGATTGTAACCTTACCTAGGCTCTGATATCAATTTGCATGCACTAGCAAGTTGTCAAATTCAACAAAAGAAAAATGATAACTAGACCCATTGTTGATAAAAACATTTTATCATATGAAGTTTGAACTACCTATCTCAATATTCTCGAATGATTACCCCTTAACAAGGTCTACCAATTCAATCATATTTGTAATTGAAGCTTTTTAATTTCCCCACATAAAATGAAGGATTTAAACTTTCCACAAAAGCATAAATGAATTTCCCATGGGCCATATCAGAATAACATTAAATAGATAAGATAGCAATCAACACTTGACCACAAAAGTAGATCAGTAGGACTTTAAAAACATATAGCGAAAATACAATGTGTCAGTGCAAAAGAACTCCTAGATCAACACTAAAAGTAGAAAAGACAAAGAAATAAGAGTCTAGCTAAAACCTAAAAGTTAAAATCCTAGCCAAAAAAAAATATAGAGGTCAAAATAAAAGAAATTCCCAATGCTAAAGCAAAGGAGAGGATTTTGAGACCTGCTAGAGCTAGAGCTAGAGCTGAAGCTTGCAACTGAGGATGTGTAGGGAGCACAATATGGGCACCTCATTGAAGTCATCAGCAACTGTGAAGGAGCCAATTCTCTAGTGGATGATATCCTCCAAGGTGAGATTGGGATTAAGAGGATCAAATTGTATGAGCATAAGAATGACGGAGCCCAAAGTGACCTGCAACATTGGTTTTTCCCTACATTTTGACTAATGAAAAATCGTTTACAAGCACCTCTTCTTCATAATCACTTCCATTTCTAACAGCTTTGTCCTAAAAAAAAATTGTTAATTGATCTCTTAAAGATCCATTTTCTTTGACAATTTTTGTGGTTGTCATAAGACAGTTTACATCAGTGTTGAAAATATCGGTATCGGCAAAATATCGATAAGGGTCCTGAAAAGATCTTATCGGCAATATCGACAAGATATCAAAAAATATCAGCAAACATAAAAAATGCATAATATATTCATTTTTTTCAAATTTTAAAACATGTAAAGCAATAACAAAATGAAATAGCCACATTGGCACATAAATATGAAGAAAGCACTGATATATATGATGTAGTGGATGTAAAATTAAAATGATACATCAAAGGCGATACCAAATCCTGTTGATCCCTGATAATTATCCAATCAAGGACTCAAATGTTGAGAACCAATACAAAATAACATCACATACATAATAGTATCTCATCGTCATGAGTTATATGTAGCAAAAAAAAACTAGCAGCTAGCTATCTGAGATCAGTTCCCTCTCCGCCTTTTACAGGTAAACATAATGGGTTGTTTGCCAGACCTGCCCCTAGCAGTAGAAGGCCCTAACCCTGCACATAATGTCAAATAATGATTGTTGGGTATGGAGTTGTGATCTCCTATTTCTATAGCAAATGGTGTTGATGTTGATACTCCCACAGTCTCCTCCTCTTCCTCTTCATCTTGCTCCTCCTCATGTTGCTCCTCCCCCGAGTCCTCCTCCTCCTCATCTTGCTCCTCCTTGTGTTGCTCCTCCCCCGAGTCCTCCCCCTCCTCATCTTGCTCCTCCTCGTGTTGCTCCTCCCCCAAATCCTCCTCCTCTTGTTGCCCCTGTTATAATGGTTCCTCTAGCTCTAACCATGTAGGTGACTCCTCCAAGATGGGAACCTCAAACTCCACCCTTCACTGAGACAATACAATAATATTGTCTAAGGAAATGGCATCTAGATCCATTGACGTTTCTATTTGCTTCACTCTAAGTCAGAGATTGTAGTGCACATATACTAAATCATTGAGGCGTGAGAACTCCAACATGTAAGAGTGTCAAAAAAAACTAATGAGTCATGACTCTTGACACTTGAGAGTCATAAATTAAAAATACAATATATGTAATTGCTCAACTGAAGGTTGAAGCTCAAAGCTATACCTATTGCGCTTTTTTGAGTGTATTTTCTCAAATATACTCCAATTGCACTCACACCCTGAAGAGCTACATGTTTGACTTAGGATTCTTATGGCCAATTTCTGCAAATTTGGTGCCCTTGCACCACATCTTCACCACCAAATATCTACAACAAAATAAAGAAATAAAAAACTTAAAAGTTATAACATCTTTAAAATTTCAAATAAAAGTTACATAATCGAATTTTAAAAATCTAGAATTTTAAATAAGTAAATTCTAAATTGAAAATTCTAATGAGTCATGGCTTGTCACTTACGTGGCATGAAGAGGGTCCTTTCCCTAATAGCATCATCAAAGCCAAACAGGCCAACGCAATCCCGATAAAAATGTATCTCGCGATTGATTTTGCTACGAAGCTCAAGATCGAGTACCATCCTCTGAATACAGGGTATGGAGCCCTTCCATCATCTCGCCATCAAAATCAAAGGCGCATTTGTATGAAAATGCGGGGTTGAGGAAGAGTTTTGCTACATGAATGGGCCGATGAAGCATCTTTGTCCATCAACTATCAATCACATCCCATAACGTCATTTGTCTATCAAGCCCAGCAGAACCCTTGTCTGCATAATAAGAACGAAAGGCCTCCTTGTCCCTATCCATGGCCTCATACGAATAAGCCATTGCAGGCTTGTCCCATCTACCAACCTCAAAACCTTTACTATAGGTTCACTAACTGAGAACACTTCTTCTACTTCATGCCAAAATGTGTCAGTGTACACCATTTTTGCAATGGCTCTCTCGTCTTGTCTCTTATTGTATCTGTTGAGATTTTTGAGTGTTGGAGTAGGATCGGATGTGCTTTAACTCCCAAACTTTGAGAAGGAACTATAGTACATGAGATCTCCAGGACCCAGAAAGGGATTTGAGAAATTCCATCATGTTTAAGAGATATTTAATTAATTAATATTTTTAATTAAGAACCCTAAGTCTAACTTCAAAAAATTAAAAGATTAAAGTTACTTAAATTAAACATGTGATGAAAATGACATAAATCACACAGATCAAGCTTTCTTTTAATCTTAGCCGTCAATTCAAGATTAGATCACAATCGTTGGTTTCCCAACAAGTAAAATATAAAGGAAAGGCGTCGAGTCAGTTGGAGAACGCACACAGAGGCAGAGCACTAAGACTAAGTTGGAATTCTAGGGCGTGGTTTACTAAGAATTTCCAGAAGTGTTTGAGCTGCAGCGAGGGGTAGTATTGGTGGAAGGGATGATCTAATCTCAGGCCAAGAGTGTAGCAAGAGGTAGAGAAGCAGCAGACTGAGCAGCGCAGAGAGGGCAGCAGCTATGCAGTGCAGCCACAGCCCAGCACAGGCAGCGCAGAGGCTTCAGGGGCTACGTAGAGGCTACACAGGCCCAGAATGCCAACGTAGAGGAGGCCAGCAGGGCTGACGCAGGCCCAACCAAGGCAGCGTAACCCAATCTAGGGTGATGCAGGCCCTTCCTAAGCAACGCAGGGGCTGATGCAGGTTAGCAGAGCTGACGCAGTGGGCTTTAGAGCAACGTTGGGGTTTTTGAAGACTGAAAAAGGCTGAGTTCTGTAAATCTCGTTTGAGGGTGTGAATCAGTCAGTTTTTCTGTCTCCAGAACAAAGGTATAACTGCAATTTTATTTCTCTGTTGGGTTAACCAGTTTGGTGCCCAGATTTGTTGTACTTAGACTCTACTTAATAATAAAACCCTCCAGCAGCCAGAAGACCTGTTTTCCCGCATAGGGTTTTTCCAGAGACAATTGTCCAGAAAATCCTTTGTGTCACTTTGTCATTGTGCATGTTATTCAGTTTAGATGTGTATGTGTAGGTTGTTAATGTGTTTACTTCAATGTTAATACTGAATATTACAGATTAATAACTTGTCTAAAGTAGGAGAAGTAAATCAAGATTTAACAGTAGGGCTACTACATAAGAATATTCAGAAATTTTCACATGGTATCAGGGCAATTGCAGATCTAGCCTGGATCACCAGCAGGAAGACTGAAGAATCTTTGTTGCAGAAAGCAGCAGAGAAAGCAGCAACAGAAGCAGAAAACCGGACCAAAGAGGGCAGCGCAGTAGCAGAAGGAAGTATAGCCACGCAGAGGCCAAGGTGACGTAGTCTCCACACAGATCCACGTAAGCCCACGCACTTACTGCGCAGAGGCAGTGCAGAAACTACGTTGAGACTGTCTACTCACGCAGAGGCCAGCTAGGGTGACGCAGTCCTGAAGTTGTTTGTTGATTTAGACTATCGAAGCCGTGTTGCAGACCTTCAGTAGTTGCTGGTGGGGTTTTTTGTCGCACAGAATGTCTAGGCACCACGACAACGGCTCAGATCGGGGGTTGTCACCCTGATCTCCAATCTCGCTATCTAAGTTGTCTCCTTGCAGACTAAGGGAGGTAGACCCTAACGAAAATGAAGAACGAGAACTGGTTGAAAACCAACCAATTCAAGAGACACAGTTAAATGACCAAGTACTTGTTAAGATTAACGAGATTTTATAGATCCAATTAGATTTAAAGTTTAAAACCAGTGCCTTGTGGAGTCAAAATATCTCGTTATGAAATTAAAATCAAGTAATTGATAGGTAACTGCTGCTATGAAAAAATCAATCCACCATCATAATATTTAATTCCTCAATTAATTGCTCAACTGATCAAACTGGAAGATAAGCTCTTTTCAATAATACGATTCAATATTCGATAAAACACCTTCGTAATCATGCATCAACAATGTTCGATAAAGACATGCAATTTATCATCACTTGAAATTTTCTCAAAGTTGACTAAAGCAATTAATCACAGATTCCAAGCAATCTAAAACCACACTTATAGATAGTTTAATGATCATCAACCATAGCTAAGCATGAAAACACTTCGAACCAGACATTTAATTATTTGGCCAGAAAATTAAATTAATTGACTGAGAGAGGATTTAATTATTTTTCCAACCCTCTTTACATAAGATAAATACATTTAGACACATAAAGGGGGAAAACCCATTTGGAATAGACCCTCAAATAGCTATCCAATTCTGCGACTCAAAACATGATCTAGTAGACCAAATAGTTTGTAATAAAATAATCTAGCCAATTAGTTAGGATTATTCCCAAACTACTTTTACAAAGACTTGATAGAAAACACTAGGACTCACTTAGCATTTCGACGACAAATCCACCCTAGCTTTGGCGTGAGGTTGGAGAGAAAAACTCTGCCGATCACTTGTGTCAAGAAACACAAATGAATCAGTGAGACAAAAAACCTCTTAGAATAGAAATCGTCACCAAAATACTAGGCTTACCTAGGTTGTTACATACATGATGGTCTTACTTAGATCATTAACATCATAAACATGCAGAATGGGTTTACATCATTTACAAAACTGTCGTCTGATGATGAAATCTGAATGGCGTGAACACCTCGAACATGATGAATCCCATTTGCAAAAATGGGGGTGTACTGCTATGGGGTCGTTGACACAGAGTGGTCAACATCTGGCTCTACTTGGGGACACGTTGCTTCATCGGAAGAATGTGAGAATCCAGAATCTGTATCCAAGCAACACACAATTACATAAGTAGCGTCCATCCAAATACCATCATATAACAATAAGCACATGAAAAATAGAAGCTCTTTATTGACTATTGTATCGACATGAAATGTAAATCTACTCTAACTACAAAACAAAATGTTGAAAGGACAAAGTGTAGGGTTAGAGATACAATACAAAGGATGCCCTGTGGCATCAGATGTGTTCAATATAGTGCATGCTGAGCATTTGCCTGCTTTCAGGCAAGTCTGTAGGTTGTTTTTCAGATGTGCCATGCCCGATTCTGCATAATGTAGGACTCTGTCTTATCCGAATGTCAAGCTGCTCTCGGCCATCAGACGAATCAAACCGCTTCCTTATTCTTTTCCTTTTTCGCTTCAGGCTCTTCTTCGTGGTAGATTGTATTGTTGATGATGTGGAACATTCTTCTTGTGAACTTTTAGACGAAGTAAACAATATATGTGTGACATGCCTCTCTTCATTCTGCATCTGCTCTATCAAGGGTGATGTACTAACCTGATTCCCTTCGGTTTTCCTTTTATCCGGGTCGCCTTCAATCAACCACTTTTCAATGGAAGAAATGGTCTCCTCATAATAGGATGGAGTTTGCTTCAGCAAACTGGGAGGCCTATGATTTGTTGAGAATTCTGACCTGGGTTGGATATTTTGTATATGTGATCTTTCCATTTTTTCCAACTTATTCTCAATAACAGCCATTTGATTAGAATGCTTAACCTTTATAGTACTGATTTCCTTCGCATGAATCTTTTTCACCATATTGAGAATTTCAAGAAATTTTGGACCCTTAGGACTTGGCGGTCAAGTCAAAGTCAAAATTTTGAGGTAATTAACTTGAAAAAAATTATTTTTGAGTTAATTAAAATGGAATTAAATGATAAATTCGAATTTCCTCAAAATTATAATTTCGACGGCCCAGATTAAAAGATAATTAAATCTTTTTCGACGATCGAGATTATTTTGACAAAGATCAACCAAACTAGTCGTTGGAGATTTTATCTTACAAATTAGAAGTCTTTATATGTCATTTGCATCCGATCTTTGAATCGTGCATTTGTTCTCAGAAGCTCTTGTAATTTTTTATCAATAAACAGAAAGACTTTGGGGTTACAGACTTTGGTGTTCCTTTTCCAGATCTATGTGGTGATATTGTTTCTAAACTCTGCTACTTTTATTGGCATTTTGATTGTTGATGGCCTTTATGGATTGATCTGCATACATGTATCTTGTGCAGTTTCCTGGGTTTTTTTAAATTGCATTTTGATTTGACAGAAATATCAATTATCTATATTTCTGAAAGGTCTCATGGCTATTTTTTAAATCTCTATCAATCTAAAATTCAAATCTAAGTGTGCAGAGATCATTATTCAAGATTTGAGCGTTTGGGGAAATCTTCAGTTAGATCAGCGGACTCAGATTTCAGAAAATCTGAAAAAGCCCATTGTTTCCTAATTTTTGAGGTTATCTTATGGAATATTTTTCGTAGGGTCTTCTTGGGCTTGTGCCTCTCTTAATTTTGTTTTTATTAATTGTGCAAAATGGTTTTAAATCTAGCCATGAGGACCTTTGATCTGTAAAATAGCATTGTATATTTGAAAAATATCGTTATTTTTAACTCACAGCGGTTTTGGGGTTTTTTATTTTCTGTGTATATTTATGGGTTTTTAGGTCTCTTGTTTCTGGTTTTGTGCAGGTTGTACCAGGAGATTTTCAAAGAATTTTTTTTTAGATGTGAGCCAGAGCTAAGCCCTAGAGGGTAAGATCTGGACTCGAGTTCGAGTCTGGTTGCAGATCTAGCCTTGATCTCTGTCTTAAAGATTAAAGATTTAAATAATTACAGGTGCATTTTTTTTAAATCAATTTCTATCAAGAAAAATTCGAAATTTGTGTGCCTGCATTTTTCTGCTACTAGCTTTTCACGCTGTCCGCATTTCCACCTCCCATCTGCTTCCTTCTTCTGCACTACCATCGACCCTCACACTGCTCACATCTGCATTCTCAAACATTGTTCCTTCCCCGCTCTGCCCTCGTCTTTTCCTTGTCGTCCATGTTGCCTCCATCGCCCTTGCTCTATTACCCATGGCTCCCTTGTTCGACCGGCAATCTTTCCCTGTCATAGCCTTCCTCACGCTACGAATTTGGACCTGCAACAAACCTACAGCAAACCAAATAAACCTAACCATTACATTTAACTTTTAACTTTGAATTTTTTTTAATTTGCTCATAACTCTCAAATTTGATTTTTTTTTTTAGTATGACATTTATACATTTTAAAACTTAAAAAACATTCATGCTAAGTTTTTTTTTTTTTTTCTGATTTTCGACTTCCTTTTTTTTTAGTACCTTTTTTTTGATAAATTTTAGCATTAAACTTTTTTTAATGACATTCGACTTTTTTTTAGTTGCACTTTTTATTGACATTTTTAAAATCTTTAAAAAATAACATTTCAAATTTTGGGTTTTTCTTCCTTTTTTTTATTAGATTTTAACTTTTTTTTAAATTATTCAAAAAACTTCAAAAAAAATTAATTCTAACTTTCAAAAAATTTAAAAAATCAAAGATTTTAACTTTAAAAAAATTAAAAATTAAAAATTTGTCTATAGTTAAATTTTAATCTTTTTTTTGTATATAAATATTTGGAAAATCAATAAATTTGGGACATTTGGATTTTTTATCTATTTTGCAAAGACATCTAATTGCCAAGAAGTTTCTATAGTTAACAAATATTTAATTTTTAATATCCTAAGTTTGACTATAGACTAAATTCAAATTTCTGGATTGGAAATACTAAGAATATCATTTTAATTCAGAACTATTTGAAATGTCTAGCATTTAATTTTGATGGTTCTTTCATGATAATATTTTTTCGGAATTTAAATTGCTTAAAGCTTGTGCTTGGTTCAAAGTATTTTTCATGCTTAGCGTCTAGTGGAATTGATGGTCATTTAATGAGCTTTAATTGTGGTTTTAAATTGCTTGAAATTGTTGATTAATTGCTTAGTCAACTTTGAGAATTTTTCAAGTGATGATAAATTGCATGTCTTTATTTCCTAGATCGAACATTGTTGATACATGATTACGAAGGTGTTTTATCGAATGTTAAATCACATATTTGAAAAGGGCTTATCTTCCAGTTTGATCAATTGAGCATCTAATTGGAGAATTGAATATTATCATGGCGAATTGATATATTTTAGCAGCAGTTACCTATCAATTACTTGATCTTAATTTTGTAACGGGATATTTTGACTCCACAAGATACTGGTTTTAAACTTCAAATCTAATTGAATCTATAAAATCTCGTTAAATCTTAACGAGTACTTGGTCGTTTGACTGTGTCTCCTAAATTGGTTGGTTTCCAATCAATTCTCCTTCTTCATTTCATCAAAGTCTACCTCCCTTAGTCTGCAAGGAGACAACTTAAATAGAGAGATTGGAGATCAGGGTGACAGCCCCTGATCTGAGTCGTTGTCGCGGTGCCTAGACATTATGTATGACAACAGGGTCAAAATTATGTTGGTGCAGAATTTAGCCTGAGCAAAGTTGACAAAGAGCGGGAGGAGAACAGCTTCTCAGAAGATTTCCAGCCAAAGAAGTCTGAATATCGATTAAAGGATCGAAGAGAGCTTATTCGTTTTTTATTTGGCAGACTTCCAAGAGAGGGAGTCAGTTGTTAGAGGCAGCAAAGGGTGTCTTTCTCGCCAAGGATCCTAGATCCGAGTCTCTAGCATAGAGAGGAGGATTTGTTCCAACTACATGATCAGGATAGGTTGGACGGCTTGTCCAACTTTGCAATCTGGAAGGCCAGAATCCTGGTCTTCATGGAGGCATACAGTCTAAGGGAACATGCAAAGAACGTCCTGGCCACGCTGACTGATGTGAAGCTCCTGGAGAAGCATGAAGACACAACGGCACACACCAAGCGCTTCATAATGGACGGGGTCAAAGATTATGTGGTTCCACACATAGCCGAGAAGGCAACAGCTCATGATATGTGGGTAGCTCTGACCACACCAGTGTTTTAAAAAACGGAATCGGGTTCTGACCAGGCCGGGAGTCGACTCGGACTCCGACTCCAAATCGGTAATGACTCGGTCGACTCAGTTTCAATGACTCGGTTTTTGTAAAAAATACATTAAATATTAATTTTTTTGTACAAAAACATAAATTTAAAGATTTATATTCATGTTTCCAAACACAAAGCATTACAATATAGAAAAAAGACAACATATGATCAAAGTAGGCTCATTAATATATCCATTATATCAAAATTGCACCTAGTGCACTGTCCAAGGACCAATACATGATGATGATATAGAGATCAAAACAAAAAACATAACTAAAAAGGCTCTAAATGGCCTCTACAACAAAACATGAATAGTCACTAGTAACTACTGCTAGTCATCTGACTGTGACAAGCCAATGTCCTCTTCCTCAACTCTGAACCAGAGGGGGAAAACGCTCGCTCCGCATCCTCCTCTGAATCAACATCCTCAACTGGAACTATACCCTTGCCCTTACCAACTTGAGAATCAGATAAACGAGTTATGTGTCTCCGTCGTGGCTGACTAGAGGAAGTGCCTGCACCTGCCACTGGATGGCTTGGGACTGGGTCTGCTACTAGTGGATCTACATTGAGCATAGTATCCTCCATCTCTAAATCGAAGTCAACCGGAATCCCCCCATCTATGTCAAACTTTGGTGGACAAGACTCCACTACCCAATTTGATGTTGGATCAATATCCTCCAACACAATGGGATTTGAATCAGGGCTTTTGTTCAGCAATTGGTTGCGTCTTACTCGGAGGTTGTACTGGACAAACACTAGATCATTTAACCGTTTTGCTCCAAACGGTTTCTCTTCTTTGTGTGAATCCTCTCAAAGACAGACCAATTGCGCTCACACCCAGAAGCACTGCAAGTTCGACTCAAAATGCAGATTGCAAACCTCTGCAATTCAGGAGAGTGGCTACCAAATGCCTCCCACCATTGTGCTGCAAAAAATGAGTTTCAGTTAGCTCAACAATTTATATCCAACTTTGAAATTGAAATTATAAACAATTATACAAAATAATAAATTATAAAATATAAATTTGAAAATTGAAATTCTTTGTTTATTTGGCTCATCTGATTCCCTTGCAATCCTTGCAAGGTTCTTGCCAAAGGTACCAGTGGCTTGGTTGAACACAGTGATTTGTTTGTGTATCTTCAACTGCTCACTCTCTGTGGGGATCATGCGATCAATGCAGTCAATCAATCCATCTCTAACCTCCCCAGTCAAAGCTCTTGTTTCCTGAGCTTTATAATGATACCTTGGGTTCAGAAAATACCCAGATGCATGTATCGGGCGAGGGAGTAGATTGTTCCATCTCTGATCAATGATTTGCCAAATGGACCCATACTTAGCCACTCTGTCCTTATATGTTGCCCTTATTTGCTCCTTTGCTTAATCCATAGCCTCATAAATGAAGCCCATAGCCAATCTTTCCCCATCCACCAAGCGCAACACCTTAACCAGTGGCTCAGCAAGTTTCACAATCTCTGCTGCCTTTTTCCAAAATATTTCCTCATTGACTTTCCTTTTCACATCTTTGCCATCCTGTTTGCGATCCCACTGACATTCATTCCATTCATCACTAGAAAACATCTTTTGCAAGTCTCTATGTTGGACAAGCATAGATTGCAATGTCAAAAAATGTGTTGCAAATCTAGTGATGGCAGGCCTAATAAGTTCCTTGCCCCCTGTGTATTTCCTCATCAGACTCAGAATCCATGAGTGATTGTAAATATAATTTGTGATGCATTTGGCATGCTCTATAGTGTTCTTGATCCAGTCTATTTTGCCAATATCCTCAAGCATGAGGTCTATGCAATGTGCAGCACGTGGGGTCCAAAAGATGGTTGGGTGTTTTTTCTCTAACAATTTACCAGCAAGAACATAGTTAGAGGCATTGTCTGTGATGATTTGAACAACATTTGCCACCCCCACCTCTTGAACAACCTCATCCAAAAGCTGTAACAACAACTGTGCATCTTTCACACTATCAGATGCATCAACTGATCTTAGAAACATGGTTCCCCGTGGGCAAAAGACAAGAAAGTTTATGATGGTACAGTTCCTCTAACCAGTCCATCCATCTAACATGATGGTACATCCTGTATGTGCCCATGAGTTTTTGAACTCTTTCAAATAATCATCAATGTTCGAAATCTCTCTTTGCAAAAAAGATCCTCTTAACTCATGCATAGTAGGAGGTTTGAAGCCCTTTCCAGCAGCATATATGGCATCAAAAATAGGTTCATAATATGGTGAACGAGTAGCATTGAAGGGAATATCAGCATCATACCACCATCTAGCAATGTACTCACAAGCAACATCTCTCAATTCTTTTTTCCAATGAGCTTCTAAAGTGGGCTGCACAGTTGGAGGACTAGGACCATATGCAGTTGCACTATCAAAGGGAGATGAGGGCACAAAAAAAAAATTGATAGTACCCTTATTTCTCATTGCAACCTTACCCTTTTCAGAAATAGACTCCATAGAGGGAGGAACATAGCGAAAGGGGTTTTTTGATGCATCAGTGGAAGGGATAGATGAAGAACCCTCATAATCAAAAGATCCAAAACTTGAGTTGGCAGCCATCATATGTTGTAGATTCCTCTTCCTCCCAATTTCAGCCTGTATTTCTTTTTGCCTATTTTTCTCTTGCTCAAACTTCTCAAATTGTTCTTTCAACTGCTTCCTAATTTCCCCAATGTTTTCTGCTTCACATGAAGTAATTTGGCCTTTAACACCAGCCAAATGTAGTTTCAGTCTATGAATGCCCCCTCCACCCTCCTTAATTTTTTTCTTACAAAATTTGCAATACATTTGATCACCAACCATTTCAGCATATGCCCAAGTAGCATCTTTCGCTCTAGGGGCCATTTTGGACTGAGTTTTTGACTTGGAAAGAAAATGTTTAAATCTGAAAATGAAAACCAAAAAAAAAAATATTCATTCTATGTTCATTTCTTTCACCAAAAACTATGTTTACCAGTTTCAGATTTACTAAATAAATAAAACAAACAAAGGCAGATTTTAGAAGAGAAAAAATAAATACCTCTAGCCTCTAGCCTCCTCTAGCTCAATGCTGCTCCAAAGCTTGCCCAATAAGCTCCTCACTGCTGCTCCAAAGCTTGCCCAAAAGACTCCTCAAAGCTGCTCCAAAACCAACTCCACAACTCTTCACAAAACCCTCACAAATGCTCAAGCAAATTGAATGAGAAAGATGTGAGCTATTGAAAGGGGTTGGGTTAGTTAAATAGGATGGGGAGGGGTTAGAAAGCCTAAAACAAACCTAACAGCAGAAAAAAAATCCCATTTCAAGTCCGTTTTTTAGTTGTTTTTGGGCTCGCCGGCTGGCTGGATCAACTCGGCCGAGTTGCATCGGACCAAGCCGAGCCGGCCGATTTGTTACCGAGCCGGCCGAGCCGATCAAAAAACCGGCCGGCTTGGTAACAAACCGGCCGCCTGACCGGTTCAACGGCCGAGTCGGACCGACCACCCCTTCAGCTCGGTCAACTCGGCCGGTTCCAAGTCAGACCGCCCTGGTTTTAAAACTATGGACCACACTATATGAAGGAAGATCCGTCCAAAGGAAGATGCTTCTGGAGAACCAGTTGATTGGCATGGGGGTGAAGTTGGAGGACGATGTTATGGTGAGGACAACTCTAAATGCTGCCACAGAGGACTGGGAAAATTTTGTCCAAAGTCTCTTGGGCAGGGCGGACCTTCCCAACTGGGACAATATGTGGGCAATCCTCCGACAAGAAGAAATCCATTGAATCACCAAGAGACAACACAGCACCAGGTCGAGTAAAGTGAAGAAGGAAGAAGAGGAAGATGCGGACTTGGCATCAAATAGGTAGCAACAGAGAAATAAGCGAGATCTCTCGAAGAACAAGTGTTTCCAGTGCAGCGAATTAGGACATTTCGCCAGCAATTGTCCTCAGAAGAAAAAGGACCAGGAAGCTTCTAGCCCCAAGGCTGTTGTGGCGGACGATGGCTCCGAAGATGACACAGTCATGGATCTGTAGAGTACCTACAGAGTGTTGGCGGGATCCTTGAGTAGCCCAACCCTTGGATCACATCCGTGCTACGGGAGCCTTAAGACAGTAGCAGGACAATTGGAGCAATGAGTGTAGAGAATCACAGATGGAGTAGAGGCAGAGCTGGATGCTGAGAGGGAGCAGCGCAGTGCAAATGCAGCAACAGCATGGCAACAATAGCGCAGAGTAGGCTTGCTTACGCAGTGAAGAGTTGCAGCAGCGCTAAGGCTTCCGGAGGACAGCACAGCGCAGCAGTAGCGTAGGGGACTTCAGCGCAGAGGAGGTTTGCTTACGCAGTGCAGAGCAACAGCCTCCAGATGACAGCACGGAGCAGCAACCTATGGAGCTTCAGTGGTGAGATGCAGCCCAACTGACTTGTTTGTCAAATATTGGGCGGGAGTTTTGAGTTGCTACTCTCAGCAACTCAGTTGCAGTGCAGCAATTGGCAACACGATGCAACAATTTGAGAGGGAGCTGTAGTGCGGATGTAGCAGTGGCAGTGGCAGCATCATGGGCAGCAGTATGAGAGAGCAGCAGCAGCACAGTGATGAAGGTCAACAGGTCAAGCATCAGCGCAGAGACACACACAAGAGATCAGTGCAAAACTTCAGGGTGAAGTATTGTGCTAGAGCACATTCCTCGCTAAGAGGGAGTGTTGAGATTTTTGAGTATTGTGGTAGCATCGGATGTGCTTTAGCTCCCAAAATTTGTGGAGAGACTAGAGTACATGAGATCCCCAAGACCCAGAAAAGGATTTGAAATATTCCATCCTGTTTAAGAGATATTTAATTAATTAATCTTTTTAATTAAGGACCCTAAGTCTAACTTAGGAAAATTAAAAGATTAAAGTTAATTAAACTAAACATGTCATGAAAATGACTTAAGTCACACAGATCAAGTTTTCTTTTAATCTTTGCCATCGATTCAAGATTAGATCATGGTCGTTGGTTTCCCAACAAGAAAAGTATAAAGGAAAGGCTTGGGGTCAAGTTGGAGAACACACACAGAGGCAGAGCACTGAGACTAAGATGAATTCTAGGGTGTGGTTTGCTAAAACTTTCTAGAAGTGTTTCAGCTGCAGTGAGGAGTAGTATTGGTGGAAGGGATGATCAGATCCCAGGCCAAGAATGCAATAAGAAGCATAGAAGTACCAGACTGAGCAGCACAGAGAGGGCAGCAGCTCCACAGTGTAGCCATAGCCTAGCAGAGGCAGCACAAAGGTTTCAGGGGCTACGCAAAGGTTACACAGGCCCAGAAAGGGCAACGCAGAGGCAGCAGGAGGCCAGCAAGGCTGACACAAGCCTAGCCAGGGCAGCGCAGGGGCTGACGTAAGCTAGTAGATTTGACGCAGTGGGCTTCAAAGCAGCGTTGGGGTTTCTGAAGACTGAAAAAGGTTGAGTTCTGTAAATCCTGTTTGAGGGTGTGAATCAGTCAATTTTCCTGTCTCCGGAACAGAGGTATAGCTACAGTTTTATTTCTCTGTCGAGTCAACCAGTTTGGTGCCCAGATTTGTTGTACTTAGACTCTACTTAATAATAAAACCTTCCAGTAGCCAGAAGACTAGTTTTCCCACATTGGGTTTTTCCAGGGACAATTGTCCATAAAATCCTTTGTATCACTTTGTCATTGTGCATGTTATTCAATTTAGATTTGTATGTGTAGGTTGTTAATGTGTTTACTTCGATGTTAATACTGAATATTCCAAATTCATAACTTGTCTAAAGTAGACGTAAATCAAGATTAACAATAGGGTTTCTAAATAAGGATATTCAAAAAAGTTCACAGTATCTACAATCATGCCACTCATCAGAAACAAACATTTGCTTCAACTCAAAATAACATCGAAGCACACACTAAAGAGTAATAAAGTTGGTGGCAAAATGTGTGATTGCAGGACGCTGCAACTCCTTGTTTCTAGTGCATCTCCTCATGAGGCTAAGAACAAAAGCATGGTTATATATAAACTTGGGGACGATCCTAGCCATATCAATCACCTCCTTGATGAAGGAGAGTTTCCCCATATTCTCAAGCAACAAATCGATACAATGTGTTGCACATGGAGTCCAGAACAATGTGCGGTGCCTCTCCATAAGCATCCTTTCGGCAAACACATAATTAGTTGGATTATCTGTTATGACTTGCACCACATTTTGCACATCGATCTCCCGGATGAACCCATCTAACAACTCACATATCAATGTTGCATCTATTATATGCGTTGATGCATCTACTGATTTAATAAACATGGTACCTTTAGGACAATGTACCAAGAAATTTAGAAGGGTCCTACCCTTCCTATCTGTCCAACCATCAAACATCATTGTGCATCTAAACACTTCCTATGTTTGTTTCAACTTGGCCAATCTAGAGTTGATGTCTTGCTTTTCTGCTAGAAGGATTGGCCCCCGCAACTCCTCATATGTAGCGCTTTTGTACACTACGCCCACAACAACAATAGCATCACACAATGGCTGCCAAAATGGATTGGTTTTGGTGATGTTGAGACGTAATTCGCTCCAGAAAAGACACCTCCCCATAACTCTGTCTTCTTATTGCTTCTCCTTTTTTCTAACAATTGATTTTATGGAAGGTTGTGCTCCATGTCTTGTTCGTGGAACAAAAAATGATGACCTCCCACTCTCAGTAACATTAGCACTAGCAGGTGATGCTGTGGAGCCCCTCTCACTACCCTCAGCCTCAAAATCAGAAGAAGATATCCCGAAAGATCTAGCTGCATGTTCAACCTTGTTTCTTTTTGCCTCTTCCTTCTTTCTGTCTTTTTCATCAATTGCTACAAGAGATTTTTGTATAAGCTTCGCACTACAAACCGTACAAAGCTCAACATCATGTCCAAGGAGTCTAGCCAAATGATATTTCAATCACATAACCCCTCTAGGAAAACGATTTGAAGGAGGAGCGAGATGGAGCAAGCTTCGAAGATGAGAGTTAATGTTAAAAAGCCTAAAACACTTAGATTATAAATAATCTGATCTAACCACTAAGTACTTATGCGAGAGTGTCAATTATGAAGATGTCAAAATTACTCGATTAAAAGATATACAGATCCACAATAGAGCTCTCAAAATTAGATATCAACACACTTACTTTAAAAGATTTCTCAATCATTAGTATTCAATAAACATCCAATAATTCAAGCAAATGAAACAAAAGTTAATTAAACATTAGGCAATTTTAATTGATAGAACACGTTCCAAAACTCAGATGCCAATAATCATCAAACCCAACTGAAACATATGAAATTTACTAGCACTTAAATCTCAGTAATTATTCATCCAGATATACCATGAAAGTATAATGCTAATAAAACCACTTCATCAAGCAATTTATGGATTAGATGATGTTCTTAAAAATGCAAATCCAAAAATTAAATTTTCTCCTATAGTCAAACTTAAGATATATTTTTCAGCAAGATTTCAGATTTGAAATATAAATTACAGCAGTAATTTAAACAATAGATCTGCAAACAAATGATACCGGCATCAATGCCCAAAAAGACTAAAAATAGTAAAAATTGTTGAATTTGAAGAAAAATCAATTTTTAAGGCTTGATTTAGAAAAATTTCAGATCTGATATTTTCATTTCAGCAATTAAACAGTCATAGATCAGCGAGATAAAACTTTCAAAAATAGCTGTCAAATATTTCCAAAAATGGCAAAAAATATATTATAACCTGAAAATTTCAATTTTGAGGCTTTAAGAGAGTTTGATTCAGTAATTTTCAAAACTGATAAGTTTGTAACAGTAGTAAATTGATAACAGATCAGCAAACTGAAAATGTTAAAAATGATCCCCACTATGTCTAAAAACAGTAAGTTTTGCCAAAAAACTGAAAATTCAGATTTTATGGACCTTATGTAAGATATGCATTAGAAATGTTCAGATCTGATTATTCACAATTATGCAATAATTCCCAGCAAGCTTTAAAATCAGATCTAAACAAAATTAATGATGCCCAAATGGCCAAAAATTCTAAAATGAAAATTTTGCAATTCTAAACAATTTTGACCATATAAAATGTGTTTTTAGGGCCTATTTATTTGTGATTTGTTTGTTGTAATAAAATTTGCAAAAAATAAGGGTTTAGAGATCAAACCCTTAGCCCAAGCCTTTGAAGATCCCACCGTTGAAAATTCTTGAAATTTTGGGATAATGTTGCCGCTTGAAAATTAAAATTTTGGAAATTAAAATCCTGTAAAAATAGCCTCAAAAGCCTATACGTCCTCAAGGGTCTAGATCTGGCTCAGATCTGAAGTTTTCCATGGCTAATTTTTCAGATCTATTCCTGCAAACAAATATTGAGCCCAGATCTTGCCCTCCAGGGTCTAGATCTGGCTCAGATATGAAGATTTCCTTGGCTGATTTTTCAAATCTAATCCTGCACAAGTGAAAAAAGAAACCCAATACCCAATATGTACAAAAATAGCGAAAATATTAAAAACTCAGATGTTAGAATTCAAAATTATGTTACAAAATTTCAGATCTACACATATAAATTACAGTTCTATACAATATATTTACATATCTATGCACAAGAGTTGCAGATCTATCAGATCTGAGGAGTATAAGTCTGACTTCACTCCCAGATCTGAAGATTTAAGGCTCTTACTAGTCAGATCTAACTTTAAATTCATAAAAATTAAGATAATTTTTTTTATTTAGGCACAAGCTCTAGAAAGACCCTGCAAAAAATATTTCGTAAGATAACCTTAAAAATTAAGAAACAATGGGCTTTTTCAGATTTTCTGAAATCTGAGAGTCGGCTGATCTAACTGAAGATTTCCCCAAACACTCAAATCTTGAATAATGATCTGTGCACACTTAGATCTGAATTTTAGATTGATAGAGATTTAAAAAATAGCGATGAGACATTTCAGAAATATAGATAACTGATATTTCTATCAAATCAAAATGCAATTTAAGAAAACCCAGAAAATTGCACAAAATACCTGTATGCAGATCAATCCATAAAGGCCATCAACCATCAAATGCCAATAAAAGTAGTAGAGTTTAAAGACAATATCACCACATAGATCTGGAAAAGGAACACCAAAGTTTGTAACCCCAAAGTTTTTATGTTTTATTGATCAAAAAATTACAAGAGCTTCTGAGAACAAGTGCACGATCCAAAGATTGGATCGCAAATGACATACAAAGACCTCTAATTTATAAGATAAAATCTCCAACGACTAGTTCGGTTGATCCATGTCAAAATAATCTCGACCGTCGAAAAATATTTAATTATCTTTTAATCTGGACCGTTGAAATTATAATTTTGAGAGAATTCGAATTTATCATTTAATTCCATTTTAATTAGCTCAAAAATAATTACCTCAAAATTTTGACTTTGACTTAACCACCAAGGCCCAAGGGTCCAAAATTTCTTGAAATTCTCAATATTCCCTTGGCCTGGGACCTGTAAAAATTTATTTTTTAAGGACCCACGAATTTTGCCTATGAAGAATTTTAACTCACCTAAGACTTAAAATTAATTAAATTTCTGGCTTAGGATTTTTGATTTAAATTTTCCAGAAAATTTAATTAATTGACTGAGAGTGGATTTAATTATTTTTCCAACCCTTTTTACATAAGATAAATACATTTAGACACATAAAGGGGGGATACCCATTCGTAAGACCCTCAAATAGCTATCCAATTCTGCGACTCAAAACATGATTTAGTAGACCAAGTAGCTTGTAATAGAATAATCTAGCCAATTAGCTACGATTATTCCCAAACTACTTTTACAAAGACTCAATAGAAAACACTAGGACTCACTTAGCATCTTGATGACAAAATCCACCTAGCTTTGGGGTGAGGCTGAAGGGGAAAACTCTGCCGATCACTTGTGTCGAGAAACACAAATGAATCAGTGAGACAAAAAACCTCCTAGGATAGAAATCATCACCAAAATACTAGGCTTACCTAGGTTGTTACATACATAGTGGTCTTACTTAGATCATTTACATCATAAACATGCAGAATGGATTTACATCATTTATAAAACTGTCAAACTGATGATGAAATCTGAATGGCGTGAACATGTCGAACATGATGAATCCCATTTGAAAAAATGGGGGTGTACTGCTATGGGGTCGTTGACAAAGTGTGGTGACACGTTGCTTCACCAGAGGAATGTGAGAATCCAGAATCTGTATCCAAGCAACACACAAAATTACATAAGTAGCGTCCATCCAAATATCATCATATAAAATTAAGCAAATGAAAAAATAGAAGCTCTTCTTTCATTTATTATTCTACTTAACATGAAAAGTAAATCTACTATAACTACAAAATGAAATGTTGAAATAACAAGGTGTAACGTTAGAGATACAATACAAAGGATGCACTGTGGCATCATATGTGTTTAATATAGTGCATACTAAGCATTTGTCTGCTTTCAGGCAAGTCTATGGGCTGCTTCTCGGATGTGCCATGGCCGATCTTGCATATTGTAGGACTTTGCCTTATCCAAATATCATGCTGCTCTCGGCCATCAGACGAATCAAACCATTTCCTTATTCTTTTTATTTTTCGCTTCAGGCTCTTCTTCGTGGCAGATTGTATTGTTGATGATGTGGAACATTCTTCTTGTGAACTTTCAGTCGAAGTAAACAATATATGTGTGACATGCCTCTCTTCATTCTGCATCTGCTCTGTCAAGGGTGATGTATTATCCTGATTCCCTTCGGTTTTCCTTTTATCCGGGTCGCCTTCAATCAACCACTTTTCAATGGAAGAAATGGTCTCCTCATAATAGGATGGAGCTTGCTTCAGCAAACTGGGAGGCCTATGATCTGTTGACAATTCTGAATTGGGTTGGATATTTTGTATAGGTGATCTTTCCATTTTTTCCAACTTATTATGAATAACAGTCATTTGATTAGAATGCTTAACCTTTACAGTACTAATTTCCTTCGCATGATTCTTTTCAACAGTCAATAACCTGTGTTGAAGAGGCATTTGACCGGTTTCCATGTCCTCTATAATTTTATCATTATCCACTTTCATGGCCATGAAGCAATTATGCATATAGTTCATTTCTTTCTCATGATTTGTTTCCATGGTGATCAAATGATTCTGCATGGTGGCCATTTGATTAGAGTGATTAAATTCCATGATCGTCATTTCTTCAATATGCTTTTCTTCCATGGCAATCATTTGATTGGAGTGATTGAATTCGATGATCGTTATCTTTTCCTCTAAGGGTAACAACTTGTTTTGTATAGCATCAATTTCCCTCGTATGATCAGATGTTAATCTTGCTTGGTTAAGTTCCATATCCTTAATAAGTTGAGCCTGATTAACCTCTGAATTCTTGATTATTTGAGCTTGATTCAATTGTATATCCTTAACCATATTAATCAATTCGTTAACAAGATGCTTATTGTTGTCAACACTGATTTGACAACTTGTTTCTGCTTCACCACCATCATGAATTTGTGTTGTCATGGTACAAGTGGATTCATCTTGAGAATTGTCCTGGACTCTCCTGTTGATAGTTGAGTTCTCTACAAGACTACTTTCATTATTTTGCATAATATTGGGAGCACAAGGCGAGCCATCTTGTTTTATATATTTATCTTTAAAAGCATTGATGATGTGTTGAAAATAATAAAAATACTCCTCAGGACAATTTCGAAACCAATCAATAGCATCACCTTTTAAGGAAAAGCCAAAGAGACATATCTTGACATCTTCATGATTATATTGTGAAAGAAGAAAATATCTGTTTATTATATCAGTAACCATCAAGAGATGCTTTCGAGCAGCAGCTGGATTACCACTCGAGAACAAAGGCAATTTAGGAATGGCCTCTTTTAGCAAGTCATGAAGAGAATCACCCATGATGACTTACTCAAATGGAAAAACCAAATGGATGTTAGAGAAAAAGATCCTTGTTCAAGAAAAGTCAAGAGATCCACAAGAAGCGAGCTGCCTAGCAGAAATTCTTGTAAGAAATGAAAGAATGGGAGTCATTACTTGAACATGAATCTAATCCGAAAAATTAGTTGATAAAAGCAGATGGATATCAGGGAGGGATTCTTGTCTAGGAGTAAAATATATGAATAAGTGGAGTCGCCGCCCAAACAAGAAGCCAACCGAAATGTCCAGGTGCTAAAGGTGGAAATGATGAAAGGATTAGTGAGATGAGGAAAGATACGATGATGAAACGATGAAGAGATGAAATGATGCCAGAAAATGTTATGTCGTGTGATAGGCTAATGAATGGCGAAAGAAGATTAGAATATTAGAAAATGTCATTAAGACCAAGGACAGAAAAACTCTATCCCCAGCAACGGCGCCAAAAAATGTTGTCGCACAGAATGTCTAAGCACCACGACAACGGCTCAGATCAGGGGCTGTCACCTTGATCCCCAATCTCTCTATTTAAGTTGTCTCCTTATAGCAGACTAAGGGGGGTAAACCCTATGGAAATGGAATGAAGGAGAACTCGTTGGGAACCAACTAGTTTGGGAGACACAGTTAAACGACCAAATACTTGTAAAAGATCTAGCAAGATTAAATGATTCGATTGAATTGGAAAGATTGATACCAGTGCCTTATGGAGTCAACTATCCTGCTAAGGAAATTACAACCAAGTACTTGATAAGAAATTGCTGCTATGCAATGTTAATTTAGAAAGCAGAATGCAAAGAAAACGATTTGAAGAAGGAGCGAGATGGAGCAAGCTTCGAAGATGAGAGTTAATGTTAAAAAGCCTAAAGCACTTAGATTATAAATAATCTGATCTAACCACTAAGTACTTAAGCGAGAGTGTCAATTATGAAGATGCCAAAATTACTCGATTAAAAGATATACAGATCCACAATAGAGCTCTCTCAAAATCAGATATCAATCACACCTACTTTAAAATATTTCCCAATCATTAGTATTCAATAAACATTTAATAATTCAAGTAAATGAAACAAAAGTTAATTAAACATTAGGCAATTTTTAATTGATAGAACACGTTCCAAAACTCAGATGCCAATGATCATCAAACCCAACTGAAACATATGAAATTTACTAGCACTTAAATGCCAATAATTATTCATCCAGATATACCATGAAAGTATAATGCTAATAAAACCAATTCATCAAGCAATTTATGGATTAAATGATGTTCTTAAAAATGCAAATCCAAAAATTAAATTTTCTCTTATAGTCAAATTTAGAATATATTTTTCAGCAAGATTTCAGATTTGAAATATAAATTACAGCAGTAATTTAAACCATAGATCAGCAAACAAACGATACCGGTACCAATGCCCAAAATGACTAAAAATAGTAAAAATTGTTGAACTTGAAAAAAATTCAATTTTTAGGGCTTGATTTAGAGAAATTTCAGATCTGATATTTTTATTTTAGCAGTGAAACAGTGACAGATCAGCAAAATAACACTGTCAAAAATCGCTGTCAAATATTTCCAGAAATGGCAAAAAAAAAAATTTCAATTTTAAGGCTTTAAGAGAGTTTGATTCAGTAATTTTCAGAATTGATAAGTTTGTAACAGTAGTAAATTGATAACAGATCAGCAAACTGGAAATGCTGAAAATTATCCCCACTATGTCTAAAAATAGTAAGTTTGCCGAAAAAATGAAAATTCAGATTTTATGGACTTTATGTAGGATATGCATCAGAAATGTTTAGATCTGATTTTTCACAGTTATGCGGTAATTTTCAGCAAGCTTTAAAGTCAGATCTAGGCAAAATTAAAGATGCCCAAATGGTCAAAAATTATGAAAATGAAGATTTTGCAATTCTAAACCATTTTGACCATATAAAATGTGTTTTTAGGGCCTAATTATTTGTGATTTGCTTGCTGTAATAAAATTTGCAGAAAATAAGGGTTTAGAGATTAAACCCTTAGCCCAAGGCTTTGAAGATCCCACTGTTGAAAATTTTTGAAATTTTGGGATAATGTTGCCGCTTGAAAACTAGAATTTTGGAGACCAAAATCTTGTAAAAATAGCCCTGAAAACCTGTACGTCCTCAAAGGTCTAGATCTGGCTCAGATCTGAAGTTTTCCTTAGCTGAAATTTCAGATCTATTCCTGCAAACAAATATTGAGCCTAGATCTTTCCCTCCAAAGTCTAGATCTGGCTCAGATCTGAAGATTTCATTGGCTGATTTTTCAGGTCTTAAGATTTCCGTGGCTGATTTTTTAGATCTAATCCTGCAGAAGTGAAAAAAGAAGCCCAATACCCAATATGTACAAAAATAGCGAAAATCCTAAAAATCCAGATGTTAGAATTCAAAATTATGTTACAAAACTTCAGATCTACACATATAAATTACAGATCTATACAATATATTTTCATGTCTATGCACAAGAGTTGTAGATCTATTAGATCTAAGGAGTATAAGTCTGACTTCACTCCCAGATCTGAAGATCTAAGGCTCTTACTAGCCAGATCTAACTTTAAATTCAAAAAAATTAAGATAATTTTTTTATTTAGGCACAAGCTCTAGAGAGACCCTGCAAAAAATATTCCATAAGATAACCTTAGAAATTAGGAAACAATGGGCTTTTTTAGATTTTCTAAAATCTGAGAATCGACTGATCTAACTGAAGATTTCCCAAATGCTCAAATCTTCAATAATGATCTCTGCACACTTAGATATGAATTTTAGATTGATAGAGATTTAAAAAATAGCCATGAGACCTTTCAGAAATATAGATAACTAATATTTCTGTCAAATCAAAATGCAATTTAAGAAAACCCAGAAAACTGCACAAGATACCTGTATGCAGATCAATCCATAAAGGCCATCAACCATCAAATGCCAATAAAAGAGCAGAGTTTAGAGACAATATCACCACATAGATCTAGAAAAAGAACACCAAAGTTTGTAACCCGAAAGTCTTTATGCTTTATTGATCAAAAAATTACAAGAGCTTCTGAGAACAAGTGCACGATCCAAAGATCGGATCGCAAATGACATACAAAGACCTCTAATTTATAAGATAAAATCTCCAACGACTAGTTCGATTGATCCATGTCAAAATAGTCTCGACCGTCAAAAAATATTTAATTATCTTTTAATCTGGACCGTCGAAATTATAATTTTGAGGGAATTAGAATTTATCATTTAATTCCATTTTAATTAACTCAAAAATAAGATTTTTGAGTTAATTACTTCAAAATTTTGACTTTGACTTAACCACCAAGGCCCAAGGGTCCAAAATTTCTTGAAATTCTCAATATTCCCTTGGCCTGGGACCTTAAAAATTTACTTTTTAAGGACCCACAAATTTTTCCTATGAAGAATTTTAACTCACCTAGGACTTTAAAATTAATTAAATTTCTGGCTTAGGATTTTTAATTTGAATTGGCCAAAAAATTTAATTAATTGACTGAGAGGGGATTTAATTATTTTTCCAGCCCTTTTTACATAAGATAAATACATTTAGACACATAAAGGGAGGATACCCATTCGTATAGACCTTCAAATAGCTACTCAATTCTTCGACTCAAAACATGATCTAGTAGACCAAGTAGCTTGTAATAAAATAATCTAGCGAATTAGTTACGATAATTCCCAAACTACTTTTACAAAGACTCGATAGAAAACACTAGGACTCACTTAGCATCTTGATGACAAAATCCACCCTAGCTTTGGGGTGAGGCTGGAGGGAAAAACTCTGCCAATCACTTGTGTCGAGATACACAAATGAATCAGTGAAACAAAAAAGTTCCTAGGATAGAAATCATCACCAAAATACTAGGCATATGTAGGTTGTTACATACATAGTAGTCTTACTTAAATCATTTACATCATAAACATGCAGAATGGGTTTACATCATTTATAAAATTGTCAACTGATGATGAAATTGGAATGGCGTGAACACGTCAAACATGATGAATCCCATTTGAAAAAATGGGGGTGTACTGCTATGGGGTCATTGACAAAGTGTGGTCAACACTCCCAAAATTGGTCCAAGGCTTTTGGCATATTTATAGTGAATTAATTCAAACCTAGGGCACCAAAAAAACAAAAAATTGGGCTTAAACTCCCTAAACAAAAAATAAAAACCACCTCATTTTAAAAAATATTTTTTTTACTACATTATCTGCAATGAAAAATGGCAATAAGCGGGTGCCTAAGAAACTTTAAAAAAATGAACCTTGTTGTCCAAATATGGAGAAAACCCTTGCATTGGCTCATGGGCATGAAAATCATAGCAAATGGGAAAAAAAAAAAAAAAAACAGAATGTTGGCAGGCAAAGAGGCAAGCAACCATAACCCTAAATATATGAAAAAAATCATTAACATAGGGGTTTTTAAGAACATACATGTTAATGGAAGAAATGAAGTTTGTCTCACTGATCTTGAATCGTTGATCCACAAAACAGATATGGTTGGTGATGATAATGGTTCTTTGATCCACAAAAAAATATGGTTGGTGATGATAATGGTTCTTTGATCCTCAATCCCTCCTTGAAAACCACCACAAAACTCTTCCCCTTCCTTCTCCAAGACTAACAAAGAAAAATGAGCAAATAAAACTCAAAATTTTCCTTTTGTAGCCACAGCCTAGCTTGCCTGGCGATAAATTGCATTGTCCCGTGATATTTTGCCGAGATATTGCGATATTTTCAGGTAAGAAAATATCGCGATATTATCTCGGGGATATTTCGGCTTGCCGAAAATATGGCGAAATTTCGGAATATCGTCTATTTCTCGGCGATATTATCAACACTGGATGTGTTTGAGTTTGCAGATTAGAAGCACAACAAACAACAAACCAACGATACCACCTTGTGACTACCATGCACCAATTCAAAAGGAGAGAAGTTGTAGAGACCAGTGAAGGCAAATTTCTTCTAAGTTTGCAGTCTGAAATTTCATCATTTAAATTAATTGTGTATCACTTGCCAAGGTGTAGTTTCAAGTGCAAACAAATTGGAGTCGTTTCCAAAGAATTTCGTCATCAATCCTCAAGAATCTAAACAACAAAATTGGCAAGTATTTACATTTTATTCAATTTTAAAACTTACATGGGAACACCATTGTGTTAATAGGTATCATTTCAGTCTAGATTATCAGAGAAAGTCACCTCAACTTGATTCATCACAAAGTACATTTGAATGTCTCAATAATCTAGAGATTTTATTCAAAGGTGGTCCAAAACTCACACTTGGGAAAACATCAACATTTATTGTTGGTACTATTGCAGTATCCATTTCATAGGTCGTATTCCCTATTTCCACAAACAATACTATAATAAGTCAACAATCAATTGATCCATCTAAGTTCGTAAATATCTCTCTTTTTCCATTATTTTCAGTTTTGATCATTTCTAATTTCAGTAATAATATGGCAGCTACTAGCCAGGGTGTTTGTTTCACATAACAGTCATGCTCATTTAGATTTTAAGCAAATCCAACGACAACCACATGCATTTCCCACACCATATTACAAGGAAAAGTTGCCCAAGTTTACAAGGAGCAAAGATGTGATTGTCAAGGATGATCCCAACACGTTTCACAAATTCATCAATGATTTGGAAATATAAAGAAAAGACGTTATGAAAATGTTCGTGAAAACTCTATAAGGAGACACACGGATATGGATAAGGCCCTTACAGTTTATTCCATTAAGGGATGGGAATCTTTTAAGAGACAGTTCACTGAAAAGTAGGTTCAAAAACAGAAATCTTCTTCTCAACTGGATTCATTAATTTCCCCTTGTAGAGATGAGAACAAATTTATCAATGATTTGGAAATATAAAGCAAAGACGTTATGAATGTTGAAATTTGGTTACCGGAGGACAGGTGGTTCCCTAAGGCTTTGATCTTTGGCCTAGGGAAAAGTGTCCAAAAGAATTTAATTTTTCTCCTAAAGTGACTTTATAATTTTTATAAAGTCAAATCTAACTTAAAAGTGACTTTAAGTGATAAAGTTACTAAAGTCTAATTTAAAAGTGACTTTAAGTGATAAAGTTACTAAAGTCTAATTTTAAAGTGACTTTAATAAAGTCAATGTAAAATTCGAAAGGAAAAGTGACTTTGGAAATAAATGACTAAGTGGGTCTTTATTAAAGTGGAGTGAATTAAAAAATAGAAAGTGAGATTTAAATGAGCATTTAATCTCAGCTCTAGATCTCAATCTATTTCAGCCATTGGATTTAGGGATTCTCCAAAAGTCACTTAGGGTTAGGTTAAAGGAGGAAAAGGAGGGAAAAGGTCATTCATTCTTTCATGAGCAGATTGGGAGAAGGAGAGACGGAGAGCTGGAGATTTTTCTGAGCAGTGAGAAGAAGGAGGGCAGCAGTGAAGAGATTTCAGCAAAGGTACAGCAGCATTTATTGGCACACATACCGAGGCAGAAAATCCGTACAGCAAAGGAGAGGCAATGTTTCCAAGTGAGGAGGCACAGAAATCGAGGAAGAGAGTATAGCAGCAAGCACGCACTCCAAGGCACAAAAATCAGGGACGTTTTTCAAGGAAGAGGGTGGCTGTCATTTCTGGCACAAAAACCGAGGAAGACAACAGCAGCTACAGCTCTGTTTTTTGGCACGGATTTCGAGAGAGGTTGCTGTACAAAATCTGTACAGTCTGTACAGCAAAGTACGGTTGTTCCGGCACACTTCCCGAGGTGGCCGTACAGCATTTAATGCTGTCCTAAGGTGCTGTAAATTTTCTATTTTCTGTTGTTGCTGATTTGGCACAATTTTCGAGGCAGTGTGCAAGCACGGAAATCAAGATAAGTCTGTAAATTGGTTGCTGGAATTTTTTCTGAGTTTTTCCTGTTTCACTGTAAAAAGCAATATTCAGAAAAATAAAAGAGAAGCTTTCGAACTGGTTTTCCTCAAGAGTTGTAGGGAGTTTTTCCAAGGTCATGTTGACCAAAAATATCAGTGTTAAATGTGTTGAATGGCTGTTTTATGCTTGCTGATTTTTATTTCTGCATTTTTCAGCATTCTGTAAATTTTCCAGAATTTGTGTTTTCAGCAAAAAATTATTTTCCAATTTGTTGAATGTAAGGATATGGGAAAGGGCATTTAACTATTTGGAGAAATAAGGTGAAACTGAAAACCGGGGTGGGAAACAGGAAATTTCTACAATGAAAATGTTCATGAAAACTCTATAAGGAGACACAAGGATATGGATAATGCCCTTACAGTCTATTCCATTAAGGGATGGGAATCTTTTAAGAGACAGTTCACTGAAAAGTAGGTTCAAAAACAGAAATCTTCTTCTCAACTGGATTCATTAATTTCCCCTTGTAGAGATGAGAACAAAACAGTATCTTAATTTTATAATAAATTTTCTATAGCTTATTTCAGAATTCCACAAGGCGTGAGGCCTAATGTTGATAGTGCTTTTCTTTATTATCTAAGGGCATTCATGTCAAAAATTCAAGTCTAAAATCCTATTGCAGCAAATGGAATTAATTCTTCTAATTGTTAATTATTTAACTTATTTGCTACAGCAAATATTGAATAAATCACACTACAATTTTCACAAATAAAACTGCGGAAAATAATAGCGCTGGAAGCTGAAAAAATTCTAGCACACACATAAAAATTGACACAATTATTTTTGGACAAATGTCTCCAAAAAAACCCAACTTGGGAAAACAGGTGCAACAGCTGAGGGTTTTAATTATTAAGCAGCATTGAAATTATCTGAGTACAATTTGGATGTCGAAAACTGGAAATCCTGCATAGAAAATACTGGCAAAATTTTCTCAAGGGAAACTACCCTCACTCCGAGCAATCCCAGCACTTCATTGCCATTGAAAAGCAAGTTGTCCACCTAGCTTTGCGCAGTCCCTCAAAACACTTCAGCTCGAAATTTCCACAAATCAAGTCGTCTCGCCTACTACATATTGGGAAAACGCTTCTCCGACCCTCTGGAACCTCTGTCCGGCCTTTGGAACTGAAAATGTCTTCTTCCTTCAACAAATCGAACTGCCCTTTGAAGCTTTTGCATTGCCTCTGCACAGATTCCTGGAGAAACTTTTGCCTCTCTGCAAATGTACTCACCAAATCTCAAAAATCTTCCTCCAACTTCAATGTCCCTACCCCTCTCTGTCTCTGCTTCCTTCTAAAGCTCGAACTCTTCCGGCAACTAACTGTTGTTGTCTCGAAAATCGAACTCTCCAAGGAAATCGATCTCAAATGTGTTTCCTCCATCTACCCATCGACTTATAATCTTTTGTTGGGATGCCAACGGCCAAGATTAAATCTTAATCGATGGCTAAGATCATATCGGAGTCAATCTGTGTGAGTTTCTAAATGATTCACACCTTATCTCAATTAATTTTGATTAATTAACCAAATTACCTAAGTTTAGAATTAGGATATATTTAAAAATAGGCTAATTCTCTAATTGAGACACTTCTACGTGAAATTTCCAAAAACGATTTATGGGTTACGCAGAACTCCCATGTTTTAGCCTCTCCCAAAGTTTCAAGACTAGAACACCTCCGATGCTAGAACACCTTCTTAGCGAGGAAAGTGTTCTAGCGTTGCACCATTGTTTCTACAACACCCTGTCTCTATATCACCGCTCTATTACGTTGTTGATGTCTAGCCACTGCCCACCAACCACTGCTCAACTCTGATGTTGCATCTGCGTTGTCGCCGACACTGTTGCCAACTCTGCATCTACATTGCAGCTCCCTCTCATTTGTTGTTGCTGCAACTGCAGCTATTGCCACTGAGAAACATCTGAAATACTGAATCAATTGTGTTTGTTACATTTGTCTCCTGAGTCCCAACTGTTACTAGTTACTACACTGTCCATTGAAGAATTTGCATTGTTGTTAACTTTGTACTGTGCCACTATGCATTGTTGCCAACACTGCACTGTGCTCCTCAGCACCTGACTGCTACTAGACTGCAACTGTCACTTGGGAATCTGATTGCATAAATAACACTCATCCATCCTGCTACTAAATACTGTGGGCCCTTATAGCAAGGTAATGATCCATAAGGACACATCAATGGACCTTGCCCATGTCTGCGATGCTCTGGAACTATAGTACCATGTCGACCCACCTCTCTCGTGGAGGTATAGCCGCAAACATCGCAAATTCTTCCTCCAACCTGGAGGACAACTTATCTATCTTAGCAGACGCTGCTGCCTGGTCCTGCTTCTCCGTCTTGTCCTTCTTCTTGAGGACACTGTATATTGTAGTGGCCAAGCTCACCACATCTGGAGCACTTGGCCTTTCACAAGTCCTTCTTGTTCTTCAACCCTTGTCCCTGATTGGGACCCTTCGATACTAGGGCCACATTCTCCTCTTACTTCTTACTCTTCAAGCCCTTGTTGCTTCTTCCGTTGATGGTGCTCTTTACTAGAGCTCGCCTCAACTCCTCCACCTATAGATCGACCAACATCATGTCCCATCCAGGCAAAGCGTCTTTGCCCAGAATACTTTGGACAAACACTTTCTAGTCCTCCTAAACATTGTTCAGTACCAGTCGTACAAGCTCTATGGGTTGGGGTGCCTCCCAATAGCTAATAGTTGATCTTTGACCTCTTGAATTTTAGTGAGGAAGAGATCTATGCCTCCACCCTTTGCATCTTGATGCTTCTCGGCATCTCATGGAGAAACATCCTCCGCTGGTCAGAAGAACTCTGATTTAACATGGAGAGAGCATCCCACATCTCCTTGGCAGTGTTTTTTCCAGCTACATATGAGACTATATGATCTTGAACTCCATCCAAGATCATCTGCTTTGCCTTCGCCATTTCCTTTTTGTACTTGTTTTATTGATCTGCACCCTGGGGTACTGCTACCACATTCTGTACATAGGTCTTCAGGCCATATTCATCTAGAAGAAAAGACATGCTATCCTTCTAGATGACATAGTTGGAGGCACCCTCCAACCTATCCTGATCTCTAAGCCCAGTTGTGGCCATCTGGAATCTGGTTGAAAACTACGTCTTTCCCTCTACTTGGTTGTTTGATATGCTACTCGCACTCCCGTCTGGAGTGAGAAGATCTACTCACAACTACCATCGATCTCCAACTAGAAAAATTAGATCTCTAAAACTCGAGATCCCCTAAGAGAAATTCCCCTCCTGCTATGTGTGCTTTTCTATTCCACCCAACACGGATTCTGCTCTAGCAAACTACTGCAGAACCCTTTGTGCCCAGACAAGAAATCTGCTCAACGAAAATTTGACTTGTTGCTACTACTCCCTCTACCTGCTAGAATCACCCAATTGGAAAGCCAAATTTTTCTGCCAATCCTGCACTAAAAAAATAAAATTCCCCCAAAAATTTGATCTACCTAGCTTAGGCTCTGCGCAACCTCCAGAAACTCGTCCTATTGCTCCCTCTGAAGAGTGAATTTTTTACTCTTCTTCTGGAGCTTCCCCTTCTGATCAATCACGCTCTTATACCAACTGGAAATTTCAAGTCTGAAGTCCTATTGCAGCAACTGGAATTACTTCTTCTAATTGTTAATTATTTAACAATTTATTTGCTACGGCAAATATTGAATAAATCACACTGCAACCTTCACAAATAAAACTACGAAAAATAATAGCTCTAGAAACTTGGAAAATTCTAGCACATGCACATTAAAAGTGACAATTATTTTTGGACAAATGTCCCCAGAAAAACCCAAATTGGAAAAATCAGTGCAACAACTGAGAGTTTTAATTATTAAGCAGTAGTGAAATTGTCTGAGTACAATTTGGATGCTGAAAATCAGCAATCCTACAGAGAAAATACGGGCAAAAATTCTTGAGGGAAATTACCCTCACTCCGAGCAATCCTGACACTTAACTGCGACTAAAAAGCAAGTTGTGCACCTAGCTATGCGCAGGGCCTAGGCCCTGTGTCACCTTTGCACAGTCCCTCAAACTAATTCAGCTCAAAACTTCTACAAATCAAGTTGTCCTACCTGTTGCTGACTAGGAAAACGCTTCTTCGGCCCTCTGGAACCTCTGCCCGGCCTTTTGAACTAAAAACGTCTTCCTTCTTCAGCAAATTGAACTGCCCTCTGAAGCTTTTGCGCTTCCTCTATGCAGCTTCCTGGAGAAATTTTGGCCCCTGCAAATACTCACTAGATTTGGAAAATCTTCCTGTGGCTTCATTGTCCCTGCCCCTCTCTATCTTTGCTTCTCTTCTGAAGCTCGAACTCTTCCAGCAATTGACTACTACTCTCTGGAAAATCAAACTTTCCAAGGAAATCGATCTCAAGTGTGAGTTCTCCATCTACCCATCAACTTCTTATTATCTTTTGTTGAGACTCCAACGTCCAAGATTAAATCTTAATCGATGGCTAAGATCATATCGGAGTCGATTCGTGTGAGTTTCTAGATGATTCACACCTTATCTCAAATAATTCTGATTAATTAACCATATTTCCTAAGTTTAGACTTGAAATATTTAAAAATAGGCTAATATCTAATTGAGACACTTCTAGGTGGAATTTCCAGAAACGATTTCTGGGTTATGGAGAGCTCCTGTGTTTTAGCCTCTGCACAAAGTTTCAAGACTAGAACACCTCCGATGCTACAAAAACTAACAATTCAATGGTGTTGGATCATTTGGAACCACCAAATCTAGACGCTGCTTTGCTGCAGCAATTAAGATTGAAAGGAATATCAATGCTGCAAGACATGTACCAACCCATTTGCTACGCTTTTTTGATACTCAAGGATGAAGAAATCAAGAACTGGCCCCCAAAGAGTCTCTCAACTCAAAGAAGAGCAAGGGCCAACAAGTGAAAAGGTATTGGGCAATTTAACGAGTAATTAGAGTAACAAAATGGTGAAACTTGAGAAAGACTTGCAGAGCCAACAGATCCAGCAGGATCTACAGATGAATCAAAGGCAGTATCAAAATAAGAAGCCATTTAAATATGGTAAAAGGTCGAACACACAAAAAGCTCCTATACCAATTTCCAGTATAAACATTTTGTGTATTATCCTATGCCTACCCATTATTGCAGAGCATGTAATCTCCCTCACAATGAGGACCGTGCAGTTTTCACCAAAACAGACTTAGAACAAGCAGAAACTTCAAGACAGCAAGAAGATTCTTTGACTATGCTGCCAAAGATAAAGCAAAGTAGCCAACAAGTTTTCCAAATTTCAGAAAGTAAATGGGTAAGTGCAAGTGTACACCCATAGGCACACAGGCACAACAAAATCCTGGCTCACCAGTCAAATAGCAATATGTAGAATTACAAGGGTGGTCACACTTGGGGTTTTACATAGATGGGGCATTAGAAGTGAGATGCTTCTCCATTTCTGGCGTCGTAGGGTGGCATGGCTAGCAAACCCAAATTGGCCATGGGAGGTGATGGCGGTTTGGCTATAGGAGGTGATGGTCTATCTCAATCCAGAGTGTATGAAGGTTGACAATAAGGTTATCTTCATCCTGAGAAAGGGCTCTTCATTGTTAAAATGTGCAACTAGGGTCAAATTCCATTTTGTGCAGCTCATTGGCCAAAGCTAATTATTGGACAAAATTCCTCTTTTCGAGAGGACCAAAATTGACCCTAAAAGCACTAAATTTGGACAAGGAGAAATATGTTTTTTATGTCAAGCCCACAGGTGTACATTTGGTCAAGGTCAGCTTGGGGTCAAATTAGACAACTTGACCCCCCTCCAGCACATATAAACAAAGGAGACTCTCAACCACATTTGACACATCTCACACACATCATTCTCTCTCCTCATCTGATTGGTTCATACATCTGAGGCAGCTGTTCATTTCACACATGCGAGTTTCTCTTGGAGATGATTTGACCTTCTTTGAATTTCTGTTCTTGAGGAGACTTTGACCAGCGTTGAATTTGGACTTTGAGGAACTGTTTGACTGATTTTACCAGGGAAGGATCTGTCCTAGCAGGTCGCATTGTTTGGTAGAAAAACAAGGAAGAGGGTGCTGTTTGAGTGGGTTTGACTGCAGGATTGGAGGACTGTTTTGACAGCATGTTTTCATCATTTGACCAGGTTTGACTGCAATTTTGTTGAATTTTTTTTGCTGCTGTTTGACCACCAAGGAAGGCCGAGTATCTTTGACTTTGACTGAGCTCAAGAAGTGCTGTTTGACTGCTGCGGTGGCCGTTTACTGCTGACTGGTTATCTCTGCTGAACATTTGATGTTTTCTAATAAGAAGGATTGATTAAGAGTTTTCCCCCTTTGGGGAGTTTTCCCTCGCTTTAGCCAAATCTTCGTGTTCATTGTCTTGGCTTGTCTTCTGCATTTATTATTTATGTTCTATCTACAGTTACTGTCCTTTATGTAAAAGCTATTGGAAATTAAAGTGGAATTGTCATTGGGCTAATAAAAGACATTGAAAGTGTTGCAAGCATAGAACATACCATTTTTATCTAAAATTAACATTCATGGAAGGCAATCTTCATGCCAAGACCTTCCAAAGGTCTAATCCATGTGACCGGGATGTCACGAAAACATATATAAATGTGATGTAGTTTTCGAAAGAAAACAGGTGTTCTGCTTTTACTTTTTGAGTCATTTTTGTATAAAATATATTGAACTCAATTGGTTACACAGTTATAGAAAAATTTGTAGCATGTTCTAACAACATCATATGACTTAATTTATGGCTGAAAGAAATGCCCAGTTGTCGATCTTTCATGTAAAAATTGACACTTTCTGACATAAAGCATATCACATTTTTAGCAAGAAGAAAAGAAAAAGTTTAAGAAAAAAAATAATTGCCATTAAAGATAAACAAGGAACAGATGAAGAACTGTAGTTTTTCCATTTGTTATTGTAAGTGTAAAGGTAAAATAGGTTAAGAGGAAAACAGGTAAGGACAAAAGAAGGTTGAAATTAATATTTTCATCATATGGCTGTTAATCCCAACTAAATAAATTCACTAAGGTAAAATCAATACCAGAAGAACATATTCTTACCTGTACGAGGAAAAAATCTGGGGATGGTATCTTAACGCAAATGAACCAAAGTAGAATCGCAAATTGAATTATTGTCTTAAAAGGAAGTGCTAAAATATAGAGAAATCGTGGCAGGCCAGGTGGAATAGGTTGTCGCTGCAGCAAAAGTTAAAAATCCAACTCAATTTCTCTGGCTTACCTTCAAATAAATCTTAATGAAACATCAGCTTGTATAAATAAAATAGCCAAATTGCACTAGATTACCATCAAATGAAGATGAATAGATGGATGTTCCAAAACAGCAGCATGAGGTTCCGTTCCTGTCAAAACCACAACATATTAGATGACAAGGATCATGAAAAAACAAAAACAACATAAATAAACAATTATATGTGTACATTTTGTGGTATTGTTCATTTAAACAATAGCTGCCTTAATTGCATGCCCCGTCATGCCCGCAAGATGGACAATGACCCTATTGAAGTCCCCCCTGAATTGGTGTCCAGATATATTGTATACACAACCCAGCATACCATCTTGGACCACTATTGTAACAAATTGCAACAACGGATTGATGATGTTTGTTGCTTGGCTCCCCGAATCCAATTCATCAAAGGCTTGCGAAGGAATTAGAAAACAAACAATAAAAACTGATACAAGAACATCAAATGATGACACAGTGACAAGTACATCATGATAAAATCAATGATTCAGTGACCATGCATTTAAATTTGAATGAAATATTGAACATCGAACAATGTTACAATTCCACATAAAACAAATGTGAAATCTGAATTAACTCAAATGAGTCATGATGAAGTGTCAGAAAAAAAACAACCAACACATCATATCGATATAATTGGTAAATAGTAAATGGAAAATGCCAAAGTAAATACTGTATAGTTCAAAACAACAAAATACCCACAGAACAGATTGATGCTGTTGGAAATACTGAGAGGGGGGTGAATCAGTGTTTCTTTTCAATTGTTAATTTTACCTGTTAGATCACTTATATTTAGAATACAAAATGAACAATGATGGAATAGATACTTTTATTGATTTCTTCTTTACAATAAGCAAAGTACAATAATGATATAGGGCTCCAACCCTAGATGAAGACTCCAATCTTCCAGGCTCCAACCTGTATTGTGCCAAGCACCGACTTGGTCTTTCCAAGGCTCCAATCTTGTCCACCACTGATCTTGATCTTTATACCTGAACCATAGCACAAAATCTGAGAAATCCACAAATCGAAATCTAACTGAGGGACAGTACTGTTCCACAGTCCATAGTTTAGTGCACTAATTCAAACTTACAGCAGGTCCGAAGGTTGACCAAGTCTGAAGCAAAAAGGTCCGAAGCATAAGTTTGATGATGAACTGAAATAGTCTGAAATAGTGTACCTATGGTAGGTCCGAAACACAGATCTGAGGATAAGTTAAAGCACTTGCAAGGTAATTCTGGTTAAGCAGTCCAAGCCACTATAAGCCAATTCTGTCCTCAAACAATTTACCCAAACAGTCCTCCTTCCAGTACTGCAATCCGAAGTTATTGTTGAGGTTATTCCAAGCTCATTTTAAATGACTGTTTATTAGTCCAAGTCTAAGGAAACAAGGAACTTTGTGAGTCTTGAACTGCCTGATCCGAGCCTCTTATAAAAGGCAGCAAGTCCGAGCTTGATCATGTAGCTTAGCTGCCTGTAAAATAGTCCTTCTGTCTGCAGTTTTTTATCCCTTGTAGCTGCTTCAAATGTCAAGGAGATTTCGTCCTTTTCTAACTCAATCAGAAGAATTTCCTCAGTTTAGTTTTATCTTCAGCTGAACCAATTACATAACAGCTTCCTCCTTTCGTCCTTAAGCTTCTCTTCTCGGTGCCTTGTATTACTGTAATTGTTGACCGAATTTTTATGATTGAAATGAGGTTCTGCAGTTTTATATTTATAGTAGTTTATCAAATTTGAAAGGTCACGTCTGTTTGGAGGGAGCCTGACATGAGTGTGTTAAGGACCAAGGTAGGTTGGCTAGGCTTCAAAAATTTGATATGTGATCTTAAAAAGACACTTCTCTTAAACTATTTGGAATTGGGGGCTGAGTGAGGGCTCGTTGGAAAAAGGAAAGATTACTCTTTAAGATGGTGAAGGAGCCAAGTTGATAGGATGCCTCTAAGGTGACAAAAAATAATTTTCTTTATGACCGTCCTGAATTTTTTATGTATAAGGTGTTTGGGACAGAATGAGGTCATTAGGGAATTAAGTGAGATCTCCACTTGTTATGTCTTTAATCATCATATGTCATCAAGCGATCTCCAATTATTTCATTGTCCATGTCATCACCATATATTTCATCATGTGTGCCATCAATGTCACCATGTCATCAAGATAGTGCAGCGATATGTCATTAACCATATGCAGCATGCATCAATTTGTTAGAGTACGGGCTAGGTCATCACAAGGAGAGCTTCTTCATCAAGAGTCACTATGAGCATCATTAATAGCTTGACATCTTCATAGCGTTAGAGCAACCTTAGCATCTTCATTAATGGCATCCATAGCACCTAGGGATTGCATGAGGTTCATTGATATCACAAGAATATTTGCCATCTCGGCTAATGCCACATTGGCATCAATGACAACCTTGACTAACAGAAGCATGTCATAAACTTGGATCTCCTGCCTGAAGGCCATCTATAGCATAAATTGAAGCATATCATAAACTTGGATCTCCTGCCTGAAGGCTATCCATATCATAAATGCATGAGCCTTCTAAATGCATCTTCAATGTCATCATCATTAGGTCGATTCACAATGTCATATAAGGGTATGCAAACAAAAGCTGTATGTGGAGTTAAGTACCCCCGTCCTCATCAATCTGGGAATCATCCTAAATACCCATACACCACCATGTTACAGGTCCTCGTAAATACTCAGAAGGCTTCCTTGAATACAGGTGATGGTTGTTGTGCACATAAACAAGTTTTGTTCTTGTAGCAAAATTACTTCACCATGGATATACTGTTAGTTATGTCATCCTCGAAGCCCTGTTTTACATCCTCATCATTTATTAGTGAATTTGGGTCTGGTCTCTCCATATCCCACTTATGATTAAGTGCATATGTAGACATGTAAAGCATTCAATTTGTTCCATATCTTCTCCATTAGCTTTTGGAGTTCACTGAAAAACTCCAAAGAGGCTCTCTATAAAAAATAATGTGCTCTATCTTGTCCACCATGTTATCAACACACTCCAATAGTGTCCTAAGTCTAAGGAAATCTGAAATTGTACACACGATAAATTCCACAGTTGGAGATGTGAAAGAAAACATATTCACATTCATCCCACCAATAATCATTAAGAACCAATTGCTTTTTGCTGTCCCTTGCATTGACCTGGGTTCTTGAAACACAACCACTAAGTACCAATAGTAGTGGATTTTAAGGCCACATGGATCACAATCACGCAATAAAGAGGAATCAAATATGTGGCATACCTTGTGTGTGCAAGTTTAAAGAAAATATTTGCTTGTATGCATTCTCTAAATTACTAAAGACGCATGGTGGTTGCAAATAAAATTTGTTCATCTCTTTCATCCAAAATGATCCATATAATCCGAGGTATTTTCCAATGTATTTCAATATATTATTAAGAGCATGCAGACAAAGAATAGAAAGATACATTTATACTGTCAAACTTGCTACTCAACAAAAAAAAAATGTTCTCTGCAATGACATAACAGCGTTTAAAATACGAATCTCCTCAATTATGTCTTTCAACATCTCAATTGTAATGTTGCATCCATCATTTTTCCACTACAATCATTTTCCCTAACAAAATAAGGCCCTTCTGGAAATGTGAAAATAATGTTAAACAAGTGTCTTGGTTGGATATTTGTCCAATTCTCTATGACTATTGAACACACTGAAACAAGCTAAGAATGCTTGACATCTTCCATTAACGTTTTCATTCGTGTCACCCCCTTATCTAGCAATGTTGCTCTCATCTTGTTGTAACCTAGTGGTAAATATCTTGATCACACGCCTAAATTTTTCTTAATCATTTATTTGTAGAAAGGAGAACTGGTGGCATTAAACGTTAATCCTGTTACTGATCAATTTAGCAAGGTTGCTAAAGTCTGTGCAACCTGCTATGATTGGCACACACAAGATGAGGGTACATTGTCACCTCAAGCCTGTATCCACACTTTAAATCCAACCAAATGAAGACTAGTGGCTTAAATGGAGCCTATGGATGAGACAGAACAGTTAATTGTTTGTTGTCCCACTGGCTTCTATTTAAAAATGTGCAGAAAATACTTACAACCAGCAAGATATAACACTCAAATACGGGGCAACTAACTACGGTTTGGGCCCTATTCTGACTCTGGATCAAAGGAGGTCTGCGTTGGTTGTAAATGGCGCGCAGAGGCAGGTAAGGGCAGACATCTGGACCCTACCTGGTTCTTGCTCAGACCCTCTTGGGAATGGAGCTCTTCGGAACGATAAAACCCTTGTCAATATTACCCGGCTGGAATACTGTTGCTGTTTTTTTCCAGTTTCTGTTTGGTATTGGTTAGCAGCGCTTGGTTTTTGTGTCATTTCCTCCTTCACAGTCGAACGGGCAGTCATGGTTTGCAGTTGCACACTTACTGCATGTAAAAATGGTCAAAGATGATGAATGTGTGGATTTAGAGCCAGTGGCGGAGGATATACTGTCGGTTCGGGGTCTGGAGCCAACTAAGCTCAATCTGGCTAAGGTGGTTTTGCCAGCAAGGTCTCTAGGTGGCAAAGGGAGAGACATGATGCTGAACTGGCAGCCGGAAGGTGGTCTAGGCTCTCACGATTTTGGTAAAAACAGCCCCTCAAAGCAGGATGTTTGGGGACCTGACATCAAACCACAGTTTGGGCCGGAGGCAGCAGAGGAATCGGCAGTTATGTCGGAAGCGGAGAAGGCGCATAGTCGGGTAAGTTTCAACATCCCATCACTTCCTTCCATCTCTGGTTTACCCCCTGGTGGTCTGGAGGATATAGCAAACAGCATGGGTATTGGCTGCAATGAAGGGCTCAGAGCCTGTCTTTTTGTGGCTTGGGCTTCAAAAAATCAAGAGGTGAGGCAATGTATGAGCAATGAGCTCGTCTGTGAAGGGCCGATGGGCTGAAAGCTAGATGATTTGTCACTATCCAGTCAAAATCCTAGTATGGATGTGGTAACGGATGAAGTTTTCATTCAGGAGGGTCTAGAACTGCAAGATGTCCCTGTGCAATTGAGGCCCAACATTGGAGGTGGGGAGAGAGATAGGGTTTCTTTTTCTGCTTTTCAAGGTTTTCCGTTTGAAGCTTCTATCGAACTTGAAACTTGGTCTTTGGGGGCGTTGTCGGTAAACAACTCCTGCGTCTTGGCAGATCGTCCTTTTGTGCTAAGGGTTTCCTCTATTCGGGAGGAACATCTAGAGGAATGGCTTGGGCTGCCAGAGGAGGAAGCTTCACATGCCTTGGAGAGTAAGTCTATTGTGGGATGGGCCGAGAATGGGCGGAACTTTGGCTCAAAGCAGAAAAAGGGGAAGGTAATCAAGAACAAAACTGATTGCCTTAATTTGATACTCGAGATTGACATCCAAATCAATAAGGCTATGGAGGCCTCTGAGCTCATCCTGGTTGGTAGAGCGCATCGTAAAACTTTCTCTGCTGAGTACATTATAGAATGGATAGACAGATCTTGGAAGGAAGCCTCAGATAATCAAGTGGAAGTCCTCACTCTGGCCCGTGGGTGGTTCATGGTGCGATTTAGTCAGCGGGAGGCTCTGGACTGGGTTTTAAATCGTAACTGATGTTTTGGTTTGTCGCCAATCCTCTTCAAGAAGTGGACGCCTCTGTTCGACACCCAGCAGGAAAAGGTGGGTGAAATTCTAGTTTGAGTTCGCCTACCTTCCCTTCCTCCTCAACTTTGGACCGAGGACGGTTTTCGGGCCATAGGTAACTTAATGGGGTCATACTTGGAAGCTGATATGTCTTTCATGGAAACTAAAAGAAGAAATATGGCTTCAATTCTGCCTCGGCTTTGACCCAAGAGAGGGTTTAGCCGAAAAAAATCATTTGCAGCTACAAGGATATCCTCATTGTCAAATCATTGACTATGAGCAGTTGCCCTTTAGATGCCATAGGTACCATAAGTATGGACACCTTGCCCGAGATTTCCCTCTAGGATTTTGGCAAAGAAGGTTACGACGTGACCCTGGAGTTGAGGACAAGCGTCTGATAAAGGATTTGGTGATCAACCACATGGTAACAGATGAGCCATAGACAGAATGGGAATAGGTGGAGATGGAGACTCAGGCAGAACAAATTGATAATCTAAACAATGTGCCCTTGGGAAAAATAACTCTTCCTTCTGAGGCTATAGGAGAGATGGGTACTACCTTGGATCTCCTGAGACTGCGAAGATCAAGAGGCCGAAAGACTAACATATCCAAGGCTCAGCTCAAGGCTAAGTTGGATGTAAATTTTCGTAGATGTTCTATGCTTGATGCAACTTTACTTTTATCCCCAATACCAAACAGCAATCACATAAACAAGAAAGTAAAATGTTGATAGAACATACCAATAGATCGACAGAAGACAAGCCAAAAAATACACTTAACTTGATCAACAAGATATATGTGTTGTGGTGCGTTACGGCGGTCAAGAGGATGCTTCAACCAGCAAAGTCTCAATACGATTAGCCAACCAAAAGTGTCACACAACCCTCTCGGACATCTATACCAGTCAACCCAAAGTCAACGAAAGTCAACGTTGTCCCAGTCAACAGTCAACCTCGATTTATGTGCCAATACATGCGGACTTCAAAAATCGAAATTTTGAGAGAAATTAGGGTCAGTTTGACCATGCATTGACCAAAGTCAACACTGGTCAAATCTGCGCTGAAACCCTAGGTCAAAATAGAAATTTTCCTTCACTAAAATTTCCCACATGTGAGAGAAGAAGAGCCTCCAAGGTGATCGAACCAATTAGATGATGAGAGAGAATGTGTGATGATGTGACGAGTGAAAATGACCTCCAACATTGACCTATATATATCCATCAGTGAGGGTGTGTGACACATCTGTTGGGGCTTCAAGCCTACATTTCAATTATGGCCGACCTTGCACATAAGTGGAATAAATTCAAAATAAATGTTCTGCTCATCGGATCAAGATGATCTTTAGATCCATCTTGAACCTCTCCGAAAGAGGAATCGAATAAAAATATTGGCATCGTCATCTGAGCATCACAACATGGAGTTTGGACGTAGTTGTCCAAAATTAACACTCCCTCTCAACTAGGGAGAACTCCATCCACCTATGCCATCCAAACATCATGCGTCATCCCGTCATAACTTGCTTTGCTGGCTTCTTTATTTCAGAACAAAAGGGTGAGTCACAAAGACATCACTTCCCGCTGACAAATTCTACCCAGAGGTCCGAAACCTCTATAGGACTCAAAGGAGTCACATACCAACCCGAAGTTGGTTTACCTGACCCGAAGTCATTTGGAGGTCCGAAACCACACTAGACTTGATCCCAGATCAAGTGGTTGGACACGTGCCATCCTAGACATAGAGAGTACGGCAATCTCTGATGCATCCATCGATCTTTGTTACTGGTCTCTACCTTTTCCCACCTCATTGGCCAAATGAGAGGTACTTTCCATGAGTCCGGGACTCAATTGGTAGGATGCATATGGGGCACAGAACATGAGAGGTGAACCAACTCAATATCATAACGGTGCGGCAAAAACACACTAACAAGGTTCGGCAAGCCTAGCCCTGTGGTTGCTTATAGCTCCGAGAAGCTATCCCCAAAACCCCCCAGAGTTTCCCAGAGCTCATCATCCAACAGGACCCTTCACATAGGGTCGTTCCACAATACCAAGATTCTCATGGAAGGTTAGGAACTTGACCTTCCCCAAGGGCTTTGTGAGAATGTTCGCGACTTGCTCATCAGTTCCAATATGATCAAGCCTTATGGCGCCTCGCTATACCATATCCTGGATAAAGTGGTATATGATATCAATATGCTTGGATCGATAGTGGAACACGGGATTCTCAGACAACCGAATCCCACTCTGGTTATCACAGAGTATCACGGTGGTATCTAGCACATGCCCTAAAAGCTCACTGAAGAGCTTTCGCAACCAAACTGCTTCACAACAGGCCATACTCGCTGCAATGTATTCGGCCTCAGCGATGCTCAAAGCCACCGACTTCTACTTCCTGCTCATCCATGATATCGAAGCAGACCCAAGTGTGAAGCAGCATCCAGATGTGCTCTTGCGATCCACCACACTGCCAGCCCAATCAGCATCAGTATATCCATAGAGTGTCACGCTCTCAGCAGTGTATCTCAGCCCGTGGTTTATCATGCCCCGAGGATATCTCAACAAATACTTGGCACCAACCCAGTGAATGTGATGAGGTTCAACCATATGTTGACTCAAAGTGTTCACTACAAAACATACGTCCGAACGAGTGTTCACTAAGAACATCAGGGCCCCTGCGAGTTGATGATACTCAGTAGGATTTGCTAGCACGGGCCCAGCAGCACTGCCACTCAATTTATTAAAGTTGAGCTCCATCGGTGTCGACACAAACTTACAGTCCACCATTCCAAATCTTTCCAGCAGCTTCACAATATATTTTTCTTGAGAAAGGAAAATCTCGCCAGGTCTCTGCCAGACCTCCAGGCCTAGGAAGTAATGCATCAGTCCTAGGTCCTTCATCTCGAACTCAGAAGCGAGCTCCCTCTTACACTGATGAATGAGAGGGTCAGCACCTGTCAAGAAGAGGTTGTCCACATACAGCACCAGAATGAGAAGCTTTTATCTATCAACCTTGTAGTAAAGGTTCGGATCAGCATTACTACGAGTGAAGCCCAGCTTCATCAGGTAGCTATCTATCCTCTCGTACCATGCCCTGAGTGCTTGCTTCAACCCATAGAGGGCTTTCTTCAACCTGCAAACATGGGTATCCCAATCCTGGACTTCGAACCCTAGAGGTTGCTCCACATACACCTCTTCCTTTATTGCACCATGCAGAAATGCGGTCTTCACATCCATCTGATGAAGATTCCATCCTTGGCTAGCAGCAAGGGCTATGATAGATCGGATGGTGGTATATTGGGCCACAGGTGCAAATATATCATCATAGTTTACACCTTCCTTTTCAGAGAGGCCACGGGCAACGTATCATGCCTTGAACTTTTCAGCACTACCATTAGATCCATGCTTGCTCTTATAGAGCCATTTCAAGGTGACAACTGCTTTGTCCTTCGGTCTCGGAACCACATCCCAGACATCATTCTTCATAATGGACTCATATTCTTCGTGCATAGCATCCTTCCAGACTTGATGCTTTACAGCTTCTTCAAAAGATCCAGGCTCAGATTATACGATTGTACTCCTGGCTGCTAGATACCCTTGGTATCTATTCGGCTTCTTGCTTTCACGGAATGTCCCCCTTGGGGCCATATGATTCTCGGCATCCTCAAGAGTGTCCCTGAGCCATGATGGTCTTCTCTTCATTGAAGGAGGTGGATCGATAGGGTCCATTGGTCCTTCAACATCGAGCATCGTCTCATCCTTCGGTTCTTCTTGATTTCCAGCCCTTGCTTCATGATCTTCCTCAAATCTCGGAAGATTGATTACTTTCCTCACGAAAGCATCTTTGTCAAAGATAACATCGTGGCATATCTCCACTTCCCTTTGACCAGACACATAGACTCTATAGGCCTTCGAAGTTTCGTTGTAGCCCACAAACATTCCCTTCTTCCCAGAAGCATCCAGCTTGCTCCTCTTCTCTTTCGGCACATGAAAATAAACGAGACAACCAAAAACTCTAAAATGTGAGATGTCATGTTTCTTACCAGAAAAAACCTCTTCGGGAGTTTTGGAGTCCAAAGCGGAATGCGGGCATCGGTTTTGTATGTACACAGCAATGTTCCCAGCTTCTCCCCACAGAAACTTTGGAAGACCTTGGTCACATAGCCTGGCACGGGCAGTATCCACAATGGTCTTGTTCTTTCTTTCAGCAACGCCATTTTGCTCAGGAGTATATACGGTTGTGGTCTCCCTCTTGATGCCAGATTCTCTGCAAAAGTTCTTGAACTCGTTCGTCTCATATTCAGTGCCATTATCGGTCCTCAATATCTTGATCTTCTTCCCTGTTGAATTTTCCACCAAGGCTTTGAAGGTACATAACCACATGAAAGCCTCATCCTTCTTTTTCAAGAAGTATATCCAGGTTTTGTAAGAGAAGTCATCTATGAACGTCATATAATAAGAACATCCTCCCATGGATGTCACGGGCAACATACCAGACAAATCAAAATGTACCAATTGCAAGACATCGGATGTCTTTGTGACACTTGAGGGGAAAGGTCCCCTTGTATGCTTTCCTTCAGCACAGCCCGAACATACACCTTCATGATTATTTTTGAACTCGGGCATCCCCGTCACCACCTTCGTTGCTTCGGGAAGGGCTTTGTCGTGATGGTGTCCAAACCTCCGATGCCATTGTTCAGTCTGTCGAATAGTATCACATGACATCACTCCCAGTGGACTTCCTCCAACCAGGTAGAGTGTATCAACTCCAAACCCAATCGTGATAGCTTCCTTGAAACTTTTCTTCCAGATGCGCACCTTCCCATCAAGGAATGCCACATTGAAAACTTTGTCTTCCATGGCCAAAATAGACACAAGGTTCTTCTTCAAATCAGGTACATATAGTACATCTTGCAAGCGGAGGACTTGACCTTGAGATAAGTGGAGGGTCACAGTCCTTGTCCCTTTCACGGGATATGTGGCATTATCTCCAAGGATAATTTTCAGATTAACATCCTTCTCAACCATATCAAAAAAGTGCTTCCTTAAACCCAATGATGTGCCTTGAGACACCACTATCTATCAACCAAACATCCATAGTGTCAGGTGGAGATGCAGCAGAGAGGGCAGATACAAAAATGAATTCATTTCTTTTATCATCAACAACATTAGATTCCTCATACCTGGAATTTCTCGACCTTTTGAAAGGTTGCCCATTTCCACCAGAGGGAGCCTTCCTCTTTCCTTTGAACCTGTTGTTCCTTTGATTGTCATTCCTCTGGTTGTTGTTGTTATCATCATCATCAGGAGAATCCTTCTTGAAAGGGCACTATCTAGCATAGTGGCCAATCTTGTGACATGTGTAACATTTGTCTTTCTTTCCTTGGGCCCCTGCTCTTCCTTTGTTCCTCGAACCACCAGTGTTCTTCTTCTTAGCATGAGCAGTGAAGGCAGCATTTCCTTCATTTTCATATTCCTTCATCCTTGTCTCTTCTTGTACACATCTCGATAATACTTCGTCAAAATCAGGTATCACATTGATTGAGAATGGTAGTATTGAATACATGCCATTCGGAGGAGAGACCTCCAAGTGCAGTGAGAACCATTTCTCGATCAGCTATTGTCTCCCCAATGGCCAGAAAATTATTTCTGATTTCGATCTACTTCAAAAAATATGATTGGACGGATTCATCCCTGCCTTTCTTTAGATTCTTCAGTTGGTTCTTGAAGAAAATGACTTGATTTGTATTGTTGGCCTTGAACATGTTGACCAACTTATCATACATCTCCTTGGATGTGCCCAGCTCAGAGATGTAGGCTACCAGACTCTTATGAATTGAATCCCGGATCATCAGCTTTGCTTCGATTTCCCCCTTCTTATATTTTGACTTGGTGGTAGCAGGTGCAGTGGATGGAGGCTCTTGGATTTTACCCTACACATAGTCCATGACATCTTGGTCTTCCAACATAAGATCCAAAGTCATCTTCCAAGCATGGATGTCTTCCTTTCCAGTCAATTTGTCATCAGCTTTGAAGCCATTATAGTTTGAGTTACCCATGCTCTTCTTCGGTGATTGCTACAAACTTGGGCTTTGTCTTCACCTTAGCTCCGATACCATGTAAATTTCGTAGATGTTCTATGCTTGATGCAACTTTACTTTTATCCCCAATATCAAATAGAAATCACATAAACAAGTAAGTAAACTGCTTATAGAACATACCAATAGATCGACAGAAGACAAGCCAAAAAATACACTTAACTTGATCAACAAGATATATGTGTCGTGGTGCATTGCGGCGGTCAACAAGATGCTTCAACCAGCAAAGTCTCAATACGGTCAGCCAACCAGAAGTGTCACACAACCCTCTCGGACAGCTATACCAATCAACCCAAAGTCAATGAAAGTCAACGTTGTCCCAGTCAACGATCAATGCAAAAGAGCAGCAGCAAAAAGTCAATGCAACATGGTCAAAGTCAACGATCAACCTCGATCTCTGTGCCAATAAATGCAGACTTCAGAAATCAGAATTTTGAGAGAAAATAGGGTCAATTTGACCATGTGTTGACCAAAGTTAACACTGGTCAAATCTGCGCTAAAATCCTAGGTCAAAACAGAAATTTTCCTTCGCTGAAATTTCCCACGTGTGAGAGAAGAAGAGCCTCCAAGGTGATCGAACCAATCAGATGATGAGAGAGAATGTGTGATGATGTGATGAGTGAAAATGACCTCCAACGTTGACCTATATATATCCATCAATGAGGGTGTGTGACACATCTGCTGGGGCTTCAAGCCTACATTTCAATTTTGGCCGACCTTGCACATAAGTAGAATAAATTCAAAAAAAATGTTCTGCTCATCGGATCAAGATGATCTTTAGATCATTCTTGCACCTCTCTGAAAGAGGAATCGAATAAAAATATTGGCATCTTCATCTGAGCATCACAACATGGAGTTTGGACCTAGTTGTCCAAAATTAACATTGGATATAGCTAATGGAAAACAGTTATCTTTAGAAGGGGTGCTTAGAGTAGCGCAGTCCCCTGTCATGGTTACCAAATGATTTTATTATCTTTCAATTGTTGTGGCTTTGCTAGCAGCCATAAGTAGCTAGCATTAAAATCCTTTTTTCTTTCATACAAGCTTGATGTCATTATGTCACAAGAAACCTTGGGAGTTGGGGAGGTTGTTTGCATTCTCTCTGTAAAACGATGTATGGTTGGTCTTTCGTTACAGTTGATGCAAAAGGAATATCAGGAGGTCTAGCCCTGGGTATCAATGAAAGTCAATTAAGGTTGTTAATCTCTTGGGGTACTGACTCTGTTTTGGGGGTGGAGGTCTACTCATCGGAATTATGTATTGATTTATCACTGGTCAATATATATGTACCATGTCAGGATAGTGTAGTTTTCTGGAACAATCTTTTTGATAAGTATTTTATGAAAACCCCAAATCTAATTGTGGGGGGGACCTAAATTTTTCCTTGGGTTTATATAAGACTTGGGGACCCTAGGCCCAAGTCGATCTTCTAGCATATTTCTTTTTTAAAAAGATTCAAGATGGCAGTCTTATTAACCTCAATTCGATAAAATTGTGCCCTAAATGGAGGAAGTGAAGAGTTGGGGAGGCTCGGGTGGCAAAGAGACTGGACCACTCTCTGATAAACAAGGTTCTCTTAAGCCAAATTCCCTCTTTCAGGCAGTGGGTTGGGACTGGAGGGGAATCAGATCATCTCCCTATCCTTTTGGAGTTGAAAGGGACTAGCAACAAGCCTGGTGCCTCTTTCAAGTTCAATTCAGGTTGGTTAAAAGAGCCCTTTTTTCAATCAGTTGGTTAAAGAAGTCTGGAGGCATTTGGATAGCTCACAAGACATGATTTTGGAAACAACCATCATGGATAACCTTAAAAGACAGAAGCAAGAAACATTCAGATGGACAAGAGCTAAAAAGTTGAGGGATGAAGAGGACTTTAGGCTTTTTGGATTGGAGTTGGAATCCCTGGAAAGTCCAAAGATGGATGGATATAAAACAGAGGAGAAGAGAGGAAGGATTAACAGTCTAGAGACCAGAAGGAGAAAGATTTTAAATGATAGTGAAGAACAATGGCACCTCAAAACCCGAGCTATTTGGCTTTCAGCAGGGGCTGAGAATTCAAAGTTTTTTCAAAATTATGCGAAGGGAAGGAAGAACTCCAATACTATATGGGAAATGGAGAGGGTGGAGGGTGGCAAAGCTAAATCCTTTTATTATCTGGTAAGTATGACCAAAGACTATTTCAAAAATATTTTTAAGGCTCCGAAGGCTATCTCCATTACAGAGGTCATCAAAGTGGCATAACTCTTCCCTAAATATGCGGAGGAAGAAAACAATTTACTTATGACACTTGTGTCAAAAATCAAAGTTGAAGAAATTCTAAAAATGATGCAAAAAGATAAAAGTCCAGGGCCTAATAGTTGGACGGTGGAATTCTTCCAACATTTTTTTCACCTACTAGGGGATGATCTTGTTGGGGTGGTGGAAGAATATAGGACTAGGGGTCATATTCATCAGCCTTTCAATTCCACCTTTCTTGCTCTTATCCCAAAAACTGATGTTCCTGGTTCTTTTGAGGAGTACAGACCAATATCCCTATATAATTGTATTTATAAAATCATTAACAAAGTAATAGCAACTCATTTAAAGCCAATTTTATCTAGGAATATTTCAAAAGAGCAATTTGGTTTTATGGATGGCAAACAAATCCATGAGGCTATCGAAGTTGCTCAAGAATCAATGCATAGTATCAAAAGAAGTAGAAGGAAAGGCATGAATGTCAAAATCTATTTGTCAAAGGCTTATGACAAAATCAATTGGTTATACCTTCGGCTTCTTCTGACTCATCTGGGGTTTTGCATCGGTTTAATAAATTGGATCATGGGTTGTATAACCAATGTATCATTTGTAGTTCTCATAAATGGGGTTGCATCACCCTTTTTTCATAGCCAAAGGGGGCTTAGACAAGGATGTCCCCTGTCCCCTCTCTTGTTCCTTCTGGCTACTGAAGGCCTTAGCCAGTTGATCTTGGCTCCTAAGCGGGATAGCAACCTGAAGGGAATTGAAACTCCAACTAAGTTGTTCATTTCCCACCTACTTTTTGTGATGATATCCTCCTCTTCAACAATGGCTCTAGGGAGGAATTACAACAGTTGAAGTCTTCCCTTGATTTGATCCTTCAAGCAACTGGAATGTGCATTAATGCTCAGAAGTCCTCAATTGTCCATGCAGGTTTTTCAAGGATTGAAGTGGATAGAATCACCTTGGTTTTTCCTTTTGACACTAAGCCTATGGGCGACAGCTTCAAATACCTTGGTTTTCAACTAAAGCCTGACTCATACAGGAAACGAGATTGGTTTTGGTTGATTGCAAAAATTGAAAATCGAATAAAATCGTGGAGTTTCAAGTGGATGTTGAGAACAGGAAGATTGATCCTCATTAGATATGTACTCATGGCTATTCTGGTCTATTGGATCGCTTTAACTTGGGTGCCTAAAGGTCTTCAATCCAAAATAAGGAAACTGTGCAATCAGTTTTTGGGGGCAGGTGCTAAAGAGGATGTGGTCCTCTCTTGGGCTGTGTGAGACAAAATTGCGCAGCCTAAAGTATGGGGAGGTTGGACGATTAAGGAGATTCATTCTTTCGCTATATCTTTGTAGGCTAAATCTGGCTAGCTTTTTCTTTCTATGGATAATCTATGGACTGTTGTGATTAAAAGGAAGTATATAGACCCGGAACCTTTGGATGACTGGATGAGGAGAGATGATAAGAAATCATCTAATTCCTCTGCGATATGGAAGGCAACACTGGACACATTTAATATTGTGGAAGTCGGGTTAGCTTGGCATGTCTTGAATGGTGAAAAACTTCATATTGGCCTTGACCCTTGGGTGGAATGCAACAAGGATTATGCTCTTTTGAGGGAGATTCTGGAATTCCTCAATGGCAAAGGGGTTACATTACTAAATCAGATTCAGAAAGCAACTTCTTCCACCATTTGGCATCAAGGTTGGAAAACAGTCAAGGACTTACCTTTAGACCCTCGTTGGGGTGAAGAATGGCAGAGATTTATAGGTGAACTGAAGCACACAAGTGTCAGAATCAGAGACAGACCTAACTCCATCGGATAGGTTCATGCCCCATCTGGCAGTTACTCTCCTAAATATGGCTATATCTAATCGATGGCGAGGAAAGATTGGGGAGTCCAGAAGTGGTGGTGTAACCATCTTTGGAAATTGAAAAGACCTACAAAATCAAGACTTTTCTTCTAGTGCATTTTAAAGAACAAAGTCCCCACTCGAGATAACCTCCTGAAATGGAAGAAACATGGTCCTAGTTGGTGTAGTTTATGTGAAGATTTACAAAAAGTTGCAGTGATAGATTTATTTCTCCTACTTATTATTTCAATAAGTTATTATTCAGAAATCTTCCGGCAAATATCAAAATAAATATTACTGCAACATTCACAATTATATATGCAGAGAAATAAATAGTAGAGAACATAAGCACAAGAATCAATCACATGTACACAGTTATTTTTGGACAATTATCCTGGGAAAACCCCAATGTGGGAAAACCGGTGCAGCAGATGAGGGTTTTATTAATTCTTCAGCAAATGATATCCTTCCAGGGAAAATATTCTGCAAATAAATTCTAAACCACCTGAGACTGAATATCTGGCTTACTCGGACATTTTTTGACACCCAGAATAGCCCTTGCGTCAGTCTGCATGATTCTTTGCGCAGTCCCAGCGCTGGACTGTGTGAATCTGCGTGGAGACTGTGTGGGGTCTCTGCGCTGCTTCCAGTGACCCACTACTGCTCTCCGGCCCTGATCTCGATCACCCCTGACCTCCTCCTTCTGATCCTGCACCTTTTCACCCTGCAACTCTCCCACTGAGATCGAATTCTACATCAGAATGGATCTCCTTCAAGTACTAAGTGTGTGCCCCGGCTTGTTTTCCAAGTGACCCTCGAGCCTTCTTTTATAATCTTCATGTTGGAGAACCAACAGCCCAAAGTTAAAGATTAATCAATGGCTAAGATTAAATCTTCAGTTGATCCATGTTTTCGAGAAGATTCACATACTGACTTATTAATACCCTTTAATTATTTCATTTCCCTAAGTTTGGACTTAGGGTCTCCATTAAAATAATTAATTATTTTAATAAGTCTTGAACCGAGTGGAATTTCCACATACTGTTTATGGGTTCTTTGGAATGTTGTTGTCCAAGCCTCTCTGCAAAGTTTGAGACTTGGAACACTTTCAGATGCTACAAAAATCAACATTTTATGCAAAAATGTTGCGGAATTTGTCACTCATTTGTTCTTGCAATGTCCTTTTTCTTCCAAGGCTTGGGATGACACTTTGTCCCTTCTAGGGATTAGAATCAAGTGGGACGAGAACAATTGCAAGGAAGCTTGGCATTATTGGTGGAATTCTGCTTCTGATGAAAACTTTAGAAACATTCCATTGATCATTTCATGGGGAATCTGGCTAGCTCATAATAAAGTAATCTTTCAGGACCGTGCAACTTCCCCTTATCTGATTGTTGTTGAATGTTCCTCGATCTTTGGTCTTTTACCTGTTCTTTCTAAACACCATCCACAGAGGAATATTAAGGAAGCACTGTTCAGCCCTGGCATTCCCTGGGCATACTTTGATGGAGTTTTTAATGTGAATGACAGATGTAGGGTTGGGTTGGGTTGGTTATTTTCCTTAATGAGATCAGATTCTTTAAAGCTTCAGTGGGCCTTGGCATAGGTTCCAATAACTATGCAGAGTTACTTGTAGAAATTTTAGACCCAACCCCGGTTATCAGTTTCTCCTTATCACTCCCATATAGTTAAATGCCCATTCCCATAAACATACATTCAAAATTCTGGAAATGATAAATATTTCTGAAAACACAAATTCTGGAAATTTCACAGTTTTGGAAATTGCAGAAATAAAACACAGAAAATATTTCAGCCACACACACAGAAAATGACACGCTGATTTTTTGTCAATACAACCCTGGAAAAACTCCCTACAACTCTTGGGGAAAACTAGTTCGAGAGCTCTTCTTTATTTCTAGAAAATGCTTTTACAGAGAAATGAAATATACAGAAAAAATTCTAGCAACCATAACAACAGACTTATCTCATTTTCCACGCTTGTCTCTGCCTTGGAAAATGTGCCAATCAGCAAAACAATCAAAACAGAAAATTATTACAGCAATGAAAAGCCTTGAAAATCGTACCCAAAACTTAGTTGTACGGAAAAGTACAGTTGTACTCCCTCCTCGAAATTTGTGCATGTTGTCTCGAAAACCATGGCCAACAACCTCAAAATTCGTGCCTTTAGTTTGTTGTATCTATTCCTCGATTTATGTGTTGTCCCTTTCCTCGAAAATTGTGCCACAAGCTACTGTACAGAATCTACCTCGATATTTGTGCCAATAAATGTTGTACGGACTACTGCCTTGAAAATCGTGCAGCCTTTAGCTGTCGTACGGACTACTGAATTGTTTCTCTCCTTCACCTTCTCACGCTCAAAAATTCTCTTGCTCTCTCTTCCTCCTCTCTCAATCTGCTCATGAAAGACTAAATGACCTTTTCTCTTCTTTTCCTCCTTTAACCTAACCCTAAGTGACTTTTGGGGAATCCCTAAATCCAATGGTTGAGATAGCTTTAGATCTAGGGCTGAGATTAAATGTGCATTTAATTCTCACTTTCTATTTTTTAATTCACCCCACTTAAATAAAGACCCACTTAGCCTTTTATTTCCATAGTCACTTTTCACTTTCTAATTTTACATTAACTTTAATAAACTCACTTTAAAATTAGACTTCGTAACTTTATCACTTATAAAGTCACTTTTAAATTAGATTTGACTTTACCACTTACAAAATCACTTTAGGAGGAAAAGATAAATACATTTGGACACTTTTCCCTAGGCCAAAGATCAAAAGCCTTAGGGAACCACTTGTCCTTTGGTACCCAAATTTTAACACTCCCTCTTACCGAGGAAAGTGTTCCTCACCACCCCCATCTTGTCTCTGAAGTAGACATGCTTGCCCCGTGGTAAGGCTTTGGTGAATATGTCTGCTACCTGCTCATCTGTGGTAATATACTCAAGCTTCACAACTCCCTTCTAAACTCTAATTATCACAATAAATCACTGAAGGTCTCAACGCTTGACCAAATAAGCCAAACAACATCTTCGAAGCCATATGACCTCACAACTAGCCAAACTGGCTACCATGTATTCTGCTTCCGTTGAACTCAATGCTACTGAATGTTGCTTCCAACTAAACCACAACACAACTGCCGAACCCAACCCAAAACAACACCCTGAAGTGCTCTTCCTATTAGAAGCACAACCTGCACAGTCAGAATCAGTGTACCTTGCCAGTCTCACTCCATCTCCCTGTCTATAATCCAGACCATAATCCACTGTCCCCTACAAGTAACACAAAATGTGTTTTGCAGCAACCCAGTGCACTCTCCTGGGCTCACACATGAACTGGCTCATCGTGTTGACTGCAAAACATATATCTAGTCGAGTGTTGACCAAATACATCAAGGAACTAATCAGTTGTCTATACTAAGTAGGATCCACCAACTCAGAATCTAAAGCGTGAAGCTTCTTCCAGTTAGTGATCATAGGTGTCGACATGGGTTTGCATTCCTCCATGTGAAATCTGCTAAGAATGTCCACAATATATTTCCCCTATCCTAGGAAGAAATGCCCCTCCTCCTGCCACACCTCCAATCCCAAAAAGTAATGCATCAAACCAATGTCCTTCATCTCGAACTCTGAAGAAAAATCTCTCTTGCAGCCCTCTATGAGTCTCTTTGCACCTGTAATGACCAAGTCATCCACATACATCACCAGAATGAGAGGCTCCTCACCTACCACAATAAAATATAGGTTCGGATCTGCATCACTCTTTGTGAAACCCATCTCCTGCAAGTATGTATCAATCCTGGAGTAGCAAGCTCTAGGAACTTGCTTCAGGCCATAAAGTGTCTTCTTCAGTCTGCATACATGGGACTCCTTCCCATGCACCTCAAAGCCCTATGGCTGCTAATGTACACCTCCTCCTGTATGAAGCCATTGAGAAATGTGGTCTTCACATCCATCTAGTGGATCTTCCAACCCATCTCTGCTGCTATCGATATAATGGAGCGAATGGAAGTATATGTTGGAAATACTGAGAGGGGGGTGAATCAGTATTTCTTTTCAATTGTTAATTTTTGCCAGTTAGATTCTTCACAATTAAAAACAGAGAGGTGTATAATAATGATATTATTAAGGATCAATAAGAATTTCAATCCTTTTTCAAATAATTGAGTACAATAGATGTATGAGGACACCAACCCTTTAATGAATCAGGCACCAACCTATTCCCAAGCACCAACTTGGACTTTGATGAGGCTCTGACCTCTAGGGCTTCAACCCTATCCTCTCCAAGGCACCAACCTTGTATTTAGAGACACCTACCCCAAGGACACCAATCCTTTTTATCTTCTTTTGATATGAAATGAGAATGATACTTATTTGAATGTCCTTGACATACTTCTTCACTGTTCAATCAGCTCCAAAAAAAAACTTATTCTTGTCTTCACACAATCTTTACCTTGCTCTATCCACCATTTGATTTTACTGCACTGTGCAGGTTGTTTAATCACTGTAACAAGGTCCAAGATTACTATAAAGGATTACTACCTTTAATCCGTGCCACAATGGGAGATTTTGTCACTGTACATGTGCTGCTACAAAGTCCGAGAGCTGTCTTTTTAAAGTCTACAACTTTTCTGTACATGAAACTGAGCTCCACAATCTAAACGAGCCACTATGTAATGGTGTAATGTCACAGTCCGAATAGAAGGTTGTTGTTGGCAAACAAAAACAAGCTCCACAGAATCTGTTGTTTGACCGAGCCACTGTGTTATATCCTAGTCTGAAGTATACCCAGTTTGCTGAAGGTATTACTACAGTCCGAAATGCATAGTCCCTTGTCTGAAATTTACAGTCCGAGCTCCTCCCGAGGGTAGGTCTGAACTAATATATCACGGATCTTCTTCTATAGCACCCTGCCCTCCCTACAATGATAGCGTATCAATTCTGTTATCACTATAAAAGTTTTCCAAACTTGGACAGTTTGTATTTGTTCCTAAGTCATGGTCTTAGAATAGGGGTTAAGTCATTTTTATGTTTTTTCATAAGGTTAGAGTTTCATCTCCATCATCAAATAAGGTCCAACAACTTTGTTTCACATTTTAAGGGTCCCATTTCATGTTTCGGAAATCATGTATTTAGTCACTTTGCAAAAATTTTCAAATAAGCCACGAAACCACGTTTTCGTAACGCAAACAGTGTTAAAAACTGCTTTTGCGCTACGAAAACGCTGGTCTTTTCATAGCGCAAAACCCTGAAAATACATTACACATGCTACGAAATCGGGGATTCGTAACCAATCATGTCCAACTGTCAAATCCATCAAATTCCATTAAATTTCATGAGTAGGTGTCAGTCCACGAATCCTTTCTCACACATGCAACCATTCATAACCATCATGAGATTCGTTAGGGGTCATTTATCATCAGTCATTTTAAAATTTGAAAAGGGATGGTTGTCCTTGGTTATATTATCTCATGCAAAAACACTTGCTGCATGTTTTTCTTCAAATGACAAGCTTATGGTAAGCATAAACCAGAGCTTCTCTCAATTCTCAAGCGAGGCTTAACCAATTCTCAAGCGAATCTGAACTAATTCCCAAGCGAGGTTGAACCCTTAATCAAGCGAGCCAGTTTATTACAGGTTTTCTGAAGCCACAGGGATTCCGAGTAAAAGATGACAGAGGAAAAAAGAAACCACAGATCAGGCCATTGTTTGAGAACGAAACCTGAAGGCATAGAGGCTCTCACCAAGGATAAATCAGTTGAAGAAGCTTTCAAGAAAGTAGGATGTTGGAGATTCTGTGAAAAGCTACAGGGAGGTCATAATCAAGTCACAAAAGAATTTGCCATTAATTTCACAGGTTCAAATACAAAGGTTGGATGTTTAAACTTCCCAATTTCTCCTGAAATTATATCTTTAGTGACAGAGATTCCAAGGGGAGAAGAAAGGTGGTTCAAGAACTTCAGGTTTGAAATGGAACCTTGTAAAATATTTTTGAAACCAGAGTTTGTGGACACAGATTTAACCAAAGCAGTGCCAAGAGATTATGTCAAGGATACATATGCTAACCTGCTCTCCAACATTCAAAGGTACTTCACCTGTGAAGGGAGATATCATAAGGTGTATTCTTACCATTTCAAGCTCTTATTGCATTTCACTAGAATAATTTCTCTAGATTTACCTTTCTTTCTGTTTTGGAGTTTGGCCAAGATGGCAAATAAGGTGCAGATGAAAACTCAGGGATGTGAAACTTCATTATTTCATCATGGTCTTGTTAAATTTATTTTTTGCATGAACTTCAGAGGCTAAATTGAGAATGGTCTGCATTTCTTTTTCTGTGTGGATTTGGGGTGGAAATACATGGAACAGGTGTTAGCCCTAGGGCCAAAGAAAAACCACCATCTGAAACCACTGACCAAGCAGAAACAAGATCAAAGAGATTTGTCAAATTAAAGCCTAGAAAGCAAGTGAAAGGGCCAGAGATTAAAACACCAGTAATGATTCAAGAAACCCCTCAACCTGCACAAAAAAGGATAACGAAAGGTAAGGAAACGGTACAAGAACAGTCGACCAGTAAATCAGCCCAGAGAAGATTGACTGGAAGACAAATAGCAAGGGAAAAAGGCAAAACATTGGTTTCAGAAGAAGATCCAGGTTTAAAGGGTAGTTTGAATGATATACAAGCTATTGATATTGAGGAAACTCCTTTAGTGTAGGCAGATTTTATAAATTTGGATGAAGGAAAATCCAAGAAGATCAAGTCCTCCAAAAAGCTGGATTTTAATGATGAAATTTCAGAGTTTGTGTTCAAGCCCAGAGGGCCTCTAACTAGGAATTCAAAAAAGTTGCAAGGATTGGATGTGGAAATAGATAAAGCTGGAGAAGTTTCAAATGTTTATGAGGAACCCATAGACCTTTCATCACCTATGCTTGAAGATGACAGAGACAGAGTTTTCCAAACTCAAAGAGAAAAGAGCAGTTATGAAGGAATGAAAGAAAAACTAAGACTAGCTAATCTTCAAATTGCTAAGCTTGAGAAGAAAGTAAGAAAACATGTGGTGGAAAAGATAAATTTTGACAGAATTAAAGCTCTGTGGGAACTTGAAAGAGTCTCAAAACCTGAAACAGTCAGCAGTGAGGCTCAGTTTTTCACCTGGACTTTGCCTGCAATCAAAGAGGTTAAATTTGTGAGGAAGATAAATGTAAATTTAAGGGCTACTAACATGAGGTTGAAGAGGCACATTGAAGATCTTGAAATCCAATTGGCAAACTCTGAAGAAGGTCAGCTACACCAGAAGTAAGACAGTAAGTGACAAATCCCTAATATAATTTTGTTTTGGGAAAGACACCACTTTTTGAAAACATGGCAAAGTTGACTTATACTAATTTCAAGGTCTATTAGCATCAAATTCATCATTAAAAGACTGTAAATATTTTAAAGATTTAAAGGTGATGAAGAAACTGTGTAATATGGGGACACACACAGTTTCGTAGCGCGCTACGAAACTGCTGTAGGTGCAGTTTTAAATATTTTGTCAAGATTTCAAGAGGTAAAACACCTAGTTTTGAAGTTCTGATGCTACTAAAAGATGGAAATGGGTCACAAATGAAGTTCCAGGTGTTAAAGCAAAGGAAGTTTGATGTTAAGAAATGTGTCACAAACTCATAGTTACTGCGCTACGAAAACAGCAGATATTTTCGTAGCATAGACACATCAGATATCTTCACACTCTTTCAAGGACTCAATTTTGCACAAGTGGATGGACATGGTTATATGAAAGTGATAACACATTTCACTTGTCTTAAAAGGTTCATTTTTTCAGTCAAAAGATTCAAGGAGCATAAATGAGGAATAAAGTTTTCAGGACAGATAAGGGATAAGTTAACAGTATGTAACAGCAAGGTTATGGACACCATCAAGGTCGAAGATAAGGAGGAGCACCTATCAAATATAATCTTTAATTCCTAGATCAAGTTGTTTTAGTCATAATAAGGAGTTTTACTCCTAATTGTGTTAGGACTCTAGAACAGACAGTTAACAGTCACATGTAATTAATAGTCAGTTTTAAAGTGAATAGGTGTCAATCTAAGATAGAATTTGAATTCCTCTGAAGATGGATCATAGAATCCAATGTTGTAATGACTCTATAAGAGACATGAGGTCGAATTCCTCAAGGTTGGCAATTTTCATGAACAAGCAAACTATGTTACTATAGCAGACTGTGTGTTTTTATCATAATACAAATATTGGCTTACTACTCAGGATTCAAAAAGAGTTTTTAATGTGTGATCTTACTATGGCTTTCTTTATCTATCTATTTGCAGTGATATAAACATATGTTACTTAGAATTCATTGGAAAATGCTCTAACTTCCTGTATATGTTTGTAAACTATGTTTTGCTCACTCTGTTTTTTGTTTCACTGATACACTTAAGAACTCTGAAATGCCCTGACTTCCATGATAAGCTGATGTTGATGTTTTGTGGAAAAATACCTAGACTCCATTGCCCAATAGATGTTTGTTGATCATTATCTCAACCAGTCATATACTTTATCCAACTTATTCCTAGAGTTAGCCATCTAATCCTTAATTCAAAATCTTAAACCTAGTGAGAGAGCCCTCTCAAGTTGAGGAGGCTAAGCCTCAACTAAAAGTCTGGTTTCAAATAGTTACACTGAGGTAGCTTGACCAGCAGCCTATCAGGTCCTATTTTGGTGAAACAAATTCACGAATGATAAAAACCTATGTTGCCAGGAAACGTGGGTGCGGGTGCGGGGACGGGGACGGGGACGGGGACGTCACTTTTTGAAACAGGGTGCGTGGGTTCGTTGGGGGTATATATATATGTGTGTGTGTGTGAATTTGTATAAAACAAGAAAAATAAAATATTTTTTATTTAAAAATTAAAGTTTAAACTTCAAAGATTTAAACATGCACATCATTGAACATTCAACATTCACATAATGATATATCATATCAGTCTTGACTCTTCAAATAAATTAAAATTGATAATACATTGAAATTTCAAAATTTCAAAATTTCAAAATTTCTTAATAGATTAAGATAGATTGAAGAGTGCAATGATTATATGAGTTCCCACTGTCACTACTAACAACAATGTATGCCCTAATGATATAGAAAATTACTGTTGAAAACACTACAATCATAGTAAGAATGTCTTTGTCACAACATACCCATTAGAAGATGATACTTGCATCATGGTAATGCCATCCAAGTGAAGCTACTATACAAGTAATAAATGACAACATTCTGAAAACTTCCTTTGCGGGACTTTCCTATGTAGTTAGAATCAACTGAACATGAGCATCTACAATTTCATCAATTTTAAAGACTACAGTGTCAACAATTATTTACACTTATAACACTTTAGATATAGAAGGAAGATGAATTAAACACACCCGTTTTGCCTTGTTCCCTGTGCATGTATCCAGTAGTCTAATCTCGAATCAACAACCTTGGTATTTGGGTGCATTAATATTGTGCCTTCTTTTCTTTCGGGAATACCTAAGCATATGGGGTATTGGTTGTTAGTAAACACTGTCTGTTCAACTAAAATTTTCCATGTTGAACCCACTTTTAGTTGCACTTGTAACTTTGCAACTACACTTACTAGAAATGTGTGCAGTCTTCCAGTTTCCTCGAGATTTTGTATTCTTTCATTCCCTTCTCTGATTTCATGAATTTGTCAAGTTCCTCCTTCATCTCTATTAATGAATTCAAGTTGCTCACTTAATAAGTGAGTGAGGTTGTTGCTTGTTGTGCCGAGGGTGAGTTGTGCAGACGTTGCTGTGCGGTGAGGTGAGGTAACGAATGCTGTGGGTTGCGGAGTCCGAGTGGGTAAGTTTTAACACAAAAAAATCGCAATAAGAATAGTCGAGTCATATTTAATTTTAATTTTATTAAAAAAATCTTAAATTTTAATTTTAATAGCGATTAGTAATAGTCGAATTTAATAAAATAAAATAAAAATTTAACCAAACTTGCCGCCGAAGAACCTGAAAAGAACCCGTTTTGGGGGTTCTTCATCCCCAAATCAGCAAAAGAACCCTGATTTTGTGTGGGAAGTCTCGGGTTCTTCCATGAAGAACCAGGTTCTTTAGGGTGCTTCTGAGAAGAACCTGTCAAGCACCCGGTACTTGGGGATGGGAACCCGGTACGGGTTCGGGAACCCTACCCTTGGGTGTGGGAACCCGTGCAACGTAGATAAAAACGGGTATATATATTCCCCAATCAACTGTTTTACAACCCTTACTTCGGTGCCCTAGTTTACAAGGAGTAAATTGTAACTCGCATTTTTCTTGAGCAACTTTTGATCCTTTTCAGAGCCCTTTTTCTTCCTTATGTTCACAAGTTGTGAACAATGGTAATTGTTGTGTTGTTTCACCGAAAAGGATGATCAAAAATGAAGTCCGAACAGGTGCATATATAGTGGTTACGTTTTAGAAATCTAAAGGGGCACGTTTATGGAAAGAGGTCGACATGTAAAACAGGAATAGGTCGGCTGGAGTTTATGTTATGGGTATATAACTTCAAAAATCAATTTCTCTTTAACTACTACGCATTTGCAGGCATGTGAGGGCTCGTTGGAAAGAGGAAATTGTCCTCTTTCAGATGGTATAAGACTCATTCATAAAGATTGACTTTATGATGGTGAAAAACTTTATTTATTGTGACAGACCTTGAAATGATATAGGCATATGATGATTAGAGCAGTTTGGCTTTGTTAAAGGGATCATCTAGTGCGGTGGTAGTGTAGGCTTCATTAGGAGAGCTCAGCAAGTTTATTTCCATTAATGACAATCATTAACCAACAATCTCCCCCTTTGTCATTGATAGAAATATTTTAACATTTTCTCCCCCTTTGACATCAATGGCAAAGTGGGGTCCTCAAGCACTCCCCCTATTGAGTTGCTCCCCCTGTCATGCAGCTCCACCTTTCATGTTGCTCCCCCCGACATGTTGCTTGTTTCAATGTGATGCAAGAGCAATGACCCCCATCTTTTGGCGAAGATACTCAAATGCTTCTCGTGGAAGGGGTTTTGTAAAGATATCTGCAATTTGCTCTTTTGTATTGACGTATTCCAACTTGATATTTTGTTCAGCAACTTGTTCACGGAGAAAGTGGTATTTGATTGTAATATTTTTGGTCTTTGAGTGCATTACAGGATTCTTTGAAAGACTGATGGCACTAGTGTTGTCACAAAAAATAGTAATTGGTTGCTTAGTTTCTATGTTGACATCCTTCAAGGCTTCCTTCATCCATAGAATTTGTGTACTACAGTCAGCAACTACTATATATTCGGCTTTAGTTGTAGAAAGAGATATAGATGATTGCTTTTGGCTGAGCCAAGATACAAGGCAATCTCCCATAAAGAATGCATTTCCACTGGTACTTTTTCGATCATCCACGCTTCCAGCCCAATCAGCATCAGAGTAAGCTGTCACAATAAGAGTTGAACTCTTAGGATACAAAAGACCGAAATCAGTCATTCTTTTCAGATATCTGAGAATTCTCTTCACAACTGCTAGATGGGATTGTTTAGGACTTGACTTAAATCTTGCTACCATTCCTACTGCTTGCATAATATCTGGTCTTGTAGCAGTTAAGTATAAGAGAGCTCCAATTATTGACCTGTAAAGAGTTGCATCTATGAGAGGGGTATCATCATCTTTACTTAATTTACAATCTGTGGTCGTCGGTGTGCTCATTGGTGCACAATCTTCCATCCCATATCTTTTGAGCATGTCTTTAAGATATTTTGCTTGAGATATAAACATGCCTGCAGAGGTTTGAGATATTTGTAGCCCAAGAAAGTAAGACAGCTCACCAATCATTGACATTTCAAATCTTTTGGACATATTTAGAGCAAATTCATGGCTCATCTCATCATCATTGCTAGCAAAGATTAGATCATCAATGTATACAAGAGTGATCAAAAGTTTTTCCTTGTCCATCTTCATGTAGAGATTGCTACCTACTACTCCCTTTTTGAAACCTTCTTGTTGCAAATAGTGATCCAACTTTGCATACCATGCTCTAGGGGCTTGTTTTAATCCATACAAGGCTTTTTTTAGCTTGCATACAAAGTTCTTCCCTTTGGCAAGATCAAATCCTTTTGGTTGCTCCATGTAAACTTCTTCCTTGAGATATCCATTCACGAATGTTGATTTTACATCCATTTGATAAACCTTGAATCCTTTTGAGCAACTAAATGCCAAAAACATTCTTATGGCTTCCAATTGAGCTACTAATGCAAAGGTTTCTTCGAAGTCAATTCCTTCAATTTGCGAGTATCCCTTGCAGACAAGTCTGGCTTTATTTCTGATGATTTGTCCATTCTCATTCATCTTGTTTTTGAATATCCATTTTGTTCCAATTATATTTTTATCTTTTGGGTGAGGTACCAACTCCCAGGTCTCATTCTTTTCGATTTGAGACATTTCTTCTTCCATGGCCTTTATCCAATAAGGATCTTTACTTGCTTGAGAAAAATTGTCAAGTTCTATTAAAGATAATAGAGCAACGTCATCTTTTCTTGGAGTGTTTGTCATCCTTCTTCGAGTTTGAATTCCTTCATCTATATTCCCGATAACTTGTTCTTCGGATGATGTTTTTGAATGAATTTGATCTTAGAAGGAGTTTATGAAGGTTCACTTTGAGGGTCTCCATCCTCCTCTTCTTTTTCAGGTTCTTCGTCTTCACTTTCTTTAAGGAAAGGCTCAACTTCATGATCTTCAATTCTCTTTTCTGGAAGACCTTCATCAATCTTCACATCAATGCTTTCCACTATTTTCCGTAGACAATTGTTGTAACATTTGTAAGCTTTGCTCCTTGTGGAGTATCCAAGAAATATTCCTTCGTCAATCCTAGAATCAAATTTTCCTGGTGAGTCATCATTTATTTTTATGAGCATTTGCTTCCAAAAATCCTGAAAAAAAATTACTGAAGCAGGTCTTCCTTTCCATAATTCATAAGGAGTATTTTCATTATTTGGTCTTAGTTGAGTTCGATTTAAGGTATAAACTGCCGTCCCAACTGCTTCTCTCCAAAATTTTGGTTGCAAATCAGCTGCTAGTAGCATTGTCCTTGCCATTTCTTGAATGGTTCGATTCCTTCTTTCAACTACTCCATTTTGCTTGGGTGTCCTAGCAACAGAGAGTTTTCTTTCAATTCCATGCTCTTTACAGAATTCGTCAAATTCTTTTGAGGTGAATTATCCTCCTCTATCCGTTCTAAGACATTTAATCTTGGAATCTTTCTCATTTTCAATGAGAGCTTTAAGATTCTTAAAACATTCAAATGCTTCGGATTTATATTTTATGAAATATACCCACATCATTCTAGTATATTCATCAACAAATAGAGCAAAGTACCTTTCACCTTGAAGAGATGGAGTTCTAGTTGGCCTACATAAATCTGCATGAATGATTTCCAAAGGTTTTGATGTTGAGAATCCTTAGTTTTGTGGCTAGTTCTGGTTTGCTTTCCATGTTGGCATGGGCCACATACAACTTGATTTGGCTTGAACATTTTTGGAATGTCCCTTACTGCATTAATTTTGTTGATGTTGACCAGGTTATCAAAACTTGTATGCCCCAATCGCTTATGCCATAACCAACTTTCATCTCTTTGACTTAAGTAACATTTATCTCCTTGGATTTTACTGAGAATGTAGACATTATCTGGTGTTCTTACTCCTTTTGCCACAAGTTCTCCTAAGGATGAGTCTCTTATTTCACAATTTTTAGTACTAAAGACAACATTATGTCCTTGGTCACAAATTTGGCTAACGCTGAAGAGATTGTGTTTGAGCCCTTCTACCAACAAGGTATTTTGAGCCTTTCCTTGTCCAATGACAAGGGTAGCAGTTCCTTTTCCAGTGATTTTAGGGGATCCACTTCCAAAGGATACATTTCCATTTTTCTTGTTCAATGAGACAAACTTCTTTTAGTCACCTATCATATGTCTTGAGCATCCACTATCCACGAACCAATGATTTTCATCACTATGAGCACATAGAGCTAGGCCACATTTATCCATTTTGAGATTTATGCTTTTAGCTTCCTCTCCTTTGAGAGGGCAATTTTGTTCATTATGATCATAATTATTACATAATGAGCAAGACGGATCAAACTTAGCCAGAGGATCAAAGCAATTGTAAGTTTTTATTTGTCCTTGCTCTTTATCACCACGTGGTTTCTTTGTTTAATCTTTCAATCTTAGTGCTTCATTCTTATGAGCCTTGCAATGCTTAGCTTGATGCCCAAAGTTTTTACAATAGCAACAATACCCAAGAAAAGTATTTTGGTACCTATTGTAATAGTCATAGCTTGAACCAACATTCTTCCTTGGAGTTGCTCTTTCTTCAATTCTTGGTTTTGAGATGGGCCTTTGTTCCTGACGAGATGACTTTTCTTCTTTTGGATGGCAAGAGAGTATGTCGGCATAACTCCTTGCATTATTCTTTGTACTTGATGATTCTCCTTTGAATCCAATTCGAGATTTGTCATGTTGAGGTTTTTGAGTATTAAGAATGTTATCAAGTGCTTGAGAGCTTTGCCAACTCCTTTTGACTTGCTCCAATTCCTTTCTTAGAGATATTGTTTCAGCTTCACGTCTTTCACAGATATCATCCTTCTCTTTTAGCTTACTTTTCAAAGTCTTCCCTTCTTTTTGCTTCCTCTTTTTCTACTTTGAGAGAAATTATCTTCTTTCGTAGATTCTCATTTTCTTCAATGGCACTCATCAGTAATTTATCCATCTTTCCTTCATCTTCCAATTCTGAATCATCATCATTTGTAAATGCCATGAATAACACTTCTTTGCTTCCAACATAGTTACTTTCCTCATCTAATTCATCATCACTTGTGATGACGCATATTTCTAGTTGATTTCTTTTTGATGACTACAATTTCATCTTCATCAGACTCATATTGTTTGGAGAAGAAGTTCTTCTTATTAAACCCCATCTTTTTGTACAACATCCTTTTAGAGTCCTTTTCATCATCACCATCATGTTTATGAGGACATTTTGCAGCGTAATGACCTATTCTTCCACATTTGAAACAAATAAGAGGGTACTTACCTTTTAGCTTAGATCCCTTCTTAAGTCTTCGTACAAATTGAGCTAATTCGGATTCAGCATCAGATTCATCACTGCTGCTATTCCATCATTTTCCTCTTTTTGTTGATTTTGAGGCTTTGAATGTTGCTTCTTTGAAATTTGGACTTCCTTTCCTCATCTCATAAGCAATGAGAATTCCATGAAGTTCATCCATCTTTAGAGTATCTAGGTCCTTCATTTCTTCTATGGCACTCACTTTGGAGTCAAATCTGTCAAGAAGCAATCTCAAGATTTTTTGAACAATAGTGCCTTCTTCAATATTTTCTCCTAGCCCTTTAAGAGAGTTAACCACTTCAGCTACACGAAGGAAGTATGATGCAATATCTTCTTCATCTTCCATTTTCAGACTCTCGAATTGTCTTCTATAGGTTTGAAGCTTTGCCTTCTTAACTTTGGAGTCCCCATCATATAGGGAAACCATCTTATCCCATACTTCTTTAGCTGAGTCACAATTCATGACTTTCGTGAATTCGGAATTGGTAATTCCACTAGTGATGGAATTTAAAGCTTGGGCATTAGCAATGTAGGCTTTTCTTTCTTTTGGATCAGTTGGAAGACCAGAGGGAGATTTGTACCCTTCCAAAACAGAGTACCATACTTCAGAACCAAGAGACATTAGATAGTAGGACATCCTCTTTTTCCAAAAACCAAAATTTGTTCCATCAAAGATAGGCAGCTTCCCTGTTGCTTCTATGTTCTTCATTGTGCCTAAGAATCCTTCTTCCAGCTGTTAAGCTGATAATGAAGAAGCTGGCTCTGATACCAATTGTTGGAAATACTGACAGGGGGGTGAATCAGTATTTCTTTTCAATTGTTATTTTTTGCCAGTTAGATTCTTCACAATTAAAAACAGAGAGGTGTATAATAATGATATTATTAAGGATCAATAAGAATTTCAATCCTTTTTCAAATAATTGAGTACAATAGATGTATGAGGGCACCAACCCTTTAATGAATCAGGCACCAACCTATTGCCAAGCACCAACTTGGACTTTGATGAGGCTCCGACCTCTAGGGCTTCGACCCTATCCTCTCCAACGAGCCAATATTTAGGGGCACCTACCCCAAGGACACCAATCCTTTTTATCTTCTTTTGATATGAAATGAGAATGATACTTACTTGAATGTCCTTGACATACTCCTTCACTATTCAATCAGCTCCAAAAAAAAACTTATTCTTGTCTTCACACGATATTTACCATGCTCTGTCCACCATTTGATTTTACTGCACTGTGCAGGTTGTTTAATCACTGTAACAGGGTCCAAAATTACTATAAAGGATTACGGCCTTTAATCCGTGCCACAATGAGAGATTTTGTCACTGCACATGTGCTGCTACAAAGTCTGAGAGCTGTCTTTTTAAAGTCTACAACTTTTCTATAGGTGAAACTAAGCTCCACAAATCTGAACGAGCCACTGTGTAATGGTGTAATGTCACAATCCGAATAGAAGGTTGTTGTTGGCAAACAAAAACAAGCTCCACAGAATCTGTTGTTTGACCGAGCCACTATGTTATATCCTAGTCCGAAGTATACCTAGTTTGCTGAAGGTATTACTACACTCCGAAATGCATAGTCCCTTGTCTGAAATTTACAATCCGAGCTCCTCCTAACGGTAGGTCTGAACTATATTATCACAGATCTTTTTCTATAGCACCCTGCCCTCACTGCAATGATAGCATATCAATTCAAGAATGATAAAAACGTGCATAGATATTCCCCAATCAACTATTTTACAACCCTTACTTCGGTGCCCTAGTTTACAAGGAGTAAATTGTAACTCGCATTTTTCTTGAGCAACTTTTGATCCTTTTCGAAGCCCTTTTCTTCCTTTTGTTCACGAGTTGTGAACAATGGTAATTGTTGTGTTGTTTAACTGAAAAGGATGATCAAAAATGAAGTCCGAACAGGTGCATATATATAGTGGTTATGTTTTAGAAATCTGAAGGGGCACGTTTATGGAAAGAGGCTGACATGTAAAATAGGAATAGGTCAGCTGGAGTTTATGTTATGGGTATATAACTTCAAAATCAATTTCTCTTTAACTACTAGGCATTTGAAGGCATGTGAGGGCTCATTGGAAAGAGGAAATTGTCCTCTTTCAGATGGTATAAGACTCATTCATAAAGATTAACTTTATGATGGTGAAAAACTTTATTTATTGTGACAGACCTTGAAATGATATAGGCATATGATGATTAGAGCGATTTGGCTTTGTTAAAGGGATCATCTAGTGCGGTGGTAGTGTAGGCTTCATTAGGAGAGTTCAACAAGTTCATTTCCATTAATGGCAATTTATCAATGACAATTATTGACCAACAATGTATCGAGCCATGGGAGTGAAGGTCTCCTCATAATCAACTCCCTCTACCTAGGAGAACCCTCTAGCCACATATCTAGCCTTGAACTTCTCGATGATGCCATATGCAGCATGCTTTATGTTGTAAAGCCATCTGGAAGTAACCATTGATTTCCCTTCAAGCCTCGACACCACCTCCCAAACATTGTTCTTCATGATAAAAGAATACTCCTCCTACATGGCCTCTCTCCAGACCTGCTGGCTAGCTGCCTCCTCATAGCTAGAAGGCTCGAAGTCAACGATGCTAGCAACCAATGCCATATAGCCTACGGAGCAGCAGGTAGTTTGCTCTCTCTAACTTTTGTCTCTTCGGCCCAAGAGCAGATGTGGCCTATCTCAAGGTGTCTTGAAGCCACTTGGGCTTCCTCTTCCCTGAGCACACTTCTCCCACCAGAGTGAAAGAATCCTCATCCTCATCAGAAGCCTGAACTCCTGAAGGCCTGCCAACCGACCTCATGCCTGAACCTGTGCCTGTAGATGCTGAAGTACCATGTGAACTGTCCATAAATGGGCTACCCTGTGCACTGCTCTGCGAACTGCTTTGCATGCTGCCCGAAGCACCACCCATCTAACTCTGCGAGCCACTGCTCACTAATGGACCTAACACCGTAATTGATGTAGCTCCTGATCCCTGTCCGCTGGATCCCTGTGACTAACTCATCTGCTCCCGAGGGTCTGGTGAATCCAGATACTCTAACTCCTGTGACCTCTTGAAAGCCCTATCCTCCTCGAATTTCACATCCCGCCTGACAGCGACTCTCCTCCGTGCAGGAATATAAATCCAAAAGGCTTCTGAGGTCTCACTGTAACCCACAAAGATGCCCTTCTTTGCAATGGGCTCTATCTTGGTCCTCTTCTCCTAAGGTATATAGGAGTATGTAATGCACCCAAAGATACAGAAGTGACCAACATCAGGCTTCTTCCCAGAAAAAGCCTCCTCCGGAGTCACATGCCCCAAGGCACGATGTGGACTCCTGTTCTGCAAGTACACAGCAGTGTTGCGCGCCTCTGCCCACAAAAACAACAGTAACCCTTGATCATGTAGCATGGCTTTGGTAGCCCCAATGATGAATTTGTTCTTCCTCTCCGCAACCCCGTTCTGCTGGGGGTTGTAAGGAACTGTGAACTCCCTCCTGATATCTACCTCCGCACAATAATCAACAAACTCACAAAGGGCATACTCCCCTCCATTGTCCAACCTAAGGGACATGATCTTATGACCTGTCTGAGTCTCCACAAGAGCTCTGAACTCCTGAAACCGCTTGAAGACCTCACTCTTGGTCTTCAAGAAATAAATCCAGGTTTTCCTGGAGTGATCATCAATGAATAAAACATAGTACTCATATAACTCAAGGATACATGAGACATCCAACCGCTCACATCAGTATGAATCAAATCAAGAATCCTTGTCGATCTATTGTCACTGCTAGGAAAAGGGGATTTGGCAAACTTCCCCATAACACATCCTTTGCATGTATCAATGTGATCAGAACTAAAATCTGGAACACATGTGATGATCTCCAGCAATGTCCTCAAGGCCCCATGATATATGTGCCCCATCATGCGGTGCCAAATCTCGCACAGCTCTGAACTGCTAGCTCTGCTGCCGGTACTACTGCTCAATGCCATAACAGGCTAAAATGAAAACTTGTACACCTTGGCATGGCGTACACTAATCACCCTAGCTGAATCAACTGGAGCGCCCCTGGGATATATAAGCACCTGTGCTCTCCTGAACAACACCTCATACCCTCTCTCCTCCAATGTTGAAACGGATATAAGGTTCTTCTTCATCCCTGGCACATTTAGAACATCTTACACTTTCATGGGAGGTTTGGCTTCCCTATCAAATTTCAATGTCCCCACACCGACTGCTCTAACAATGTTGTCGTCTCCGAGTACAATCTCTATATCAGTGCCACTCTCTGAAAGCTCCGAGAAGTACTCACGGACTCCTGTCATATGACGGGATGCCCCACTGTCAACATACTAAATACCTGAACATGCTTCGCTAGTGGAGAGAAGTGCACACTCCCTCTCAACTTGTGTGGCAGGTGATCTTGCACTAGTGGACTCACAAGTTGTGAACCCAAACTCCCAGTCAAAGCTCTTTGAAAAGTCCTCTATCTCTGCAGATGTTTCCATGGTCTTGTCCTTTCCCTTCTTCTTCTTCTCCAGACACACAACTGCATAGTGTCCCAACTTCTGACAATTCCAACATTTAACTTTGGAATAGTCCTTCTCCTTGTTCACCTGTTGTTTACATTTACCTTTGCCTTTGCCCCCACCACCACTTGTGGAAGCTTGCTTCTTTCCCTTGCCCTTCTTGCCCCTTACTAACAATGCTACATTGTCATCCTCCTCTACCTGTTTGGCTGCCCCAAGATGGTTCTTTCTGATCTCATTCTGAATGCAATCATCCCACAACCTCTCCCAAGGGGAAGGTTCTCCCGTGCAACAATCCCATCCACAAAACTCTCCCATGTCTTGGGAAGACCATTCAATATAATCCGCACCAACTTAATGGGTGGAATGGTCTCTCCAACAGCAGCCAACTCATCTCTCACAGAAGTGATCTTTGTGAGGTACGTTGTAACGCCATCAGTCTTAGCCATTTTAATGGCCTTCAACTTCTCCCTTAGGACCATTTCCTGTTTTCATTTGTGCTCTAGTAAAGATTGGTCAAGGTTGTCCACATCTCATGTGCATATGTCTTTCCTCTCACATGAGGAATGACATGGTCTTTAACACCATCCAAAATAAGTCTTTTTCCCTTGGCATTCTTATTAAAATCAGCCAACTGAACAGGGTCAACAGGCGCTGCTACTGGGTGTTGTGTGGTATGTACCATTACGCCCCAGACTTCTGCCTCCTCAAAGATGCTCTGGATTCTCTCCATCCATACACTATAGTTGCTCTGCCCATCCAACCTATCCTCCACCCTCAAGCCCAAAGACATGCTTGTTGTCCTAACAAACTGAAGTTTTCAAATCTGTGGTAAAGGTTCAGTTTTTTGTGTGAAAATAGCTTGCTGTAAATTTTCGCTTGCTGTCCCAAACTGCACTTTTCAGCCACCCAAGCTATGATACCATGTAGAAATTTTAGACCCAATCCCGGTTATCAGTTTCTCCTTATCAATCCCATATAGTTAAATGCCCATTCCCATAAACATACATTCAAAATTCTAGAAATGATAAATATTTCTGAAAACACAAATTCTGGAAATTTCACACTGCTAGAAATTGCAGAAATAAAACACAGACAATATTTCAGCCACACACACAGAAAATGACACGCTGATTTTTGGTCAATATGACCCTGGAAAAACCCCCTACAACTCTTGGGGAAAACCAGTTCGAGAGCTCTTTATTTTTGGAAAATGCTTTTACAAAGATTAAATATATAGAAAAAAATTCCAGCAATCACAACAAAAAACTTATCTCGTTTTCTGTGCTTGTCTCCACCTCGAAAAATGTGCCAATCAGCAAAACAATCAAAACATAAAATTATTACAGCAATGAACAACCTTGAAAATCATGCCCAAAACTTAGCTGTACAGTCGTACGAACTGTATGCAAAAGTATAGTTGTACTCCCTCGAAATCTGTGCATGTTGTCTCGGAAATCGTGCCCAACAACCTCGAAATTCATGCCTTTAGTCTATTGTACCTTCTCCTCAATTTATGTGTTGTCCCTCTCCTCGAAAATCGTGCCACAAGCTGCGATACAAAATCTGCCTCGATTTCTGTACCAATAAATGTTATACAGACGGTTGCCTCGAAAATCATGCAGCCTTTAGTTATCGTACGAATTACTGAACTATTTCTCTCCTTCACCTTATCACGCTCAGAAATTCTCTTGCTCTCTCTTCCTCCTCTCTCAATCTACTTATGAAACACTCAATGACCTTTCCTCTTATTTTCCTCCTTTAACCTAACCCTAAGTGACTCTTGGGGAATCCCTATATCCAATGGCTGAGGTAGCTTTAGATCTAAGGCTGAGATTAAATGTGCATTTAATTCTCACTTTCTATTTTTTAATTCACCCCACTTAAATAAAGACCCACTTAACCTTTTATTTCCATAGTCACTTTTCACTTTCTAATTTTACATTGACTTTAATAAAGTCACTTTAAAATTAGACTTTGTAACTTTATTACTTATAAAGCTACGTTGCACGGGTTCCCGCACCCAGGGGTAGGGTTCTCAAACCCATACCAGGTTCCCGTCCCCAAGTACCGGGTGCTGGGACAAGTTCTTCTCAGAAGCACCCTAAAGAACCCAAGACTTCCCACACAAAATCAAGGTTCTTTTGCTAATTTGGGGACAGAGAACCCCGAAAACGGGTTCTTCAGCGACAAGTTTGGTTAAATTTTTATTTTATTTTATTAAATTCGACTATTACTAATCGCTATTAAAATTAAAATTTAAGATTTTTTTATTAAAATTAAAATTAAATATGACTCTACTATTCTTATTGCGATTTTTTTTTTTGTTAACTTAAAAAGTTAAAACTTACCCACTCGGACTCCGCAACCCACAGCAATCATTACCTCACCTTACCGCACAGCGACTCACCCTCGGCACAGCAAGCAGCAACCTCACCCACTTATTAAGTGAGTAACTTGAATTCATTAATAGAGATGAAGGAAGAACTTGACAAAATCTCGAGGAAACTGGAAGACTGCACACATTTCTAGTAAGTGTAGTTGCAAAGTTACAGGTGCAACTAAAAGTGGGTTCAACATGGAAAATTTTAGTTGAACAGACAGTGTTTACTAACAACCAATACCCCATATGCTTAGGTATTCCCGAAAGAAAAGAAGGCACAATATTAATGCACCCAAATACCAAGGCTATTGATTCGAGATTAGACTACAGGATACATGCACAAGGAACGAGGCAAAAGGGGTGTGTTTAATTCATCTTCCTTCTATATCTAAAGTGTTATAAGTGAATATAATTGCTGACACTATAGTCTTTAAAATTGATGAAATTGTAGATGCTCATGTTCAGTTGATTCTAACTGCATGGGAAAGTCCTGCAAAGGAAGTTTTCAAATGTTATTTGTTACTTGTATCGTAGCTTCACTTGGATGGCATTACCATGATGCAAGTATCATCTTCTAATGGGTATGTTGTGACAAAGACATTCTTACTATGATTGTAGTGTTTTCAGCAGTAATTTTCTATATCATTAGGGCATACATCGTTGTCAATAGTGACAGTGGGAACTCATATAATCATTGCACTCTTCAATCTATCTTAATCTATTAAGAAATTTTGAAATTTCAATGTATTATCAATTTTAATTTATCTGAAGAGTCAAGACTGATATGATATATCATTATGTGAATGTTCAATGTTCAATGATGTGCATATTTAAACCTTTGAAGTTTAAACTTCAATTTTTAAATCAAAAATATTTTATTTTTCTTGTTTTATATAAATTCACACACACATATATATACCCCCGACGAACCCACGTACCCTGTTTCAAAAAGTGTCGTCCCCATCCCCGCACCCACGTTTCCTGGAACATAGTTATAAAGTCACTTTTAAATTAGATTTGACTTTATCACTTATAAAGTCACTTTAGGAGGAAAAGATAAATACATTTGGACACTTTTCCCTAGGCCAAAGATCAAAGCCTTAGGAAACCACTTGTCCTCTGGTACTCAAATTTTAACAGTACTTTCACTTAAGATTCTATTGTGTTGAATCAAAGAGCTGGGAATTGGTTCTGTTAAAAGTTTTGGTGACTCTATGAATGTTGTTAATTGCTTCAACTGCTTGCAAAGATGTCAAAATCATATTTTGATTCCAATATTAGATGAAATCTTACAAATCAAAAGTTCTTATGATCATATATCTATTTGCCATATATACAGGGAACGGAACAGCACAGCGGACCTCCTTTCTAAGGAGGGTTTACAGCGGGTTATGAGCACCTAGAGGATAGTTGAACATTTTGATGGATCAATCCGTGTGTCGGATCGGCTGCCTTTTTTTCAATAGTCGGGTCTCTCTGTCTTCAGATATCAGTTTTTATTTCAGTTGCTACTACATGATATTGGTTTACTTATCTTTATAGGCTGTGTATATTTTGTAACAGAAACTGTATCTACTATGCATAGCTGGTTTTTTTTGTTGGGTCATTTTCTCTTTATGGGGAGGCCCGGGTATTTTGGACATTGACAGTATTGGTTTTGTTGAGCGGTTATTTCGCTCGATTATGTATGTTGTGACATCTTGCCAGTTTTTATGGGCAGACATATCACCATCACAAAATGATTTTTGCATATACTATGTAACCTTTTATTTCACTAATAAAAAGTTCGATTTTTCCTCTGGAAAAAAAATAACACTCAAATGCACAAGATATACCAATGTGAATAGTCAAAATAACTGTACTAAAAATATATTAACCAAAACTAAAGTTATTTCCATGATTGGAGATTTGGTTAGAGGGATTCTACTGTTATTCTGCTTGCTGTCATATGCCCACAGACTGTAAATTTGTAGTAAAACATAGGTACGGCAACAACTCCCTTTGAAAATGATCACCCAAATAGTGCCTTCGTACTCTAGTTCAAAGACCTAGGGGTGTAAGGACTAGGAGATGATAGATGGACCCTTCAGGATTACTCCAAAGCCTTTTACCAGCTACAAAATGCAATTTCCAGCAAGCTTGAAATTGAATTGTTGAGGTCAAAGTATCAAATCTCGTTACATAATTTCCAACAAAAATATTTAACTTATAACAGCTGGAAAATATTGTTTTCAGACTCTAAAAATGAAAGATAAGCAAAAATGTTTAATATACAGACCACCTACAAAGTTTGAAAGTAAAATACTTACTCGTGATGCACAAGGAACCATGAAAACCCAACAGATATGTTAGAGCGAAAAAATAACGCAAATTTGCTATGTTAGAGCAAGAAAATAACACAAATGTGCAACAAAAAACTCAACATACGGTGAAATATGTGTGGAATAAAAACTCAAAACTTGGTATATTGACCCTTGACTAAGATTTAACTATATTGATCACAATTCCAAGCTGTAAAACATAGCGTTGCTAACGTCGCGATACTATTGTGAAAATAGTGGCACATCGCGACTTTTTCAAGTTGGTGATATTAACAGCCACTAGTATCAGCAATTTCTTGCGCTCTGAAAACATCGTGATACTATTGTAAAAATTGTGATAATATCACGACACGATCCAAAAAATCAGGATATGTCATATATTTTTAAACTGGATCAACCTCTGGTCAATATCAGCATAAATCAAATCAAATCAATCTGTTGACTTTCTCAATCTGTAATACTGACACAAGGTCATCAGTAGTAATACCAACTTCCTCTACTCAAAGAATGAAACCCTAGCAATATCATCAAGATTATCCAGTCATTGTATTGACAGCATATATCAACAAAATACAACCTTGTCTGCAATATAAAATTTTGCTCAAAATAGAGCCCTCATACATAGGGAGGTGGAGTATAGGGTTTATAATGTAAGATGGAAAGTGGTAAGTATAGCATAGGGAGAGATGGGACTACGCTATTTCAACTGGGGCTTCACAAGTAGTGCCCCTCCCATACCCATTAGGCCATTAGGTGTGATCCCACTAGACTAGGATGAAGGATTAACCCCCCATTTAAGGTCAAGGAACAAGATCACGATCAAAACCCCTCTTTCTTACAAGCTCCCCCATAACACATGTCAAATACCCGAATACAAACAAGCATAAGCACCCGATTGCAAAATGAATAAAGTACCTTTTGATCAAAAGGCCACCTTCCAACATGTGCTCTTGCCAAATGGGCGAGGAAACATATGACCAATGTAGGTGGTGAAGACATGAATGGCACGTCATCATCAACTAGGAGTGGCTGTCAGGGGCTACTAGCTAGACGGCTGGAATTGGAAAAGATGATGGAAGAAAAAATAAATCTCCTATGGGGTCACCCACTATTGGTGAATAACACCAGGCTCCAACTTGGACATGAGCTCACCATAGAGCGCATGATCCATGTACTCAAACAAGGAGTTCATGAGAACTTCAACAATCCCCTGGGACCACAGACCTGTAACCTGCACATTGCAACAAACTTGTTTGGGAGCATGTGCATTGGGCATAAGGTATCGCCCATGTTTTATATCAAAGTAATAAATCCATACAAAAAGTAAAGTCTAATCTACATGAGAACATAAGGTGAATATTGTTAGCATGCAAAAAGAATATGCAATGCACCTACACTACCCTGCATGGTATGTAAATGACAATCTCCCACAAATAAGGTGAGGCAACTCCCTTTCACCGGTGAAGGCAAAAGTTCTCCATTGAGCTTGGAAATATAGAATTATCCTACACCCGCTTTCCCATGGACCTTGATGTGGACAAGGTCCTTGTCAACCAAGACAAGATCTCCTATTTGAAAATCTTTCTTTGGTTTTTGGACCCATTGCTTCTTAGGAATAGTTGGTCTTGAGTTTGAATTCTTCATATGGCAGACTTCCTAAGAAGGGAAAGGCTTAATGAGCTTAGATGACTTGCTCGAATGGTTTTGGTTCATGGTCCCATGTTGATGATTTGGAAATGGAAAGTGTTCTATATCCTCCACATGGCTTGGGAGTTAGGGTTCCCTATAGAGGAAAAATGGGGTTCCATCAGGCTCGAGATTGGTGGCATATGATAAATCCATTTTTAATTTTCCACCAAATGAGGCACTCCATATCCTTGATGATAACATTCCATAAACACCAAGTACATCAATAACAACAACATCCATTAGTACCAAAATGTCTTGGTTGAATCCCAGAGAAATGTTATGATCTTTGATAAGACCATAAATGGGGATTGACCTAGAACCAAAGCCACACACATCCAATTCCAATTGATGCATGACTCTTAATGGCATGATGTTAGCAAAAACTCTTGAGTCAAGCATACAATTGTGAAGTATAAGCCTATCGACAAACACTAGGGATAATAGGAATGGCTCATGACACCCATTTCCTTTGTCAAAGTTCATGTTTTACAATATAATGGGAGAGTCATCGGGCTAATCATCGAAACCTAAAGCCTTCTTGATTTTCCTCCTGTGAGGACTATGAGGAGAGAGTTTAGCCATCTCTTTTATGGGGATTTGCATCGTAAGATTAGCCATAGCGTAACCTACATCCACATCTAGCTTGATCTCATCATTCCTATGCTTAGCCTTTGCCTTGTTTTGAGATTGCCTTGGGGAAGTGCTCTTCCCTTGAGATGGATTCCCATAGTTAGAACTTGTCTAGGCTTGATCATTGTTCGTCCTAGACTATTGTAGACCTCTAAACCTCCCACTATTCTCCACAACTAGAACAAGCTCAATTTGATTAGCGTTGATTTGGGCTTGGCTAAGTTGTGGGTGAACATAGGAAAACCTAAGCAGGATACTGAAAGGGTGAACCTCACTTATGACATTCAAATGCTTAGGATATTCCTCCTCTTCATCTTGCTCATAAGCGTTATCCTCTTGAGGACCCTCAAGGTGACCCTCCTTGCCCTACCAAATTGGTTGGAGCAAGTGTGTTGGGAACATTTTGCTACATGGTACATTCTCATTCTATGATCTTCTAAGGAAAGGATTTGTCCTTGTCAAATTGGTTTCTAGGAGGAAAATTCGACCTAGACACTCTCTCTCTCTCTCTCTAGCAGTCATTCTATTCATGAGTCTTTGGGCATAGAGTGACTTCAATGGTAATTTTTTCCAATTTTTGAGCAAAAGTTTGTATGACCTCATCGGGATGGCACTTTGACTTCGTATTAGGTTCAACTTTAATTCTAGGATAGTTGAACATGTCAATTTGTGCAACATTCAAGTTTTGTTCAATCCCCATTGCTATCTTCTTGGTTTCGGACAAGGAGTTAGGGTTCTTGTCTCTAAGAACATAAGTCACATGCCCTCGGCAACCCTTGATGAATCTCTCAAAGATAATGGCATCGGAAGGCTTAAGACTATTAGGAATCTCCCTAAGGTGATAATCAAACCTTTGGATGAATTCTTTAATACTTTCTTTGTCAGTCTTGGCCTTAGCTAGGAATCTCTCAAGAGCCGTACTTCTATCCAGCTCAAATGCCCATCTCCTCTTGAATGCATCATGAAATCGATCCCATTTGGTGATGCTTCCTTGGGGCAGGCTGAAATACCAATCCCTATCATCACCATCTAATGATAGGGAAAAGAGCATCATGATGACATCCCGATGGTCAATATGCTTAGGACCCAACACCTAGTAGAAGTTGTGAACTTTTCTTTCAGCGATGGTGACGTCAGTGCCATTAAATCTAGGTATCCACTCATGATATTTACCAGGTAGAGGATGACGAGCATGATGAGCATCAGGATGGCTACTAAAATTAAAGGCTTGAGGAATGCAAGATTCCATGGTCTATTCATGGCAGGAGGAGGATTATTAGGGAAGAGCTGCCTAGCTAAAGGGGTAGGTTGGTTGATAGGGGAAGTGCAATTGTAAATGGCCCTCCTAGCAACATCTTTAGTTCTAGGAGCTATGATTCTTTCAAGAGGACTCTCTGAAGATTTGGCACCAGTTGATTTAGGAGTCACTAGAAGAGGATCTATCTTGTCGTCAGAGAATTCACCTTTTCAAATAAGCTAGATGCTTCAATCTATGGCTAGGTAGACTCGCTTCCTCACCAGCAACGACGCCAGAAATGTTTCCGCAAAATCTAGCAAGCCTTGGAGAGGGGCACCCTACAAGGCTAACACTAGACCAAGTGACAACAATGGTGTGATGGCCCACTGTCACCACAGCCAAAATCCCTTGCTCTTTACAGATTTTCACCGATGGGACAAGTCTCGGTATGTGAGAAGGTCACCTAATGGGTATTCTAATGTTAAGGTACAAGGTGACAAAATGAGGGCTTCTATACAAAAGTCACAATTTACGCTCAAGGCTCCAATAGGAAGCAATTCACTTTCTTGATAGAGACGTATTAGATGGGACACAAGACCTAGGGCTTGATTAGTAGGTTGAGTGTTGGGATGGCCAAAGGTCAAACCAAGGAGAAAGGGTTTCCAACAATGTGTATGAACAAGAACAAAGCACATGAAACCCTCACACAAGCCCCTAAGTTGAAGCATGACTAGACTAGGGTATACCCTAGGGCAAACAACTAGGGAAAAGGAATTTATGGACAAAACTGAAGTGGATGCCCACCAAAAGAAGAGATTTTGTGGCAAATGCAATCATTTATGTTTAGGCTCTTCAATTCCAAAAATACACCTTGCTAGGGATTCGTGTTGAAATATGTAACTAGGTTCGGTCTTCATAATGACATATGTAATCATGATTTTATGTATTTGATGTAAAGAGAAAAATAAATTTATTATTATCATTCTTGAGGCATGGGTTTCATGCTCAAAGGAAATTTGTTTATAGGTTAAGCACTCATTGAGTGCTTCTAGGGCTTGTCATTGAGTCTACAAGTCAATTGAATCATTGTCATGTATGGAAGACCCTTTAGGGCATGTCACATAGAGTAAAAGAAAATTTATTTGAGTCAAATAGAATCAAAGACCCTCCAAGACCTTTTCATAGTGCTACAACAAGTCGGGCTATCTAGAAGAATAAGTCGGCCTATTAGAGCAATGGAAGCCTATAAATAAGAGTATTCGGCCTCATTCAAGGATCTATCAATCAAGCAACAAAGAAGTTCGATAAGAGCAAGGAGAGGTGACCTATAGCCGGCAAAGGAAGAGAAGACACCAAGAAAGATGAATCTGAATTTTATTTTCTGGGTTAGTACTTCATCAAATTTTGCAGAGAATTTTGGGTAAGGACTTATGTTTCAGGTGACATTGAGTGGAAGAAGTTTGGCAAAGTAGCTTCAAGGCCTAGGGCCTCAGGTTTTGTCTTCTAAACCTCTATTCCATTCAATGTCAAAAACATTAAACTAAATCACATTTAAAACAGTGACAAAGCAATCATTAAGCTACAAAACCTCTTATCATAAAAAACTGAATTGCATTGTTAATTTGGAGGCTAATCAATTTAGAACTGTTTGGCGTATTTGTTTATTAAATTGGCATTGGTTTAATTTCTTAACTTCATTGTTGTCATAAGCAATTTGCTGCTGTCCCAAAATTTGTCTTTGAAATCTAAGTGATTTTTGATCATTTACTTCAGCAAATTTGGCATTGGTTTTTTAAGTCTGAATACTCGCTATTTTCTGAAGTTTCTGATATAAATCTCATCTAAGCTTGCTGCCCTAAAGAACACTTAATTTCACACTTGGTTTCATAAACAAAGGAATTGTTTATATTCATTTCTTTTTAAGCACTTTTTCATTCATTGTTTAGTGAATGGTGATTGCGCTAAACATAACTCTCTCTAAGTTAATTTGTCTAAATTGCATCACATTGGAAAATCTGAAGATAGTTGATTGGTTTCAATCCAATTGAAATACTTGGGCTACTTGAACAGCTTGTGGATAGCTAGTTTTGGTATTTCAAGTAAATTGTCCTTTTACATTGAACAAATTGTCATTTACATTGAAATTTCTATTGTGGACTTGTGGTAAATTGTGTATCTTTCAGTTCTCAAGATGAGTATTTGTCATTTCATGTCTTGAGCATCTTTCATAATTGGGATTATCTTCTAAATTTTCCTTAAAGTACTTAGCGCATAGCTCAAGTTAAATCATAATCTAAGTGCTCCAAAGCGTTAACATCCTCTTTCTAAATAACCGTCTTCTAATCTCACCTTGCATTTGCATTCTAAGTTAGTCTTGCATTTAATAATTGACCTCCAAGCATAAGCTTGGTTGATAGAAAGATAGGTTCACCCATTCATCTTTGTTTGAGAAGCCCTTTTTTACTTGTATTTAAAACAGTGACCTTGCAGTGGTCAGAGCCACAGTGTCTGCAGCGCTGGAGGCACTGAGTATTATAGATTTCAAGGAGAGGTATCATTAATCACACCCTAGTGTGCTTCACCTTGACTTCTCTCTGCTACTTACTACGAAGTTAAGGCTCAATATAGTAAGGATTAAGGGTCATAATTTAGATTAGGCATCTAATAAAATTAACCAAGATTTCTGGATTTCACCTAGTTGCAAGTTTTGCATCTCATATAGGCTAGTTGATCATCCATTTAGCAGCATGTATTTTCTTGTTACTTGATAAATCTTTTAATCTTGCAAGTTTCTTTCTCTGAGCATTATAATTAAAGGCATTGGTCTCATAACTTTAAATCTAGATTGTCTAATCTAATTGGATATCCTAAAACATTGCTCAATTAATCTCACTTGCATCTAATTTAAGTCAAGTTAATAAGATATCTCTCAATCTAAGAAACCGAATATGCCTAAAATGCCCACGTATCGCGAATCCTCGTATCCGATACGCTACGTACTCAATTCGTACGAGATTCATCAGGTACGGCCGTATCCGTACAAGGTACGGCATATCCCAACCGTACCTTGTACGGATACGGCCGTACCCGATGAATCGGGTACGGCCAGACCCGCGGGCAAAGAAAACACGCTGTTTTTTTTTATAAAGTGTGTTTTTGCTAACTGTTGTTCGCCACTTTCATTTTCTGAAGAGAGAAGGAACTAGGGTGAGCAAGGAGCAAGTGTGAGCAAGGAGAAAGGGAGTTCTTTCGAAGAGATTTGAGCATCCGGTAAGTAGAGGCGTCATCCTCCACACCAGCAGATGCAGAGATAACAGAGGAGGAGGATGCATCAGAGCCAGAGGAGAGCAGTGGTGAGCATGATGATCGGGATGAGGACAGTGATGCTGATTATGATGATGAGGATTGATGACTCATTGACTCTGACTCATTAAGGCTTCAGGCTTGTAGTCTTGTAGACTGTAGTGTTTTTGTATTTTCTATTTCTATTTGCCATTGGCAGTGTACTTATGTAACACATTTTGATTCTGATGACTTAATGAGAAAACTATAGTATCTTAGTCTTACTATCTTCAATCTTGTCTTTCTGAGTAAATTTGACAATCATATGAAGTATCAATGTATCAATGATCATGTATGAGTATCTAAGATGATAGATCTTAAATCTATGTTTGAATCAATGAATTTTTTATGAATTTGTCTAAAAAACATCTAATTTTTAATATATTAATATATTTTTTTTTTAAATATATATATTTTTTAATAAAATAATATATAACGTATCGTATCCCAGAAGTATCATGTTCCAAGGTCACCGTACCCGAATCCGATTCCTCGAATCCCCATATCCCCATATCCCCGTATCAGGTGACTTAGATCTCAATGCATCTCCTAGAACTTGTTGGTTCCCAACAAGTTTTTCTTCATCATCCATCTTTCACCTTTTAGGGACTACCCCCCTTAGTTTGCCTAGGAGATAGCTGGAACAGAGTGGACAAAGTTAGAGAGTGACAACCTTTGTCATGAGTGTTGTGGCCCTTGGTGTACACTTTGGGCAACAACAGTATTGAAGTACACCCATATAGTATTTTTGGACTGTTGTAACATTTCTAGTTCAGATTAGCCAGAACACTGAAAATTCTCATGGATTAGATATACGAAAACTCAAGAAAATGAGGTGAAATTTCATAAATACATTAATTGCCTAATTGTCAAGGTATTACAAATTGTTTGTTTGTTTCATATATGTTAAATGCATTAAAAAATTGCAAAAGCGCTGAGAAGGCATACAAATCTAAATGTTTGGAGCAATGTTGCACGAAACGTCCCTCCACCCCCTCAGCTCAAAGGCTTGAAACGCTTCCCGGAAAAACCGAAACGCGGATCAGGATGGGTCGTACGAATCCTAGCCTGCGAGAACTGTATAGCCCGATCCACGTTTCCTTATTCCAGGCACACGTTTCGAAGGGCGGATTGGGTCATGGTTCTGCCGCTGATCGAGACAGACTCCAGGGAGATCCCGACCCATTCCATGGGCCCACCAGCCGTTTCCGCCGTGCGATCCACTTAAAAATATATATATTTTTTTTGTTGAAGTCAAGTTGGGGGATGGATTTATGTTGGATTAAGGATGGAATGGAAAGGATAAAAGTCCCTTTCACCTCTCATTTACTCACTCTTATGTTTTAGGAGAGCTTGGAGAAGAGAGGAGAAGAGAGCTTGGAGAACAGAGAATTGAGGAGAGCTTGGAGGAGTGAAGGAGGAGGAGCTTGGAGTAAATGTAAAATTTCAGTCCCCACTCCGGTTATCAGTTCCTTATCACTCCATGCATTTAGTTTTAAATCCAAGCATACTAAAATCTGGAAATGACAATAATTTCTGAAAACACAAATTTGGAGATTTCACCACTGCTGGAAAATGCAAAAAATAAAACACAATAAAAACATAACAGCCACACATAGAAAATGACAGTGATTTTTGGTCAATGTGACCCTGTAAAAACCCCCTACAACTCTTGGCGAAAATCAGTTTGAGAGCTCTTCTTTATTTCTGAAAATCTTTTACAGAGACTGAAATACAGAGAAAAAATTCCAGCAACCACAAATTACAACTTATCTCGATTTTCGTTCTTGAACTCTGCCTCGAAAAACGTGCCAACAACAAACAGAAAAATACAACAAAAATTACAGCATTAAATGTTGTACGGTCTGCCTCGAAATCTGTGCCCAGATATCACAGTACGACCGTACGGACTATACAAACAAGTACAGCAGAAAGATTTTCGTGCCCAAATCTGCCTCGAAAACAGTGTTGTCAGCTGTTGTCTTTTCTCCCTCGATTTTTGTGTTGTACCCTCCTCAAAATGCATGCCAAATGCTGATGTACGGATTCAGTCTTGGAATAAGTGCCAAATAAATGTTGTTGTACGGGCTGTTGAAATGTCTCCTTGGGATGCATGCCAAGGTTTGCTACTCTCCTTCACTTCCTCTCTGCTCAGAAATTTTCTCCTTGCTCTCTCTTCTCTTTCTCTCAAAAGCTCATGAAAGACTGAATTGATATTTTCTTCTTCTTCTCTCCTTTTACCCTAAATGACCTTTTGGGTAACACTAAGATCTAATGGCTCAGATTAATTTAGATCTAGGGATGAGAATAAATCTGCATTTAATTCTCACTTTCTATTTTTTAACTCACCCACTTAAATAAAGACCCACTTAGCCTTTTATTTCCATAGTCACTTTTTCACTTTTTAATTCTTCATTGACTTTAATAAAGTCACGTTAAAATTAGAATGTAACTTTATCACTTATAAAGTCGCTTTTTAATTAGATTGACTTTACCACTTATAAAGTCACTTTAGGAGAAGAAGCACAAATAAAGTGGACACTTTTCCCTAGGTAAAAGATCAAAGCCTTAGGGAACCACTTGTCCTCTGGTACCCAAATTTTCCCTCTTACCAAGGAAAGTGTTCTTCACCACTCCCATCTTTTCTCTGAAGTAGACATGTTTTCCTTGCGGTAAGGCTTTGGTGAAAATGTTTGCTACCTGCTCATCTGTGGAAATGTACTCAAGCTTGACTGCTCCCTTTTGAACATAGTCTCGAATAAAGTGATACTTGATCCCAATATCCTTTGACCTGTCATGAAAAACTGGATTCTCCATGAGTTTTATGCAACTCTGATTGTCGCAGTAAATCATAGAAGGTCTCAATGTCTGACCAAATAAGCCCAACACCATCTTGCGAAGCCATATGGCCTCACAACTAGCCAAACTAGCAGCCATATACTCTGCCTCAGCTGAGCTCAATGCAACTGACTATTGTTTCCGGCTAAACCACAACACAACTGTCGAACCCAACCCAAAACAGCACCCTGAAGTACTCTTCCTATCTGAAGCACAACCTGCCCAATCTAAATCAGTGTACCCTACCAGTCTCACTCCATCACCCTCTCTATAATCCAGACCATAATCTACAATACCTTGTAAGTAACGAAGAATGTGTTTTGCAGCCACCCACTGCACTCTCTTGGGCTTACACATGAACTGACTCATAGTGTTAACTGCAAAACATATATCTGGTCGAGTGTTGACCAAATACATCAATGAACCAATCAGCTGTCTGTATAGAATAGGATCCACCAACTCGGAATCAGAAGCGTGAAGCTTCTTCCAGTTAGTGATCATAGGTGTAGACATGGGTTTGCAGTCCTCCATGTGAAATCTGCTAAGAATATCCACAATGTACTTCCCCTGTCCCAAGAAGAAATAACCCTCCTCCTGCCACACCTCCAATCCCAGAAAATAATGCATCAAGCCGATATCCTTCATCTCAAACTCTGAAGCAAGATCTCTCTTGCAACCCTCAATGAGTCTCTCTGCTCCAGTGATGACCAATTCATCAACATACAACACTAGAATGAGAGGCTCCTCACCTACCACAATGAAGTATAGGTTCGAATCAGCCTCACTCTTAGTGAAACCCAACTGCTGCAAGTATGTATCAATCCTCGAGTACCAAGCTCTAGGAGCTTGCTTCAGGCCATAGAGTGACTTTTTCAATCTGCATGCATGGGTGTCCTTCCCATGCACCTCAAAGCCCTAGGGTTGCTCAATATAAACTTCCTCCTGAATGAAGCCATTGAGAAAGGCGGTCTTCACATCCATTTCGTGGATCTTCCAACCCATCTATGCAACAATCGATATAATGGAGCAAATAGATGTATATCGAGCCACGTGAGCAAAGGTCTCCTCATAGTCAACTCCCTCTACCTGTGAGAACCCTCTCGCCACAAACTGAGCCTTGAACTTCTCTATGCTGTCATCTGCAGCATGCTTTATCTTGTAGAGCCATCTGGAAGTAACAATTGATTTACCTTCGAGCCTAGGCACTACCTCCCAAACATCGTTCTTCATAATAAAAGAATACTCCTCCATCATGGCCTCTCTCCAGACCTGCTAGCTGGTTGCCTCCTCATAACTAGAAGGCTCGGAGTCAACAATGTTTGTTACCAATGCCATGTAACTACAGAACCGCTCAAGTGGTTTACTCTCTCTGACCTATCTCTTTGGCCCAACAACTGATGTGGCCTCGCGCAAGGTGTCTTGAATCCACTTGGGATTCCTCTTCCCTATGCCCATTTCTCCCACTAGAGTGAAAGAATCCTCATCATCATCAGAAGCTTGAACTCCTAAAGGCCTGCCAACTGACCTCATACCTGTACCTGTGCTTGTAGAAGCTGAAGTACCATGCGAGTTGTCCATCAGTGGACTACCCTATGAACTGCTCTGCGGACTGCCCTGCATGCTGCCCAAAGAACCACCCACCAGACTCTGAGAGCCACTGCTCACTAATGGACCTGACACTGTAATAGATGTACCTCCTGATCCCTAACCTCCTGCACCCTATGCACTGGATCCTTGTGACTGACTTAGTTGTTGCTGAGGGTCTAGTGACTCTAGATACTCTAACTCCTGTGACCTCCTAAAAGCCCTCTCCTCCTCGAACTTTACATCCTGCCTGACAACCACTTTCCTCTTCGCAGGAATGTAAATCTGGTAAGCAGGTCTCACTATAACCCACAAAGATGCCCTTGTCTGCAATAGGCTCTAGCTTGGTCCTCTTCTCCTTGGGGACATAGGAATATGTAAAGACACCCAAAGATACGAAAGTGCCCAACATCAAGCTTCTTCCCAGAGAAAACCTCCTTGGGAGTCACATTCCCCAAGGCACGATGTGGACTCCTATTCTACAAGTAAACAACAGTGTTGCAGGCCTCTGCCCACAAAAATAAAGGTAACCCCTGATCGTGAAGCATGGCTTTGGCAGCCCCTACAATGGATCTGTTCTTCCTCTCTAACATCCCATTCTATTGAGAGTTGTAAGGAACAGTGAACTCCCTCTTAATGCCAGCCTCAGCACAAAAATCCACAAAATCACTAAGAGTATACTCACCTCCATTGTCCGACCTGAGTACCTTGATCTTCCTACCTGTCTGGGTCTCCACAAGAGCTTTGAACTCCTGAAACTGCTTGAAGACCCCACTCTTGATCTTCAAGAAATAAATCCAGGTCTTCCTAGAGTCGTCATCAATGAATAAAACATAATACTCATAGCCACTCAAGGATACATGAGACATCCGACCACTCACATCGGAATGATTCAAGTCAAGGATCCCTGTCGCTCTATTGTCACTGCTGGGAAAAGGGGCTTTGGCAAACTTCCCCATAGCACATCCTCTGCATACATCAACGTGATCAGAACTGAAATCTGGCACACTAATGGTGATCTCCTACAATGTCCTCAAGGCCCCATGATACATGTGCCCCATCCTGCGATGCCAAATCTCACACAACTCTGAACTGCTAGATCTATTGTCAGTCCTATCTCGGGTACTACTACTCAATGCCATCAAGGGCTGGAATGAGAACTTGTACACCTTAGCATGGTGCACTCCAATCACTCTAGTTGAAGCAGTTGGAGTTCCCCTAGGATATATAAGCACCTGCACTCTCCTGAACAACACCTCATACCCTTTTTCCTCAAGTGTTGAGACGAATATTAGGTTCTTCTTCATTCCAGGCACATATAGAACATCTGACACTTTCAAGAGAGATTTGGGTTCCCTATCAAATGTCAAAGTTCCCACACCGACTGCTCTAACAATGTTGTCATCACCAAGTACTACCTCCATAACAGTATCACTCTCTGAAAGCTCTAAGAAGTAGTCCCTGACTCATGTCATATGACGAGAAGCCCCACTGTCAACATACCAAATGCTAGAAGATGCTCTGCTAGTAAAGGAGAGTGCACACTCCCTCTAAACCTATATGGCAAGTGATATTGCACGGGAGGACTCACAAGCTATGAACCCAAACTCTGGATCAAAGCTCTCTAAGAAGCCCTTTATCTCTGCAGAAGCTGCCATGGTTTTCTCTTTCCCATTCTTGTTCTTCTCTGGACACACAAAAGCATAGTGTCCCAACTTTTGACAATTCCAACATTTGACTTTGGAATAGTCCTTCTCTTTGTTCTACTACTTGCCTTTGCCTTTGCCTCCACTGGTGGAAGCTTGCTTCTTTGCTTTGCCCTTCTTGACTCTTGCCAACAATGCCACATTGTCATCCACCTCCCCCTGTTTGGCTGCCCCTAGATGGTTCTTTTTTATCTCATTTTGAATGCAATCATCCCACGACCTTTCCCATTCGGGAAGGTTTTCACGTGCAACAATACCATCTACAAAACTCTCCCAAGTCTTGGGAAGTCCATTCAAAGCAATCCTCACCAACTCAGTGGGTGCAATGGTCTCTCCTATGGTTGCCAACTCATCTCTCACTGAAGTGATCTTTGTGAGGTATGCTATAGCACTGTCAGTATTAGCCATTTTGATGGCCTTCAGTTTCTCCTTTAGGACCATCTTTCTGTTTTCATGAGTTCTGGTAAAGTCCGGTCAAGGCAGTCCACATCTCATGTGCATAAGTCTTTCCTCTCACATGAGGAATGACATGATCTTTGACTCCATCCAAAATCAGTCTTTTGGCCTTAGCTTTCTTTTTATTGAACTTTGCTAACTGTACTGGGTCAGCAAGTACTGCTACTGGGTGCTGTGTGGTATGTACCATAATGCCCCAGACTTTTGTTTCCTCAAAGATACATTGGATTCTCTCCCTCCATGCACTGTAGTTACTCTGCCCATCTAACTTGTCTTCAACGCTCAAACCCAAAGACATGATTCACTGTCGTATCAAACTGAAATTTCAAATCTGGGTAAAGGTTTTCTGTTTTCTATGTAAAAATCAACGTGCTGTAATTTTTCACTTGCTGTCCCAAAATGTAGTTTCTAGCCAACTAAGCTCTGATACCATGTAAAATTTCAATCCCCACTCCGTTTATCAGTTTTCGTTATCACTCCATGCATTTAGTTTTGTATCCAAGCATACTAAAATCTAGAAATGACAATAATTTCTGAAAACACAAATTTGGAGATTTCACCACTGCTCGAAAATGCAAAAATTAAACATAGTAAAAATATAACAGCCACACACAGAAAATGACACAGTTATTTTTGGTCAATGTGACCCTGGAAAAACACCCTACAACTCTTGGGGAAAACCAGTTTGAGAGCTCTTCTTTATTTCTGAAAATATTTTACAAAGAAACTGAAATACATAGTAAAAATTTCAGCAACCACAAATTACAACTTATCTCGATTTTCATGCTTGAACTTCGCCTCGGAAAACGTGCCAACAGCAAACAGGAAAATACAGCAAAAATTACCGCATTATATGATGTACGGTTTGCCTCAAAATCCGTGCCCATAAATCACAAGTACGATCGTACAAATTGTACTGACAAGTACATCAGAAAGATTTTTGTGTCCAAATCTGCCTCGAAAACCGTGTTATCAGCTATTGTCTTCTCCCTCGATTTTTGTGTTGTACCTTCTTCGAAATGCATGCAAATTGTTGTATGGATTTTGGCTTGGAATGTGTGCCAAATAAATGTTGATGTACGTACTGCTGAAATGTCTCCTTGGGATGCATGCCAAGGTTTGCTGCTCTCCTTCACTTCCTACCTGCTTAGAAATTTTCTCCTTGCTCTCTCTTCTCTTTCTCTCAAAAGCTCATGAAAGACTGAATTGATATTTTCTTCTTCTTCTCTCCTTTTACCCTAAATGACCTTTCGGGTAACCCTAAGATCTAATGGCTCAGATTCATTTAGATCTAGGAATGAGAATAAATGTGCATTTAATTCTCACATTCTATTTTTTAACCCACCCACTTAAATAAAAACCCACTTGGCCTTTTATTTCCATAGTCACTTTTTCAATTTCTAATTCTTCATTGACTTTAATAAAGTCACTTTAAAATTTAAATATAACTTTATCACTTATAAAGTCACTTTTAAATTAGATTTACTTTACCACTTATAAAGTCACTTTAGGAGAAGAAGTACAAATAAAGTGGACATTTTTCCCTAGGCAAAAGATCAAAGCCTTAGGGAACCACTTGTCCTCTGGTACCCAAATTTGAACAGTAAAGAAGGGCTTCCATCTAAAAGAGCTAAAGAAGTAAGTGCAAACCCCAAACTCCCTCCTTGTTTTGTCATTGTTTTTTGTATTTTTCCTCCTCCCTCTCCTACTCTTTCCCATTATTTCTTCTTGCTCATTTAATTCCAAGTTGTCCACCATCTATATTCGTATTCCAAGATAGTGTTCTTTTGGCTTATATGTATCATTCCACTTTTGGTTTTCATGATGGAAAGGAAGAGTAGGAATAGAAGGGAAGAAGAAGAAGAGAATAGTGGTCCCCATATGAGTGACACAATGTATGATGAGGAGGAAGGGGATGAACCTGAAGAGAAAATTGAAACACTAGAGGGGAAAGCTGCATTGACACCCTTGTGGAACTATGTGACCAAAATTGAAGGGGGAAAAGGTGGTGGAAGCTACAAGGTTTTGAGCCCTCGTGGTTGTCATGGAAAAAAACCATATAGTGGTTCATATACCCATGTGAGGAGGCATCTTTGTGGGGTGTTGGAAAGTGATGACAAAAAGGGTGTCGTGGGGATAGCAATTTGCCCAAAGATTTCTGTTGAACAAAGAAGAAAATACATCCAAATAGAGGAGGTTGCACAACAAAAGAGAAAGAAACAAAAAACTCAGTCTGAATCAAGTGCAACCTCTAGATTTGGTAGCTCATCTCCTCATGGTACTTCTGCAAACTCTGGAGGTAAAAGAACAATAGGAGATTTCATGAATGTTGTTGGGAGGGATGATGTGGATGGAAAGACAGTCTGGTTTCTTTGTGTTTGCGGTGTACCATTCAATGTGCTTCGCTCTCCCTATTTGCATGATATGGTAAAGGTCATCGATGAAGCGCCAAAAGGATACAAGGCCCCCAACTATGAGAAAGCTAGAACAGTGTTATTAGAAAGAGAAAAAACAAAGGTTCAAAGAGCTTCGACACATTTTACAAATGAGTGGGTGGATTGTGGGGTATCCATTGTATCAGATGGGTGGACAAATATTACATTTGATAAATGTTATTGGTGTTTCTGCTAGTGGTACAGTATTTATTACATGTCATGACTTCTCCTCCATTAGTGCAACTTCCCAAAACAATGCAGATCTCCTATTCCAATCAATCAAAGATGTTGGGCCTAATAATGTGGCTCAAGTGATGTAAGGCAGAAGGAAAAGTTATTGAGCGTACTCATCCACACATCTTTTGGTATGGGTGCTTGGTGCACACATTGAACCTTTTGATGCATGATATGTGGGTGAATTAATGAGCTTTACAAGAGAGGGAAGCAACTCATCAAATTTATCACAGGGCATACAAGGGTAAAATACTTTTATGGCACTTACTCCAAGTTGCAGTTGCTTAAACTTGCAAAAAGAAGATTTGCAAGTTATTACCTCACCTTCAGGCGGCTAGTGAAGGTGAGACAAGCTTTAACTAATATGGTGACCTTTGAATCATGGGAGGAAATTAACACTGATAGAGATGGTGCTAATGCAGCCAAGGACACTATTCTTGCATGTTATTTTGGTCACAGATTAAATATGTTTTGCAATACACCAAACCAATTTATTACATGATCAAGTTTACAGATTCAGATCAGCCAATAACTGGGGAGGTGTATGAGCAAATGGATAGCATGTTGGAGTAGATTAAAGACATTGATGAGCCTAGAGAGATCACCTTGTACAATTGTATTCGTGTAGAGGTGGAAAAACGATGAGATATGCTAAACGTTCCATTGCATGCCTTAGCATATGTTCCGACACCTAAATACTATCATCCATCGTGGCTTTCAACACCAGCACATGGGGGGGGGCAAGAGAAGACCAAACCTAGATCCAGAGGTTCTAGAAGGTTATATAAAAGAATTGGATAAATTAGTCCCTGAAGAGGAGGAGGCTGCCATGGTACGGAAACAGTTGAGCAATAATACGCTTAGCACTGGTCCATTTGGGAGCATGCATGCAATTAGAGATCGAGAGACTTTTTCTTCTCTTGAGTGGTGGAACATGCATGGATGTGCTACTCCACTTCTACAGACTTTGGCATTGTAGGTGTTATCACAAATGGTAAACACTTCTTTTGCAGAGAGGTGTTGGAGCTCTTATTCTTTCATCCACAGTGTTAAAAGGAACAGGTTGAGTTTAGACCGGGCAGAGAGCTTGGTTTATGTTCAATACAACTTGTGATTGTTGTCCCATTACTATATTGATGCAAAGACTAATAAAGACCTTAAGATTTGGGACAGGAATCCAGAGAAGCCCAATTTGGAGGATGGAGTGTTGCGATTAGAGCAATTAGAGGATGTTGTTATCCAGGATGATGATGATCAAGTTGACATACCACCCACATCTGGTCCCTTGGTTCCGAGGTTCCATGCTTCAACACCAATAGCAGGGGGCTTCATCTTCATCAGTTTCAGTGCCACAACTTCCACAACCACCATCTTCTTCATTCCCACCACGTGGAGGCCCACCGCCACGTACTGTTAGTGGTGGAAGGAGGAAAGATTAGTAAATATGTTCACAATTTACTACTTTTGTCATGGATTAGACTTGTAGCTTGTTGTGACTTTGAACTTTTTTTGTTTTGGTGGTGGCTAAGTGATCTATTTTGTAACATTATTATTTGAATTTTGGACATGACTAATGTTGACAGTTGTTCACTTGCTAGATAATATGCTTTATGATTTATGTTTTATGTTTTATAATATGCTTAAATGTTTTATGTTTTATAATATGCTTAAAAATTTGATGTATGTTTGTAATTGCTAGAATATAGATGGTTGATGCTCAAGTAATTAATCATTGATGTACAATGGAATCATGGATGCCATATCTATCTTGATTTATGTAAAAATATGCATGTTTTCATGTCTTCTAAAACTAATTTGATATTTGGGATGGTTTTTTTTAATATAAAAGCAAAAAAAATATAAATATAAATATATAGTAGAGACTTCGCTTCCTAGATTTTTGAAAAATGATGCTTCCGCATCCCTGCTTCGTGCAATGTTGGTTTGGAGCCTACCAAAAAACTCGTCGTGCATTTGTAACAAATTTGTAAATGATATGAGCAAAGAATAGTAGAAAAATGAAACACTGAGGTAAAAATTAAACATGATTCACAAGATTCCTCAGTGTCAGAAGCAGTCTGATTTTATTATGTAGGATGACAAAACTTTTCCAAAACTTTGAAAGTATGTACAATGAAAATCTTGAGTCTTGACATAGTGAAAGGAAACTTGAACCTTTACAAAAGAAGCAACCTCAAACAAAAATGTCTCTAAATCATAAAAACAGAGAAATAAATGTTATTATTTGTCCCTTGATTAAAAGTATACCTGCATATGCAACAATATCAACCTCAAAGCAAGCCTGCAGTCAGAGAAAGTTTTCCATTTCAGTAATAATGTATTACACCATAGCCACTTAAACATAAACACTGTGAAGAATTTACAGATATAAGTTGATGGTGATTGGCAATGCAGATATATGCTTCAATCAAGGACAAGATAGTGTGCCCAAGCATGCTATGATAACTAATAAAATTCACCATGGAAGCAGCCCAAATGCAGTTACAATGCCCTCTGGCCTAATCAGCTAATTGTACCATACTTAAAAAATGCATGCATTAATGTAGAGATGCATTAATGTAGAGATCCTCCATAAAAAAAGAAAACAAAAGTACGCTACACACACAAGAGGTCTATACACTGTACACAGCAGTCCTATCACCATGACATTCCTCGTTCTGTGCAGTTTCTTACCCACTATCATTTTCAGATTGAATATTGTTTCTAAAAAATAGTTTCTTATCTTGCAATCTGATCTGCGTTTCTCATTTGTTTGAATGAGTAACTAGGTGGATTTACTATATCTGCACGATTATTCAATTCAGATAAACAAGCTTCCAGTCTAAAAAAATTTAAGCAATGCAAACAAAAATTAAGTGTTTTCATTCAAATTTGCACAATAATAAAAATAAATAAATATTACACCAAAATAATAAAAAGAACAAATATTTGCACAATTATCTTTAAGTCACTAAAATGATGCTCACAACCACATAATACATTTTCCCCACCCGAAAAGATCTAATGGTTGGCAAGAAAATCTAAATTTTTCCAGGGTTTTCACAGCAGAAAGAGGTGGCCTGGGGGCATCCCCTCTTGAGGGGGATGCTAGAACGTCCCAGGAGGCTAATAACCCTGAAAAAAAAATAATAATAATAATAAATGGTTTTTATCTTTTCAAATTTATACAGGAATACCCAGAAATAATAGTTTACCAACAGCATACATTAATGTGAAGCACTAAAACTCTGGCCTTTAAATGAAAAAAAATATGGGTGTATTTTAGGTTCTATTTCTCAGGACTTTGAGATGAGCATCTTTTTGTCAAAATACATATTCCAAAGTATCCACTGCCATCACCTTTGGGGCTGTTACCACAAAATCTAGCAAGCCTAGTGCAAAGCCTCAATAAGCAGATCCAGACTGTGTGGCAAGTAGAGATCGGCTATGATCATCACCTCAGCAGCCTTTCTCCAACTATTTAGTGGTATATTGAACCACAACGGAGGCTTCCCTATATAAGATCACCTAAAGGATAGTCAATAACAAGGTTCAAGGTGATGGATAAGGTCTAATGATTGGGATAAGGAACTGGAAAAGCCAGGAGGGCTAAGAATCAAGATAATCTTTACCAAAGTACAAGCACTCTATCCCTAGACCACTTAATCAAATTAGAGGGCTGTTATAAGTTAGGGTTTAATAGATTTTCACTAATATGGCATGCAACACCATATAACAGCCAAAAGAAATAGTCTTATAAAGATTAATCAACGAAGGATCAAGAACATTTGTTGACACATAATCCTCTGGGATTGAGCAAATATCTTACAAATATGTAAATACAAAATGAGAATACAAAGAGACCTTGGAATGTGAATCCCAAGGGTCTCACTCCTAGATAATTTGATATTTAGATCTTGGGTGTGAGGGGAAGTCTTCAGTTGGACCGGCCAACTCATAAGACAAGAGGTTTAAAAGCCCATCGTTTTGAATTTCCAATGGCTTATTTAACAATTTGTGTGCAACAACTTGGCCAATAAAGTTGGATTTCTACTAACTTTCCCACATGTTTTTCTTCTGATAAAAGTACATTAAAAATATCAAAATCACATCTTAAGTACTATTAATTTAATAATTTAAGTTTGACAAAAAAAAGGATGATATGAAGAACAGCTTCAGACTCTGGCATCATTAGCACTTGGCTATCATGACTACCAGGTTATAAAAAAGCAACATGAAAAGCTTTGAGAGCACAAACAATTATGGATACAATATCACGTACCTGGCGTGCAAAAGAAAGGGCATGATATTGCATACGAGGACTACGTCCTAAGTCACCAAGCACCACTACTGCAGCTCTGCCCCTCTTTTCCATTTTCATCAGTTTGCACACCAACTAGTTCATGATTGACTAATCTTCTACCCACATTTTTTTCCTTCAAACAGACATAAATGAAGTTATAAAGTGAAGTATCACTTAAAATTTGCAGATCAGTGCTTGCTTCTATCTCACCATTTTATGTCAGATGAAGTAGTTAAATTGGAACAAACACACCATGGTAAAGTAATTTTTAAATACTCCAACTTTCTCATACACAAAAATATCAGCACTTAAGATCTGACAAAAAACTTATGATGGAGCCTAGGATCTGACAAAGCACTTATAATTGGGTGGATGGAAGCACAACCCATATACAAAGACTTAAAGGCCTCAAATATAGTTTACAGGTCTGGCATCAGAATTGCAATCAATATCTCCAAAGTCTATTTGACAATTCATAAAGAGCAATAAAAGGAGATACAGATGCTATGTATATACTATAACAATGTAAGAAAACAACAAACTTACCAAAGACCATATGAATATCCAAATAAATTACAATATTGAGGAATCTGTTCCATTAAAGCAGAACTTCAAATTTAATACACAAAAAAGGCAGATGGAACGCAAACTTGGGAACTGAAAGTGCAATGCAATTGCAGTCGCAAATTTCGTGTTTCCAGTTTCAGATGACTATACTGGATTTTTGTTGGTGGTTGTGAAAAGGATCTTCGCCTATCCAAATGACAATGACTTTTTCCTTGTCAGGGATATTGAGAAGGCCTTCGATCTAAAATACATGTCCAACGTTGCCAAAATTTATGGCGTTCTCAAAAATAACTGTCGTCAGAATTCATGTTATAAGCTTTATCTTTAATACTGGAACCTGAAGAACAAACTCATAGATATGCCTAAACAAATCCTTTATCGAGTGACAGCTATTTTTTATTATTTATTAATCAAGAACGCTTCAAAAGTGAATTCAATTGACATCCATCACATTGCATCCAGACTGAATCAAAACTCCTCTACAGAAACAAAACAAAATACTAATGTTGCAGAGCTACGTATGCATATACAATCTAAAGCAAAAATTATAGAATCTTCAATTGTATATGTACACAGGCATCTGTAATTTTTAAAATCTGCCATATACTTGAAAAAACAAATCAAGTGATCCATCATTAACGAAATTTACTTTTAAACAAGTAAATTTACTAAGATAAACTTTTAAACAAGATCAACATAAAATTTACCTCAATCAACCTAAGAAAGCATTGTAACATTAACGATAACACTTAGAAGGTCTAGGCTAGAGACGTGTTCCGGCATCGTTAAACATAACAGTTGTCGCTAACTTGTTTGTGATACATTCTGAGTGTGAAATCCCACTCCACGTACGTAAGTATATTGGAGCTCGTCCACGTACCTTCGGGTATATAGGGCGGTGTTCTAGTACGAAAAGTATAAGGGGTTGCTCTCATTGTGCGGTTTCGCATTAGACAGCGCTAATATGAACTTGGGCCTCCACGTACCTTCGGGTATATTTGGGAGAGGACAACTTTATGTTGCTTACCATCCATAGGTAACCGAGTCGGTCGTCTTGTAACTTGTGATACACTAAACACAGCATTCGGGGAGATTGCATTTCTGTACTTCTTGGTTCGCCAGGAGGTATTATGCAGTTCACAAATACTTGGTAAACCTTTTTCCTAGTATCACCCCTTTATTTGTTTATTTGTTTTTGTAATAAAATCAATCAATCATCGTGGAAGAGAACATCCCTTTCCCTGTTGTTCACATAGAATAGCACTTAAACCACCTTTACAACCGAAAGCCATTTCTGGTTGGCGAAGGCGACCCCATTCTACCAAAACCAGTACCATCAGTGCCTCTAGTGCGTCATCTTCATCACATCTACCAAAATCGTCTCGAGTCGTTTCTACACATCCTGGTTTATCCACTATCGTCGAAACGGAGTCCTCATAGCTACCTGTGGACACTGAACATCCAATCAGTGAGACCATACCTCCCGAACTCGATATTGTTCAACTAGAAGTTGATCCGGATCCCATCGTTCTTTTACCAGAACATCTAGATCCTGAAGTCGAACAACTTGAAGTTGTTCCTATATCGGTCGCTCCACAGTCGATCGTAGCCATTGAGTCTTCCCTTTCGCGCAGTCAACCACCTGAAATATATCTCGAGCCAGACGGCGAAGTTCTTCCACCTGCTTTGATTTCGATTGAGGAAGAACCTCAACAAGAAACTTGCCCTTCAACTCCAATTCATTTTGGGTCGGGGCTTTGTCTTTACGAGTCTATTCCTCAGTTGACTTACACTGCTTCTTTTGATCCTATTTCAATTCGAGTTCCCGTAGATCCTATAGGGTATACACTGGGTCGTTTGACCATGGCTGAGTCAACATCTCCGGCTGTACCATCTGTTATAGTTGCGACAACATCTACTGTTGCTACTCTGTCGATGTTTACCACATCACCGGAGTTGCATCTTTATGGTGGTCCTTTCGTCCCACCGGGTTACCAATCATTATCTGGAACCTACTCTAGTGCATCCTCAAATCCATGGACTTCACCCATGTCATCTTCTAGTATTTTATCTGGTACATCTATAATGAGAGTATTGAACGGCTTGATCCTTTATACACATCTTCAGTGCAACATCAAGTTAGTCCATCTGGGTACATTCCATCCAGTACAATATCGAATGGACTCCCACGATTTGGAGAACAATATATTCCATCTTATTATACTCTTCATGCTAGGGAGCAACCTATTGTCACCCATTTTGATAGTACTTCGTCGTTCTATGGTCACCCAAATGTTGGAATGATTGTTTGTCAGTGGCAGCCAATCCTACCCATTCAACCACAAACGGTTGTGCATTCATATCAACCGGTTCAACCTGTTGCACCTACATCTACTCCACTTGTTAATACTTCATTACCCCTTTTCCAGACTCAGTTGGTTGTACCTCAACCGTCTCAGGCAGGTCCCTCGACCCATTACCCTCAAGTTTTGGACCTCCAGACTCCAACTCCTTCAGCTGGTTTACAACAACCACCTGTATCCGAAATCGTTCATTCACAGGCTGGATACCCTTTTATGGGATGTCACAGGCTCCTACTAGTCTTGCCTATTCACAACTGGGTCCAAGCTATTCTGCTTTGGGATATAATCTTGGTGGGCAATCTCCTTCACAACCACAACCGCAAATGCCACAACAACAATTCCAACAACAAACAGCTTACCCAGGTCTTGGTCAACAAATCCCTTATGTGTTTGGTCATCAAAACAACCCCTATTTGGGTTACCAGCAACACATGCCTTATGTTGGTGCTCAAAGGCCTGTTGCCCAAAGCAATTCCATCATATCCTGGTTATACTCAACATGACTTGAATCGACAGTTGCCCTTTGTCGCAAATTTAGAATTACTTGATTTAAACTGGCTTACCAATGACCCCATCAGCTATTCTCCTTGGTGGCCGGTGATACCACATAAATTACCCTCCGACATTCCTAAATTCAATGGAAACCCTGGAGAAGCCCGTCGACACATGCTATGACTTATCATTTGTGGTTCTCATACAACTCCTTAAATGATGACTTTGTTCGACTACGTCTTTTCCAGCGTACGCTCAATGGTCCGACCGCGAAATGGTACATTGAACTACCACGAGCTTCATTTGATAATTTCACTGCCTTAGCCACTACCTTTTTAACCCACTTCTAGTTAACCATACGATATGAAACTGGAACGGAACTGTTGACCAATTTCAAACAGACAATTGCTACTCACATTTCTAATCATATTCATCAGTGGCATCGTCGTCGTAGAATGGTCAAAACATTTGTTCCCGATCGGCTCCTCGTTGAGTGGTTTATTAAGTCCTTACTATCATCTATCACCGAGGATGTCGCTAAAGGTGGCATTGTCAATGAAGAGCAGGTCATTGCTCGTGCCCAGTACTTTGATTTAATTTATACTCAATCTGACACGCTCTATGAGAAAATTCCAAACGCGTCGCGATCAAATTTTATTGTTCCTCCTCCATCTAAGGACTCATGTCGACGACGGTATGATAGGTTCTACAAACACTCACACCTCTACTGCATTGGATCCTGCACCTTCTTCGGAAATTCATGCTGTGTCATCTGACAAAGGCAAAAGTGACAAGCAACCCGAAAGCAAGAAAAAGGGGAAAGCGAAGAAAAAGCAAAATTCAACCCCGCAAGAACGATCATCTGATCAACAATCTGGAAATAATCGAAAACCTTGTTACCCTTGCTTGATATGTAATGAGGAGCACTTTGTTCGAGACTGTCCTCACCGTGCCGAAGTCTCAAAATTTCTTAAGACCTCGAATGCATCTGTTGTGTTGACAGATCCTCTTCCGAATCCAGACACAAACATGGTTGCTACGGATCCCGCTTCTAGTTCCCAAGTGCTTATGCTATCTGTCACAAAGCCAAAAACTGATGTTTTGGTGTCTACGCGAAATAAAGATTATGGTAGTCAGGCTACTGATCAACCTACTACCTCGACCACGAATCCGTCCACTGAATCAATTCCGCCAACTGCTATTCCAGAGTTAACAATAAAGCCACCGAAGGGAGTCGTCCACATATCGACATTCAATCCTCAAGCCCGAGCAGCTCAAAATTATAATATAGTTGAAGATCTGGCTCAGTCACCTTCAACTATGTCGACACTTGAGGTACTTCAAAATTGTCCCAAAAATAGGTTTGTTGTCGGCAATTGTTGGAATCGACCCAACAGATTCCAATATTGTAGTCTTTATTCGTATGGGCTATGTGCCACAATTACCAGGTGAATTAGCATTCTCCAACCAAGTAAATGTTCTCAATCACCTTGTTCATTGTATTACTATTGATGAGAGAGTATCTACTTGCATTATGTCCCTAAACTGCTGGAAGTCACTTGGTTCGCCTCGCTTATCTCAATCGCCTACAACATTGAAAGCTTTTGATGGTCGTACATATAAGCCTTGCAGTATCATCAATAACCTGCATATCGAACTAGGGGGCAAAAGTGTAACTATTGAAGTTGAGGTCGTTGACAGACCCCTTGACTACAACATTTTACTCGGAAGGCCATGGGTTTACGCTATGACTACGATCGTTTCTACTTACTTTAGAATGATCACCTTCCATCATAAAGGCGTTATCACAGTCATCAATCAACTCTCCTTCTTTGCCTCTAGTTCCCAGCTATCCGGAAGCGTTTCGTTAGTTCACGCACCCCAGCTAGCACTTCAAAACATTGGTGTAGACAATAGGTCTCTTAAAGGATTCTTCCCTAATGGGCACCTTTTCATTACCACCGTCTGCGACGTCGGCATAAATTGCAAGAATAGAGACCTGCTGCATGATATCTTCCACTTCATCTAACTTAAGGAAGATTACCAATGATTCTGAAGTTGTTACGCTGGACGAATTTCTGCCGCCAAGCCCAATTGAGCTGGCATAGCAATCAATATACTTGGCTTGGGCGGCACATCATGATTCATCATCGCCGATCGTTTGGGTCGATTGTTCATTAGATTTTGGTACTCCATCTGATACTTTTTCATCCACTTTCTTGACTGATGAGAGCATTGTGGAATCCATGTTGCCAGAGGGAGAACCATGGGAAGATCACCATCATCGTTCCCATCTTCAGGATTACGACAAAGATAATCTTATTGAACTATATCACCCTACAATCTCTACTTTCTTTTCGAATTCTATTCCAATTAATGCCATCAAATCCGAGCGAAACTTATCAAATATTGAAGAAACCATTTCTTATCGATATTTTGACCAAACCTGGCGTTGTAGAAAACATTCATGTCGGCGTGTCTTGTTCTCCATCCAAACTCGATACTTATCGCTTTCTTTTTCGTGAATTCCGAGATATATTTGCTTGGTCTTATGAGGAAATGCCAAGAATAGATACTAGTATCGTTGAACACACAATTAAAATGTACCTGATGTCAGACCGGTACGTCAACGTCTTCGTCCTGTTCATTCGAAGAAGGTCGCTGCCATCAAAAGTAGAAGTTGAAAAACTTTTGCGTGCTAGTTTCATTTACCCTGTTCCACTTACTGATTGGGTTTCCAACATTGTTCCTATCATGAAGAAACAAGGGACAATCAGAGTGTACGTCGATTATCGGGATGTTAATCTTGCTTGTCCAAAAGAGAACTATCCTACTCCCTTTATCGACCAGATTATTGACGAATGTGCCGGGTGTGAAATCTTTTCGTTCATGGATGGATTCTCCGGTTACAGTCAAATCAATATCCGCCTAGAGGACCAATATAAGACAGCATTCATTTGTCCCTGGAGAACATTCGCTTATCGTAAACTCCAATTTGGTTTAAAGAACGTTGGGGCAACATTTTAGAGAGCAATGGATTATGCTTTCAATGACATTAAGCACATTGTTCAACCTTATCTAAACGATTTACCCGCACATTCACGAAAACGGACTAATCACTCGACACATTTAAGAGCTATATTTTTACGTTGCCGACACTACAAGATACGCCTCAATCCACACAAATGTGTGTTTTGTGTTGGTTCTGGTCATTTTCTTGGATTCGTCGTCTCAAAATACGGAATTCGAATCAACCCACTAAAGGTCCAGGCCATTCTTGATTTGCATGTGCCATCAAACTTACTTCAGTTACAGAAACTTCAAGGAAAGGATAACTTCCTAAGGAGGTTCATACCCAACTATGCCGAAATGGCTAAAGGATTTACTCGTCTCTTGAAAAAGGGGATTCCCTTCCATTGGGATAAGGTTGCGCAAGCTTCTTTTGATACTCTTAAAGATAACATGATCCAACCATCATTAATGTATCCCCCCTAATTATCAGAGTGATTATTTCCTATATATCGTCGCGGCAAATACGACCATTGCTATGGTTTTGGTCCAAGAAGAGGATGGGATAGAAAATCCGATATATTATTTGAGTCGTAATCTCAATGATACGAAAGTTAAGTATTCATACGTCAAAAAGCTCGCCTTGGCGGCCGTTCAAGTTATCCAAAGATTTCGCCATTATATCTTGCTCCGGAAGACCATTGTCATTTCGGATTACAACCCCATACATACATTCTATCACGTCAATTGCTGGGGGGCAAATATTTAAAATGGATCGTCATTTTGTAGGAATTTGATTTGGAATTCATCAAATCCAAGTCAAAGAAGTCTTTAGTTTTGGCTAAGCTTCTCTGCGACCTTCCCTCTGATAGTACTGAAACTACATCGAAACCATCAATTCCAGATGAGTCTTTGTTTCTGAATGGGTCATCTGACCCTTGGTATGGGGATTTTATCATTTATCTCCAAAGCCAGACTTTTCGGCCCGATACCTCTCACTCACAAAAATGACGTATTCGATACCAAGCAAAAAATTATTTGATCGTCGGCGATACACTTTATCGTCGTGATGTCAACACGATTTTAAGGAGGTGCTCACTCATGAGGAGACCGAGAAGGTTTTAAATGATTGTCATGTTGGTGCTTGTGGTGGACACTTGTCTGGATATGCTACCACGCTGAAGATTCACTGTGCCGATTACTTTTGGCCAACCATATTTCGCAACTGCATCCTCGCAATCAGAAGTTGTCATGCGTGCTAGATATTTGATCGTAAAATCCGCATGCCACCAACACCAATGCATCCTGTCACCGTTGTGGGACCGTTTGCAAAATGAGGCATTGACTTCATGACCTGCAACCCTCGTTCGGCTAGGGGTCATGGTTATATTATCTTCCCCGAAAGAACCTGGTCTTGCTTTATGATCAAGAAGTTGATTTGAAAGGAACAGGAAAATTTGAGTCACTATAGCATGGCCCCTACATTGTCAAAAGAGTTCTAGCGAAGCGCGTCTACGAGTTAGTTGATTATGATGGAATTCCATTGGTGCAGCCTCAAAATGGGTTGTATCTTAAATGTTACTATGCTTAATTTAGCGGGGTAAAATTTTGTATCATATTGTATATATGCTTTGATTTGCATTTACTGTCTTAGTTTGTTTTTCTAGAGTTTTCTTTAAGTTAGTAATCCACTTTACATTTCATTGCAGATGACTGAATCTTTGGCACCATTCGTTGGGTATGCTAATGGTGCTAGTCGTAGTATGCAGAACCTATCCTCTGCAGCATGGGCCATTTTCACTCCAGGTGGCAAGTTAGTGAGTTTTCAAGGGATTTGTATCGGTCGATCCACAAACAATATCATTGAGTATAGCGTGTTGATTGAACTTCTCTCTGATGCCATTTCATTTGGCATTAACCGCGTCATCATTAGGTTAGACTCACAACTTGTTGTACTGCAACTTACTAGCGTTTATAGTGTGCGAAATCCAACATTTCATTGTATGTTCCTAAGAGTTCGACTTTTGGAAAGATATTTTGATTACATTCAATATCAGCAGATTTCCAGAAATTTGAACACATTAACTGATTCCTTGCGAATTATGTTTTAAATAGACATTTGCAACACATGTAAAGATACATTTTCAATTCACATCACATAATTGAATAGGATTGCGCAATAAACATAGGAAAACACTGAAAACAAATAGATAGATAGTTTAGGTTTTGACAAAAAATTGTGCCCAAGACACATTGGTCATCTGACCTCAAAATGTATGCAAAAAATGTCAAAAGTAAACTAGTGATGCTCATGATAACAACTAACTACTCTAGTTATCCTACGCAATAACCGCATCCAACGGTTAGGAACAGCAACAGTATGGCGTTGCAGTCTCATAGGTAACTCTTTGATCCGGCAATCTGGTATCCCAAGAGTCAATCCCTCCACGTGCTGCTGCAACTCAGAAAGAGTCTCGGTCAAATCTAAATCCCAAAGGACTTCTCTCCCGACAGTCCTCTCTGTTGGCTCATCTGCTCCCTGCTCTGGTTGACCCACTGGTCGAACACAACCTACATCTATGTACATCAAAACTTTAGTTTAGTCTTGGGAAACATCAAAAATACAAAAACACATAGAAACCTCAAAAATCAAAAAACATGGTCAAAACATTCTTACGTATTGCACCCCATTGAGCGCCACCTAGTAGAATCAAGTCTGGATCTCCACGGAAATCTACGCTTGCATATGGATACTGATCTATGGCGATCATCTGTCATCTGAACCAAGCAAAGAATGCAGTAGAGAATATGATGGTCGATTGACCAGCATGTCTAGACATCAATTCTGTTGAAAAGTGTATCTAGGTCAGTCTTCATATTGACTATGTAATTATGTATTTTATAAAGAAGAAGACAAAGATAATAAAATGTATTTTGTACTTGCTTCATGGGTTTCATGAGCAAGATCTTATTATAGGTTAAATAGACTTCCTCTTGATGTCTATCTAGGGTTTTGTCTTCTAAATATAAATGTAATAAGTGTCATATATGAAGGGTCTAAGAATATATGCTCCAAGACCTTGTGGAAAAATAGAAGTCAAACTAAAAGACATGCTCCCAAACAGCCCTCAAACATCGATGGAAGTCAAGCTCCATATACCGTGAAGAACACCTCTCTCAAAACGCTGGAATAACCTCTCTGTAGTCGCCCTAAATCTCAGTGATGAAGTCGGCTCTATAAGAGCCTGTCTGGTCGGCCTAGAAGCAAGTAACAGTGCACTATATATATATCACTGTTCTGTGGTCCATCTACTCTCAATGAATTTCGGTTAGCTCCAAAAAGGAAAGTGGGGACTATCTCTGAGAAGCGGCCAGCATTCAGGATCAGAAAAATTGTGCGGATGTTTTTGTAAGGTATGCAAAATAACAAATATATATATATATATATATATATGCAGATGTATATATACACCTACAGTAGACACCTACAGAATAATATTGCAAACAAGATATCAAGACAAAATTATGGACAGGTCTGGAGCGGATAAATATGAATTGAATTGCGAACAGATTTGAAGAGACTTGCGGATAGTTTCAGAGAAAGGGTTGCGGTTGTCTCTATGATAATAAAGTGATGAATCTGCAAACTATTTGGAACAAGGTTAACAGTCAGCACATAAATAAATTTGCGAACATTTCTGAGGTGGATTACGGACAAGAGAGAAAAAGGAAGTGTTTAGGTTTTTACAGCAGCAAGCTCGGAATCAAGGTATGTTATACAGAGACAATTTTCAGATTACTCAGAGAAGATTCTGTGCGGATTTATGAAGAGATTCTTCAGTGTGGAGTTTGGAGAAATCAAGGATCAGTTGCTTGTTATATGACGGTGATGCTTTGCGGATCATTTTATACAGCGAGTACGGAAATCTAAGCTATCTCAGTCAAGGAAGAAGTTGCTAAAGTTTAGACGGACATCATCAGAAGAAAGGCAACTTTTCAAAGGCAGGAAAAAGTGAGGAAGGTAAATCTGAGATTTACCTTCCTAACTACAGAACAAGGTAGATTTGTGACGAAGAAAAGAATCAAGTTTGAGGAAGTTGTATCAAGGTCTTGGAAGCATATTTAGGACAGGGGTCTGAGTCATGGTCATGGTACTTGATGAAAAACTAAATAAGACAACGAAGAGAAGACATAAGTAACTCAAGTAAGCTCACAAGTAATTATCAAGAAGAGAATTTGTATTAAACACAAGCCCTCCAAATTCTCAACAAATTCAGCCCATCTATGCATCCGAGGATCTCTAAGACCAGATATACTTAGTGTAACATGTTGTGGCTGCATCAATGGAACCCGCTCTAAAATGAAGAAAATCAGGATCGAGCCATAGTTGAAATTCTTCTTCCTGCCACCCCTTGCTTTAGTCATTTGTTCTTTCATCTGAAAGAGTACTGCTTCAGCCCAGTTGAATATTGTTGGTTCTAAACACTCAAGAGCACTCTGCATGTATCATCGGTTTGCAACATGTAGTGTCGCAAAACCAGCAAGCTTTGCAATAGTAAAAAGGATGGTTCTCAAAGGTAAATCACGCACATTACGTATATTTATTTTCCCATCTTTAATTGGTTTGTAATCCCTCACTGTCTTTCCTCCAAGAGTAGATCCTGCAAGGGAAATAGGAGAACCTTGTCTCGATAATCCAATAAGAAAGTAAATATCCTCAACCAATATTGGGAGCACTTTGTCTCCAATGTGAAAAGCCTGCAATACCGGATCGCATGAACGAACTAGGAACTCCAATAGTTCCATATGTTGCCTCATCCCTGATAATCTAAAGTATTTTAGCAACCCACAATTCCTGAGGGCTCTCACTGTACCCGGATCGTTTAGGGAAATCATATCTTGTTCTTCATGTTCTCTTTATCGTCGCGTCATCGTCATTTTGATCCAATGAATACCTGAAATCCAACCATAAAGCTTCACTAGGATCCATTTCACGCAAAAAACTTGTGAAATTTTGGGCACACATGAAGAAACAAAAATGAGAAATGCGCCCAACGCACCCCAGGTCAAGGGACAGAGCGTTGCTATGCACCTGGACTTCAATTTCAGTGCACTGCAACGCACCTTTCGACATTCAAGGGTGCGTTGCCCTCATAACATAATATATTTACCCTAAGGGGCTCAAAACCCTAAAAAGTTACCATGAAATGAAACATAAATGATACAAAAAGAAAGAGAAGGTTCATAGCTCCAACCTGGATCAAACGGCAAGAGAAATTGTCCACTGAAACTGTCGCAATCGAATGCTGAAGTTCGAGGGAAAAACTAGTTCAGAGCTCCTAAATTTCAAATGGTAAAAACTCTTTTTATTAGTCATTTTGATTATTTTAAATCATATTTAATGCTGTGACTATGGTTTTTATTCATTTTTACTATGAAACAGGTATTTTAATCCATTTGATGGTTCTTTGAACAGGTTTTACAACTAATATAGTGAGTTTAGTGTGCACACCTATTCAAGAATGATTTGGCCACAAAGCATACTTTTATCCTCTTTTTTCGAGCTTTGATAAAAATGAAAAAGGAATTAAAGCGTACTTTTATCTCTTTTTCGAGCTTTGATAAATGCGAAAAAGGAACCCCGTGGAGTCTTCTTTTAGCTCTTTTCAGACTCCAATAGTGTGAAAAGATTGTCGAACACTTGTCTTTTCGAGCTCTTAAAAGTAAATGAAACGACATCTACTCAGTATAAGTTTAACCCTTTTCTGGACTAAGATAGATTATTTACAAAAAAGGAAAACCTTAGTCGAACATGCTAAGAGATTTTCTCAAGTATCATTTTACACTTTTCCGAACTTGAGTGACAAATTTACGAAAAAAGGACTCGTGGAGTTTTCTTTTTGTCCATTTTTCAAACTCTCTAAACATGAAAAAGGACCAGGTTTTCACTATCATTAGACTCGTTAAAACATAAAATAGCGACGGACTTGTCGATCATGGCAAGGTCGAGTTTCATTATCGCTAGACTCATTAAATCATTAAATAGCAATAGATTCACCCAAATGGTCGAATTATAGATCAACCATATGTTACCCATAGTATTAAAAACCGGAACCGGTGACCAGACCGGTGGACCTAATGAACCGGTTACTGGACTAGAACTGTTCAGGTCTAAACAAACTGGTTTTTAAAAAATACATTAAATAATTATTTAACAAATAAAAAAAAATTAAAAATTTTAAGATTCGCAACCATGATTCCAAACCAATAGAGACAAAATATGCAAAGTTTGCTCATTTATATACCATGTAAAGGTGAATATATCAAAATGGCACCGAGTGCAATACATATCATCGAAAAATACATAAGCAATGAGCTCCAAATGGCCCATAAAGTCCAAAAACAATTCTACAAGCTATGAGGCCATTGGCAAAATACAAGACTACACACGAATCATGATCAATCATCAAATTCATCACCACTACTAGACACAGGATCAACATCGGTAGCTACATAGACATCGTCTGGATCAGAGTCTAAAGATGCCTCAACCTCAAGCTCATCTGCAACCTCAATACCACTGCCACCAATAACAATAGAAGTGGACCTAATGGAAGCATGAGTTACTCGAGCTGCATGACTAGTGGCTTCCATTAGTTGTTTGCCTTTCCTTGATGCAGCTACCAATCCTTGGTCTCCGTCTGATGGCGCCACCAAATTTGCTTCAAATTCATCCCCCGCTAATGCTACATCAAAATCAAAATCTGCCTCAAACACTGGATCTTCAGTCTCCTCCACCCATTCTGATGTTGAATCAATATCATCCAACACAATGGGACCTAGATCAGGTGTCTTGTTCATCAGTTGGTTCCGCCTCAAGCGAAGGTTGTATTGCATAAACACAAGATCATTTAATCATTTATGTTCCAAACGGTTTCTCTTCTTTGTGTGTATGCGCTCAAAAACAAACCAATTGCTTTCACAAACTGAAGCACTGCAAGTTTGGCTGAGGATTCTAATTGCAAACTTTTGCAATTAAGGACATTGGCCACCAAATGACTCCCACCAATGTGCTACAAATAAAAAGACATTAATTAGTAACATAGTTCATTTCATTACTTATTTACAAACAATTTAACTTGAAAAGAAAAACAAATTGGAATTTCTTACCTGGTTGATCCACATCTCTTGCCATTTTCGCCAAGTTCTTTCCAAAGGCACCAGTTGCCATACTGAAAAGAGTAAGTTGTTTATGTGTTTCCAAAAGGTCTGCACGAATAGGGACCATGCGCTCCAAGCAATCAATCAATCCAAATCTGACCTCCCCATCCTGCAGATCTCCTAGTCGAGCTTTATAATGATACTTTGGGTTCAAAAAATACCCAGTTGCATGTATAGAATGATGGAGTTGATTGTTCCATCCGTTATCAATGATCTCCCATATCCGGCCATATTTAGCTAACATGTCCCTGTAAACTGCCCATATCTGCTCCTTTGCCTGATCCATGGCCTCATAAATGTATCCCATTGCCATCTTTTCTCCATCCACCATCCTTAGCACCTTAACAAGAGGCTCAGTAATTTTTACAAGCTCTGAAGACCTTTTCCAAAAATAATTGTCAAGGACTTTCTTTTTGGTGTCTTTTCCATCTTGTCTACGAGCCAACCAGGATTCAATCTAATCATCAGAAGAAAACATTTTCTGCAGGTTTTTCTGTTGAGAATTGAGACATTGCAACGTGAGGAAGTGAGTTGCAAATCTCGTAATTGCAAGGCTAACAAGCTCTTTTCTCCCAGTGTTTTTCCTCCTTCGGCTCAATACCCATGAGTGGTTGTAAATGTATTTTGTAATGCACTTGCCATGCTCTACAATGTTTTTTACCCACTCCACTTTTCCTATGTCCTCAAGCATGAGGTCTATGCAATGTGCAACACATAGAGTCCAAAATATGGTCCTATACTTGGACTCAAGCATCTTTCCAGTAAGAACATAGTTTGAGGCATTATCTGTGATGACCTGCACAACATTCTGCTACCCCGCTTCCTGAACAATCTCATCCAAAAGCTCAAATAGAAGGGTTGCATCCTTCACCTTATCAGATGCATCAACTGATCTCAAAAAAATTGTTCCTTGAGGGCAAGAAACAAGGAAGTTAATGATAGTGTGGTTCTTTCCATCTGACATGATGGAACAACCTGTTTTGAGCCATGACTCTTTATAGTCAGCCAAATACTCATCAATATTACAAATCTCTGTTGCAAAAGAGATCCCCTCAAGTCATGCATAGTAGGGCCTTTGAAGCCCTTTCCTCCAGCTAAAACAGAGTCCCACATAGCTTGGTAATAAGGTGAGCAAGCAGCATTAAATGGGATATCTGCATCATACCACCATCTAGCAATGTACTGATAAGAAGTTTCTTTGCATTGTTTTTTCCAATGTTGATCAAAAGTGGGTTAACGACTTGGCTGGGAGGAAGTGGCTGTGGGATTAGCAGTGGATGAGAAATAACTCTAGATGTTGGGTCTCTTTGTTGGTTTTGATTTTTGGCCAACAGGAGGAACATAGTGAAAGGGGTCATTGGTGGAAGGGATAGAAGTGGAGTCTTGAATCTCATAATCATCATACCCACTCTGTCTCAGGGTTTCTATTAGTTCCCTCTTCCTTGCAATTTTTTCTTGGATGGCCTTCTCCCTAGCCTTAGTCTCCTCAAACTTTTCAAACTTGGCAAGGTATTCTGCCCTAATCGGACCTACCACTTCATTAGGTGCATCACATGGCTTTACTTGGCCTCTTATCCCATTCAAGTGTTGTTTCAATCTAAGAATACCCCCACCTCCAGTAGATTTTTCACAAAATTTGCATATCATATTTCCATAAACCACATCACAATGGGCCCATGCACTATCCTTGGTTTTTGGAGCCATCTTGACTTGAAATAATTTGGAAATAAATCTACCATTTAAAAAAAATTGCAGCTAAGATAAATGGACAACCAAGGCTAAATTTACGAAACAAAATGCACATTCAAACATACAAAATTTGATAGCATAAGACTAGAGATTTGATAACAATAGCATAACTAAACACATGAGAAAATAAATACATGAACAGCGATGAACTGATGGATTTTTCAAGTGAAAATCCTTACCTGGCAATGCAAACTAGCTTCCTTAGCCTCCTCTTTAAGATGCCAACTCTACTGACAGCTCCAATCTATCTCCAAGATAGCTCCAACTCCAACTCCAAGCCTCCAAGATCACTACTCCAGCAAACACTCAACACTCTCCAAGCTCTCAATCAAACTCACAAAGCTGCAAATGAGATGGTGTGAGACAAAGGAGAGGTTGCCCCTGCTTATAAAGGATTGGGGAGGGTGTTTTTGGAGGGAAACAACCCTCCGCTTCCCTCCAAATCAGCCCTAAACTGCTTTGTTGGTCATGCGTGGGTCCCTACAAGGATTTAGATGTTGACTGGCCGGTTAAGGACGGAACCGGCCAATTTATCCATAAATCAGTTCCTTAACCGGCCGGTCAACACCAGTTAACCGGATTTTCAGGCGAAATGATGTGGTAAACCGGGTTTTTCGACCGGTTTTGACTGGCCAGGGGTCTGACAGGCTAGTTTGACCGGTGCCAATTTGACTCGGCCGGTTTTTAATACTATGATGTTACCCTCCTCAAGCTTGTTAAAAATAAAGAGGTATTGGTCAGCAATGACTAGGAAAAATTTGGGAAAAAGAACAGAACACTTTATGGTAGCAGGTCGCTCATGAACATGACACTTTCACTACACCACCTTGACTTTTGGTTTGGTTAATCTTCTTAACGGTTCATCATACCTATGGTCCATCATACCATCACTTTAGTTTTGGGTCAATGCTGACAACTCATTTCAGTGTCGCGATATGTTCAAAAGGAGTCATCCAGTAATTCCTCATCTTCTGCAATACTCATAAACCTTCATTTTCATGACAGTCATCCCACAACATTGCTATATCAAGTCACACTTCGTCTCCAAAATCATTACTCCTGTTTCGCGATAAAGTTGTTTCCTGTCGACATCAAGTCATCATCCAAGAAGTTAACTTAGAAACATCTTTCCAGTACCTTGGAGCTTGCTACATCATCGGCAGGTTTCTCGCTTCCGGACCTTCGACCAAAAAATTTTGTTTGTCGTTCAACATGAAATCATCTATTCACCCCTTGCAAATTGTACTGCAGTACCTTGAGGACCATTAAAATCAAAGGTGGTTTCTCTCTCGTCTATTAACAACTCACATCATTGGCTGGTAATCAGACGATGTCTTCCCATGTTCGACATTAGATCATATATTTGCATGGTTAGACTTGTACTTAAACGATCAAGTGAACGAGTTAAGAAGACCTCAGATCTAGTTTCATCCATCCGGGCTGTGATTTCAGGAATTGTACACATCATCCGTACGATGGCTTTTGCATACAGATCGTCATCCGAACATGGGCCTATATCTGTAGGCATGTCTATAACGAGCAACATTACGATGTAGACGACTTTCTGAATTATGTACATGTTATGATAGTTTATGTGTTGAACATGGGTATGCCTCCCTCAACAATTCATGTCCAAGATGCAAGATATCATGATGTAATGTATTGAAAATTAATGCAGGTCACCGTCCACTTCAGATCCTACTCATCACATCGTAAAGCATCTCATCCAAATATTATTATTATTTTGACATCATGCTTTAGGGGGCAGCTGTTACAGGTCAAATTGGGCATCATCCCCCAAGACCAATGAATAGGGTCTATCAACCCCTAATTCAGTTGCTATATGCTCTAAGATAAGTCATTCCATTGATGGCTTCAATTGTGAGATTTCCAAGGTTTGAAGTATAGATTATATGACCCATTGACTCATCAACGCTCCTCTGCATGGGCCTAACTGCGTTGCAATGCACTTTCCTCCATGCAAAGGTGCACAGCAGTGCACTTCCTGACACTTAAGGGTGCGTTTGTCTCCTGAGAGCGAAATCATCATAGTTCTGGGAATCTCCACATGCCTAATGCCTTCTAGAAGAGCTCATAGGTGTCATACTTCGAATACAAGTGTTCATCCATCACCACTGAACTTGGAAACATGCCTCGCCTATTATTAGAAAGCCATTCAATTCCATTTATTGAGAAACTACCTTCAATTTCCTTATAAATTGAGCACTCATCTAAGTGCTAGGGAGGGAGAAATTTGTGTAATGTTATGTTGTTGGACTCTCAATTGATGAGAGTTGGAAGTACTGTTACGCTGCTAAGATGATGCTTGATGTGATGAGGACGGAATGAAGTTGGAGCAAGTTGACGATGAATCGATCTATTAGTTGTAATCTTCTCCTCCTACTTTCTTAATAAAGATATTTGTTCATTTTCTCATATGTATGCTTATATCTTGTGAATTGCATTCTCACTTGTAATTTGTGTATGTATTCTCAGATCTAATCGGTTCGATTTGGTTAAGATAAGTAGATAAGTGTATATTTGTATGTTGTTTGTTGTTCTTTATCTTTGATTGCAGGAATCGATCGAGCGGCTTTAGTTGGATTGAGAGCGACAGTAACAACGATTGAAGGAGAAGGAGAGCGAAAGTATCACAAGTAGGCTTCTTTCCTTTTTGTCTATCTATTTGTCTTAGAGAAAATAATAGTTGTCTTTCTTCTATTGTTTTGAGTGAAGGAACACCACACTCAGGGAATCTAGTTTATCCATAGATTAGAATTTCATATAACAGGCTTGGGGCGACTTGGCAACCGTACGGAATAGCCAAACGGCAGTAGGACATGACGCGTTTAATGGTAGGGCGGCTCCACCCACAGCGATTAATGACTACATTTAAGAAACCTGCCAAACAGCAAGGCATGTCAAGAGGGCCTAGGGGAAAGCGTCGACGCAGGAGGATGTGGGGGCCCGTTAAAAACATTCCCTCTATCGGATCTTGGAGTATAGCAGAACAGGGAATGCAAAACACCGAGAAGAAGACAGGGGATCAGTTGCAAGCTCTGGCAACCTCAGCGTGTCGTCTATGCAGGTATGTATTCAGTTTTCTCCCTGGTAATTTTACCTCTGCGATGAAGATAACTGTTGGTGTGTATGTTATGGTTCTTCGATCCTTGTTTCGAAAGATTGTTTACCAGTCTCCCAATAACCAAAAGTTGGTTAAGAGAAATGGGATGGGGTATGACACAACTGATACAATTTGCATGTCTGATTTTTGGGTCTTCATTGAGTTTTGAAAGCCTGCTCTGGTCAATTTGCATGACTCTACTTCATCTATGCAATTAGATGGTTGGTTGTTTTACCTTCTAGGCATGGAAATGACAGAGGAGATGGTGGTGCAATGCCATGACCTTCGTCAGTTTAATTCCCCAGTTCACTCTGCATGCCCGTATTACATCCAATTACATTTGTCTGTAGCCCTTGCATGTCATATTGAATACATTGCATGTCCGTTTTGCACCCCTGGTTGTCGTCCTCTCTGCTATGAAAGCTTGTTTCATATCCCTCCTGCATATTTTTGTCCTCTGCATGGCCCTATTGCAATTACTGCCAGAAATTTGTATACTTACTTCTGCAATGGTTTTGATGGTATTTGGCAATTATGGGAAATTGAGCGCATGTCCCATAATGATAAATTTGCGGTTAGAAGTTTGGTTACAAATGGTAATAATGGTTCTGGCAGTAGGGTTGTTAGCGGTTCGGTCAATATCATTAGTGACACCAATGAGAGAAAAACCAGTAAAATAAGTCTCGGGCTGGTAGGGGAAGTTCCCTCTTCTTTGGTCTGGGTTTGTAATGGAGTTACAGTTAAGAGTAATGGGGTTCTTTCGAGTCTTGTCTTAAATTTTATGGTTTGGGTTAATATTGGGAAGGGTAAGCATACTAACATTTGAGAGGTTGCGACATGTCTGGATGTAAGGGAGGCTCCAATTATGAAACCGGAAATAACTTATGGCCAAGTTGACAGACATCTGTTGGCTCCCAGTTAGCAGAACATCTTCGTAAATCACCTTTTTGACCTTCATATTGTTATGTCGTGTTCTTCTGCAGGTCTTCCTAGCAATTTTCACCCGCAGGCCATTGCATGTCGGGTCAGTATCCGAGTGTGGAGTTGGGTGAACACACATTCGCTGAGAGACCGGATTCAAGTTAAAATGGTTAAAGCTCAATCGAGTATAAAGGAAGGTAAAGACAAAGGTAAGGCTAAAGCGGGTACAAGCAGAAGAGGATGGAAGTCTAGGAAAGAAATTATGGAGAACCTGTTTCAGGCTTATTCAGAAGGATCACCCAGCCATGTTAAACCTTTGATTTCTTGGTGGGAATAGGATGTCAAAACTAAGGTTGAAGAAGACCTTTCTGAGGAAGACATGGATCCAATTCTTAACGGATCCTTGTAATACCCGCAGTAGACTGTCTCTTTTTCAATGGTCTATTCGTATTTATTGGACCCTGAAATGTTTACTGGCTAAGGCGATTGTAACAGTGCAAGAGATTGGGATCTACAAGCTACCTCAATTCTGGCGGAAATCTGCAGAAACATTCAAGAGATCCATCTACAGCACCACCACCAGAACGTCTGTCTCGAACGAATTGAAAGACAGCTGCAGAATTTGCACCAGGTTGCCCTGCCCGAGTCAAGTGTCAAAGACCCGATACCTATTGACTCATCAGAAGACTGAATATTATGTATTCCTGCTTTTTGTTGATATGCATACTATGGATAGCATTTACTTTTTTTATATGTTTATATATGTTAAGATAGACAATAGACCTCTAAAAATAGCAAGAGATCGCTTTAAACACTTTAAGTTTTGGATGGCCTATAACTCTTTAATATGGCCAACAGACATGGTTTCCTACGGGCAGGTTGAGGTCAACAGAATTATATATTGATGTAACCTGCATTTTGTCAATATTGAATGAATAGGGAGGTACTACTAAGTTTACAAAAAAAAAGACACTTTAGAGATTCGTCGTCCGTTACTGTAGAGATTTTATGACGTCAAATAAGGTGTTTCCCTTGTCCTGGTCCAGTCATCATGTCGTGGTGCACGGTTTTGAAGGCAATGTCTTCCCTATTGTTTCCGATGGATGAAGATGTTTGAAGGGAAGTAGTCTCTTCTTGCATGCGATATTTTGCCATCCCCGCAGATGAAGAGGAACTTACCATGGGTTCGCTTGCTTGCGTAGGCCAGAAGGAGGTTGGCTGGCTGGATTGAAAAAACCACCGTTATGCGAGAAGGTGGAGGTAGCGGCTAAAGTGTGGCTAGAACTCACGAGAATGGAACCCATCACATCCAGTTGTTCCCAAAGCAACTCTATACTGCAAATGGGTATATGTTCTCGCTTCAACTAGTTAATAAGGTTACTCTTTTATGCCAATGGGAGCTATTCTCTGCTTATGGGTCTTCTGTTCCACCTTGCTAAATTTAGATAACCATGGTGTTCTATGCTTGATGCACTTTTACTTCAATCTTTCTTAGGCCTGATACAAAATAGAAATCACGTAAAAATGAAAGTAAAATGCTGATAGAAAACAATAATAGATCAATAGAAGACAAGCCAAATATAGATCAGATTTACAATTCCTTTTGTCCAGCAAAGATATGAGATATTGTTGCGTTACGACAATCAACAGGATGCTTCAGCCAGCAAAGTCTTCCTCGGTCAGCCAATCCTTCATGTGTCACACCCACAGCCCTTAAAGACAGCTCATCACAAGTCAACGCTAGTCAACGCAGGACGGCAATAGAAAGTCAACGCTGCAGATTAGGGCTTCGGTCAAACAGCTCTGATTTCCTCGACTTTAGTGCCCAGCAGCACAGCCTCTCAAAATCAAAATTTTGGCAGAGTTTTGAGGTCAAACGACCAAGGGTTGACCACAGTCAATGCTGGTCAACGCTGCAGCGAATAAGCCCTAAACAAATCCGCCAAAAACAGCTCCTCCTAGCTCCGCACGTGTGAAGGGAAGAGGCCTCCAAAGGCTATCGAACCAATCAGATCACAATGAGAGATGTGTGATGAGTTTATAAGCAAATGACCTCCCAGTGTCTCCAAATTATATCCATCAATGAGGGTGTATGACACATCTATTAGGCATGTGAGCCTACAATACAAATCTAGCCGACCTTGCACATGTGGAAAATAAATTCAAAATAAATGTTCTGCTCATCCAAACAAGATGATCTTTAGATCAATCTTGCACCTCTCCGAAAGAGGAATCCAACAAAAGCATGACCATTGTCATATGAGCAGTGCAACATGTAGTTTGGACCTAGATACCCAAAATTAACACTCCCTCTCAACAAGGAGAACTCGATCTTTCCACAAGTGCCATCCATCAGTACCATTGTGTACTTTTACCAAACATCGTGCGTCATCCTGTCGTAACTTGCTTTGTTGGCTCTTTCTTAGATAGAACAAAAAGGTGAGTCACAAAGACATCACACTCAGCTGACCCGAAGCCAGCTTAGAAGTTAAAACCTCTCTTGGACTCAAAAGAGTCTCATACTAACCCGAAGTCAGTTTAGAGGTAAGAACCTCATCATACTTGATCCCAGATCAAGGTGTTGGACACGTGTCATCCTAGACATCAAGAGTACAGAAATCTTCAATGCGTCCATCAATCTTGCTATTGGTCTCTATCCACATTTCCCACCTCATTGGCCAAATGAGAGGTACTTCCCATGAGTCCGAAACTCCATGGGTAGGATGCGTGCGGGGCATAGATCAAAGAGAGGCGAACCAACTCAATATCATAATAGTGGGGCAGAAGCACAACAAGGTTCGGCAAGCCTAGCCCCGTATGTGTTTATAGCTCCAAGAAGCTATCCCCAAGCCCCCTTGAGCTCCCAAAGCTCATAGTCCAACTCAATCAGGACCCTCATAATAGGGTCTTTCCACGATTCCAAGCTTCTCAAGGAAGGTTAGAACTTGACCTTCCCCAGGGGCTTCATGACAATATCCGCAACCTGCTCATCAATTCCTATATGATCAAGCCTTACAGCGCCTCGCTATACCATATCCCGGATAAAGTCGTACCTGATATTAATATGCTTGGATCGATCGTGGAACAGGGATTCTCAGAAAGACGAATCCCACTCTGGTTATCACAAAGGATAACGGTGGTATCTAACACATGCCCAAACAGCTCACTGAAGAGCGCTTTCGCAACCAAATAGCTTCACAACAGGCCATACTCATTGCAATGTACTCGGCCTCAGCGGTGCTCAAAGCCACCGAATTTTGCTTCCTGCTCATCCAAGGTATCGAAGCAGAACCCAAGGTGAAGCAGCATCTAGATGTGCTCTTGAGATCCACCACACTGCCAGCCCAATCGACATCAGTATATCCATGGAGTCTCAAACTCCCGAGAGTGTATCTCAGACCATGGTTGATTGTGCCCCGAAGATATCTCAATAGATTCTTGGCACCAATCCAGTGAATGTGATGAGGATCAACCATATGTTGACTCAAAGTGTTCACTTAAAAAACACAATGTCTTATGAGTTCACGGTAATATCAGTAGTCTCTGCAGCATGTACTCTTGATACTTTGCTGGGCAATGTAATGGCAGTATTTCACACAACTCTTGTGTTGAGTCTCTATCAAAGGTTTCCATACTACAGTCCACCATATCAAATCTTTCCAGCAGCTTCACGACATATTTTCCTTGAGAAAGGAAAATCTCGCCTAGCCTCTGCCAAACCTCCAAGCCTAGGAAGTAGTGCATTAGTCCTAGGTCTTTCATCTCAAACTCGGAAGCTAGCTCCCTCTTACACTGATGAATGAAAGGGTCAACACACGTCAAGAAGAGATCGTCCACATAGAGAACCAAAATGAGAGTCCTTTCTCTATCAACCTTAAAATAAAGGTTCGGACCAGCATTACTTCGAGTGAAGCCCAGCTTCATCAAGTAGTTATTTATCCTCTCGTACCAAGCCCTGAGGGCTTGCTTCAACCCATAGAGGGCTTTCTTCAACCTGCATACATGGGTGTCTTCATTCTAATCTCGAACCATAGGTATTTCTCCACATACACCTCTTCCTTTATCGCACCATGCAGAAAGGCGGTCTTCACATCCATCTGATGAAGGTTCCATCCTTGCATAGCAGCAAGGGCTATGATAGATCGGATGGTGGTATATTGGGCCACATGTGCAAATATATCATCATAGTCTACACTTTCCTTTTGAGAGAAGCCTCGGGCAACGAATCTTGCCTTGAACTTTTCAGCACTACCATCAGATCCATGTTTGATCTTATAGAGCCATTGCTGTGATTGCTGCATTTGTCTGGGCCTCTGTGGACCACTTTCCACATCATTTTTCATAATGACTCCATATTCTTCGTGCATAGCATCATTCCAAACTTGATGTTTTTGTGCTTTTCAACAGATCCAAGTCAGATTGTACAATCATACCATGGCTGCTAGATACCCTTGCATCTCTTCAGCTTGCTTGTGTAATGTCCTCTTGTGTAAGAGGTCTTCATTACCCATATGAGTATCCTTGCCGCGGAGGGTCTTCTTGCCTGGAAAGATGGACTGTCATGGGATCCATAGGTCCTTCAACATCGAGCATCAGTTCATCCTTTGGCTCTTTCAACTTCCCTGCTTCTTCATTTTCTTTGTCTTCCTTGGAGCTAGGAAGATTTCTCACTTTCTTGAGGACAGCATCTTCATCGAAGGTGACATCGTGGCATATCTCCACTTCTCTTTGACCAGGCACATAGATTCTATATGCCTTCAAAGTTTCACTGTAGCCCACAAACATTCCCTTCTTTCCAGAAGCATCCAACTTGCTTCTCTTTTCTTTCAACGCATGAAAGAAAACAGGACAACCAAAAACTATAAAATGAGAAACATCAAGTTTCTTACCAGAGAAGACTTCTTCGGGAATTTTGGAGTACATAGCGAAATGCAAGCATCTATTTTGAACGTACACAACAGTGTTCGCAACTTCTCCCCATAGAAACTTCGGAAGACCTTGGTCACATAACATGGTGCGGGGAGCTTCCACAATAATCCTGTTCTTTATTTCAGCAACACCATTTTGCTCAAGAGTGTACGCAGTTGTGGTCTCCCTCTTAATGCTTGCTTCTCTACAAAAGTCATTAAACTCATTTGACTCATACTCGGTCCCATTGTCGGTCCTCAAAACTTTGATTTTCTTCTCGGTTTGATTTTCCACCAAGGCCTTGAAGGTACAGAACCATTTGAATGCTTCGTCCTCCTTCAAAAAATATATCCAGGTCTTGTAGGAGAAGTCATCTGTAAAAGTCATGCAATAGGACCATCCTCCCAAGGATGTCACAGGCAGCATACCAGATAAGTCAGAATGTATCAACTTCAAGATATCAGTTGTCATTGTGACACTTGACGGGAATGGTCCCCTTGTATGCTTCCCTTTGGCACAACCCCGACATATACCTTCATGCTCATCTCTAAATTCAGGCATCCCTGCCACCACCTTCCTTGCTTCAGGAAGGGCTTTGTAATGAAGGTGTGCAAATCTTCGATGCCATAACTCTGTTTGAAGAGTTGTGTCACATGACATAACCCCCAATGGACCTCCTACAACCTGGTAGAGTGTATCAACTCTAAAACCAATAGTAAGAGCTTCCTTGAAGTTCTTCTTCCAGATATGTACCTTTCCATCAACGAATGCCACCTTGAACCCTTTGTCGTCCACTGCCGAGATGGACACAAGGTTCTTCTTCAAATCAAGTACGTCCAACACATCTTGTAATCAGAGGACATGACCTTGAGATAGATGGAGGGTCACAGTCCTTGTCCCTTTCACGAGACAGGCGACATTATCTCCGAGGATAATTTCCATATTAGTATCCTTCTCAACCAAATCAGAAAGGGCTTCTTTATAACCAGTGAGGTGCCTTGAAGCACCACTATCAATCAACCAGACATCCAAGGTGTCGAGTGGAGATGCAGTAGAGAGGGCAGATACAAGAATAAATTCATTTATCTTATTATCAACAAAATTAGACTTCATCGTACCTGGAATTTCTTGACCTTTTGAAAGGTTTCCCATTTCCACTACGATCAGAGGGAGCCTTCCTTTTTCCTTGGAACCTATTGTTCCTGCCATTCCTTCTCGAGTTGTTGTTGTCATCATCCCTGGGAGAGTCCCTTCTATTAGGGCACTCTCTTGCATAGTGACTGTCTTGTTACAGGTGTAACATCTTCCTTTCTTTCCTTTGGGCCCTGCTCTTCCATGGTTTTGATTTCTCGGGCCACCAATGTTTTTCTTCTTTGCATGAGTGACGAAGGCAGTAAGGTCACTTCCATTTCCATTAGAGGGATAATCTCTCTCCATCATTCTTGTTTTCTCTTGAGTGCATCTCGTCAATATTTCATCAAAATCAGGAATCACATTTATTATTAAGAATAGTGGTATTGAATACATACCAATCACGGGGGAGACCTCCAAGTGCAATAAGAACCATCTCTCGATCAGATATTGCTTCCCCAATAGCTAGGAGGTTGTTCCTGATTTCAGTGAGCCTTAAAATAGGATTGAATAGATTCATCCTTGCCCTTCTTGATATTCTTCAATTGATTCTTAAAGAAAAGGATTTGATTAGCATTGCTAGCCTTGAACATGCTCACCATCTTATCATACATCTCCTTAGATGTCTTCAGCTCAGAAATGTAAGCAACCAAGTGCTTATGAATAGAATCCAGGATAATCATCTTTGCTTTGATTTCCCCTTTTCTATAATTCGTCTTTGTGGCAGCAGTTGCATTTGATGGAGACTCTTGAATATTTCCCTGCACATAGTCCATGACATCTTGATCTTCTAGTACCAAATCCAAGGACATCTTCCATGCATGATAATCAGACTTATCAGTCAATTTATCATCATCCTTGAACCCCTTGTAGGATGAGGAGGTCATCTGTCCTTGATAGGATTTCTTCCTTCAGTGATTGCTTCTAACGTGAGCTTGGACTTTATCTTCACCTCAGCTCTGATACCATGTTAAATTTAGATAACCATGGTGTTCTATACTTGATGCACTTTTACTTCAATCTTTCTTAGGCCCAATACAAAATAGCTATGACGTAAACATGAAAGTAAAATGTTGATAGAACACAATAATAGATCAATAGAAGACAAGCCAAATATAGATCAGATTTACAATTCCTTTTATCCAGCAAAGATATGAGATATTGTTGCGTTACGGCAGTCAACAAAATGCTTCAGCCAACAAAGTCTTTCTAAGTCATCCAATCCTTCATGTGTCACATCCACAGCCCTCAAAGACAACGCATCACAAGTCAACGCTAGTCAATGCATAAAATTCAACGCAGGACAGCAACAGAAAGTCAATGTTGCAGACTAGGGCTTCGGTCAAACAACTCTGATTTCCTGGATTTTAGTGCCCAGCAGTACGGCCTCTCAAAATCGGAATTTTGGTAGAGTTTTGATGATCAGGAGTTCATAAATTTTGCTCAAAATTCAAAGTTACAAGATTGAGTTGAAACCAGAATGGTTACATAGATCTCGTCTTACTGATTCTAGCACCGCGAACGGTTCGAAAAACCGATGTTGCATGAGGAAGATATCGTGTTCTGATCGAAATGCCAAACAGGTAAATTTTCGACAGTTTGACCAGGTTTGACTAGGATGCACAATCAGCAAGGTGGAGGTACAATCAGCAAAAAAGGAATATTTCAAAAAATATTCCTTTCGAGCAGGCCAATCAATGGATGACAAGTGTCATTGTTTTATTCATTGAATGGGTTTGGAGGAGCCAATCAGGAGCTGCCGCGTGGCTAGCCCTGAGGCCACCACGTGGCCCTGCAGCAGCATATCAAAATTTTGTTGGGTCCGCAGGGCTCGACCCCGAGACCTCCCGCCGGGCACGCACACACGCTCTACCGTCCGCACTACACATAAGTTCTTAACCATATTGGGACGTGGGTTTATGTTATAGTTTATTACAATAGTGTATGGGGGTAGGGAACTGCCGACGGACCCAACCCGCTAGCGATCCCATAAACATATCACATTGCAACAGTTAACTAATCACCTCGGCGCGATCGTCGTAACCCGTCAACCTCAACCGGAGTTCCGAACTTTGCAACCGCAATTTATGCCTCGGGTTCCGCTAACCACCACCATAACCGCGGGTTTTGAGGTTGGCATGTGGCCACCCCAACCGCAGACATTTATTGCCATAGTCAGTTTCGGCAGTGTTTTGGCGGGCGCGCCAAAATTGGTGGCCTATGCCTATTTTATCTCTAGTTAAGTGGAGTTCTCCACTTTTAGTGGAGTTTTTCTAGGTGAAACTGGGCAAAAGTGTAGGAGGCCCAATTTTCAACCATTTTGAGTGAATGAAGAGTCATTTTTGACTAATTGGAGCATTCTTGAGTCATTGGTGCAAAGAAAACAGCCATTAGAGCACTGTAACTACATGTAATAACAAAAATTTGAGCATAATGAAAGATGGACATGCCATTGGGAGTTGGACCAGCAGATGTAGCCCAGGAGGGGTGAACTGCTTCATCATGTCTGCTGTGTAAATTTCATGTGGTGACTTATTTCTCTGTTTTACACTACTGTTCAATGTTATTTAAGCTTGTTTTATGCTTCTAATTCACCTAAAATCATCTACAATTCATGGACAATCCTCAATCCTTAGGCAAACTAATGAGACAAGTATGCACATGTTTTTAAACTGAAAAGACACTTAGCATAGCAAAACTAATACAGTCATTTCAGATTGGTATCAGAGTTAGAGTTTATTCTCTGGTGTTGTTTAGTGCAAAGAATTATTTAACTGTTTGCAAGTTTTAGATGATTACTAGGCTCAAGCTCAAAAGAGAAGAAGGTAAATTGGTGGAAGCAGAAGGGTCCCAAGAAGAACCAAAGCAAAGGAGAGCAAGATTGCCACATTCTCCACCACCTAGTTCACCTCCTAAAGAAGCAGAAGTTCCATTAAGCATGCCTCAAGAGGAAGAAGAAATCCATGAAGAAGTTGACCCTAAAGAGGAAGAAAGAGTGTTCAGAAAAGCATTCCTTGACATGACTGAGATGGTTAGAATCCATTATCAAGAAAGGAATTAAAGACTGGAAGGAGAAGGATCTAAACTTCACAAAGAAGGACAAGGATCTTCAGGAGGTCGCCATGATGAAGATCAGTCAAAGAAGGGTAATGGAGGAAATGGAGGCAATGGAGAGCCATCATCCTCACCCTCATCATCATCATCCTCTACTTCTTCTTCAGTACATCAGCCACACAAGTCAAAGAGCACTGGTAAAAGTCATTTTTTAAAACTTGATGTTAAGTTTGAATTGCCAATGTTTAATGGTGAAGTCAATGCAGAAAAGCTTGATAATTAGATTAGGCAATTGGAGGTCTATTTGAGAATAAAAAACCTTCAAGATGATGATACCAAAATTCAATTAAGTTCTTTGAGAATGGAAGGTGCAACACTTGTTTGGTGGGAAGCCAAGACAAAAAAGGAAATCAAGAAACATGGTAAGATTATTCTATCATGGCCAGATTTCATTACTGCTATTAAACAACAATTTTATCCATTAGCTCATATGCAGAAAGCCATAATAAACTGGCAGAACTTTAGGTAATTAAAGGGACAAAATGTGCAAGAATACACCCAAGAATTTAGGAGAAGAGCTCTCTTATTAGGGGTGAATTTGCAAAGCCGAGATACTTTGCTCAAGTACATAGGAGGCTTACAAAGCTACCTAAAACATACTATTCTCATGTTTAACCCCACCAGTCTAGATGAAGTTTGCGTTCAAGCCACACATCTAGAAGCTAGAGGGAAGAACATTTCTAAAGAGGGTAGAAAGAAACCTTTTAAGGGTAAAGCTAAGGAAAAGACCTCGAAAGGTAAAAACAAAAAGAATGCATATTTTAAGAAAGAGGGAGAAAAAGTGGTTTGTAAACATTTTTCAAAAGAAGGCTATGATGAAACTCATCGTTGGAAATTACATCCTGAATTGAGACCAAAGAAACCCAGTAACAAAGGGAAATTGAAAACTGCTGCTACAGCTCAACATGATTTAAGATTTGATTCAGGTAATGAATCTAAAATTACAGCCATGGGATTGAAGAACATGAAAGGAAAAGAAACTGAAACTAAACCCAATATAAACACTCCAAATGAAGAAGAAAGAATAGAATTGTTTCATGTGAGGGTCATATCCAAGCATACCAAGATTGACACATTGTTTGATAGTGGGTCACAAGTAAACTTAATCTCTGAAGATTTGGTCAAGAAAATTAACCTTGAGACCATACCACATCCAAAACCATATCCATTGGGTTGGATTTGTAAAGATGCAAATCTACAGGTTTCAAAGAAAAGTATATTGAGGGTTGCAATCAATGCAAATTTTGTTGACGCAATTGAATTAGATGTGGTTCCGCTTGACATCATTGGTATTGTATTAGGGAGTCCTTACTTGTATGACAGGAAAGCGATCTTCTATCGCCATGAGAACAAGTATCATTTATTCAAAGATGGCAAGGAGTTCACTGTTAGAGCACATCGCAAGAAGACAAACATTGCTATGGTAAATGCTAGATAGGTAAAGAGGCTGGTAAATTCAAGTAAGAATTTTGTTCTTCTTATGATTAACCCTAAAGCTGATATTAATCATGAATCATCTGAGAGATGTGATCATAAGTTGAAATAAAATTTATATGATGTAGTTAATGGGCATCATGAGATGTTTCAGGAGCCAACAGGATTGCCTCCAAAAAGAGAAATTCAACATGAGATTCAGTTGCAGCAAGATTGTCCTCTTGCAAAAATCGATATGCATCGCATGTTGATAATGGAGAATGTTGAAATAAAGAGGCAAATCAAAGAGATGTTGGACAAAGGAATCATAAGGCCAAGCACCTCACCATGCGGTTCACCCATAGTCTTGATACCAAAGAAAGATGGGACTTAGCGCATACGTGTAGATTTTTGAGCTTTGAACAAGATTACGGTAAAAAGTCGTTACCCACTCCCAAGAATAGATGATTTGCTTGATCAGCTGAAAGAAGCAAAGTTTTTCACTAAGTTAAATTTACGAAGTGGATATCATCAAGTAAGAATTGCAGAAAGTGATATATGAAAACTGCATTCGAAACCAAAGGACTCTTTGAGTGGCTAGTTATGCCTTTTGGTTTGTGTAATGCACCGGTAACTTTCATGTGATTTATGGATAGTGTTTTGCGTCCATTCCTTGATGACTTTGTTATTGTCTACTTAAATGACATTTTAATTTTCAACAAAACAAAGAGAAGATCATGTCTTGCATGTGTATAGAGTGTTTGATATTTTGAAGAAAGAGAAATTGTTTCTTAAGATGTCAAAGTGTGAGTTTGGAAAGACTTCTTTGGTCTATTTGGAACATATTGCAGGAGGAGGAGAATTGAGGATTGATCCTTCTAAAGTGGAGGCCATTGTGAATTGGCCCACACCCAAAACAGTTACCGAGGTAAGAATTTTCTTAGGTGCAGCTCAATATTGGAGAGTTTATTGCTAACTTTTCTTCCATCGCAGCTCCTATGCATGTAGTGACAAGCATGAAGAAAGACTTCCAATGGGGAGGCAAACTACAGCAAGCTATCGAAGCTTTAAAAGACAAGATCAGTTCAACTCCAGTCCTTGCATTACCAAATTTGAGACAGCCTTTCGAGATTCAAACCGATGCTAGTGATTATGCCATGGGTGCAGTTCTTTTGCAACATGGTAAGCCTATCGCTTTTCATTCTAAAACTTTTAATGGTGCTATGAAATTATCCTACATATGACAAAGAACTATATGCGTTGGTACAAAGTGTCAAGAAGTGGAAACACTACTTGATGGGTAAAGAGACTATTGTACATACTGATCACCAACCATTACAGTACTTGCAGTCAAAAACAAAATTGTACCAATTTCAGGTGGATGGGATTTCTTCAACAGTTTCATTTGGTTATAAGGTACAAGAAAGGTATTTTCAATAAAGTTTGCAGATATGCTTTCAAGACCAATCATTAGTGCTTCTACTTTACTCAAAAATGATTTTGTTGTACATAAGAGTTACATAGAACAATATGCACGTGACATTGATTTCCAAGATGTGTATGCTAGTTTGAGTGAAGGGAATCAAGTTGAAGAAAAAGATTATCACATGCATAACAATTTGTTGTTTCATTTGGAAAAGCTATGTATTCCACAAGGAGAGAGGCTAAGTGGAATGAGAGAAGCTCATTCATCTCTTATTGTTGGACATTTTGGGGTAAGAAAAACAGTGGTGCATCTACATAGGTATTGCTATTGGCCTCACATGATAGATAGTGTGTCACGTTTTATAAGAGGTTGTTCTATGTGTGCAACAAATAAGTCTAGTAATAGGAAGCTTGGATTGTACACGCCACTACCGGTACGATCAAGGCCATGGGAGAGTGTCTCCATGGACTTTGTTGGAGGTCTACCTATGTCAAGAAAACAGCATGATTATCTTTATGTAGTTGTGGATAGATTCAGTAAAATGTATATACTTATGCCATGTAAGAAAACCATTACAGCTGAACAAACTGTTGAACTTTATTTTCAACATGTTTGGGTTCATTTTGGATTGCCAACTTCTATTGTTAGTGACAGGGATTCCAGGTTCATTGGGAGTTTTGGTCAAATCTATGGAGAATGATGGACACAAAGTTGAAAAAGAGTATCGCTTTTCATTCACAAACAGATGGACAAACCAAGGTGGTGAACAAAACAGTTGTGCATATATTGAGAGGATATTGCAACAAACATCCTAAGTTGTGGGATGAACAAATGCATTATATTCAGCACGCTTACAACCGAGCAAAGCACTCTTCAACACAAACCTCACCTTTTGAAGTATGCTTTGGGTATTTTCCAAAATCGCCATTAGACTTCATCTTTGGGGAGGATGTTGCAATTGATGGCCATAGTGACATTGATAAGGCTCGAAAATTGATTGAGCAAATTCAGATTATACATCAACAAGTTCAAGAATAGCTTGAGAAAAGTCAAAGCAAATACAAAGAAAGGCATGACAAACATTGGGTTGATCACAAGTTTCAAGAGAGAGATGAGGTATGGTTGCACATTAGCAAAGAAAGGATGCAAGGGCAAGGTAAAAAGCTCAAACCCATTCGCTATGGTCCTTTCAAAATCATAAAACAAGTTGGTAATAATGCATTCCAACTTGACTTGCCTTCTTACATGCAAATGTACTCAGTTGTTAATGTTGAAAACTTACGCTTGTATGAGCCACCTTTGATCGATGATCAAGAAAGTGATGTTCAGCTACCTTCTATTGAAGATTTCTCGCCAGAATTTATGGATGAGCTCAAAGAAGATACAATTATTGACAAGAGGACAAGAGCATCAAAGAGGGGAAGTGTTGACTACCTTCGAGTTGGGCTCAAAGACACTAAACCAAGCAAGGCAAAATGGATGGAGGTTGGAAAGGTGAGGGAGTTGTACCCTCATCTACTCAACAGGTAATCAAGTCTTTTGGGGTCCAAAAGCTTCCCAATGGGGAGGAATGATCTGGAGTTCATAAATTTGCTCAAAATTCGAAGTTACAGGATTGGGTTGAAACTAGGATGGTTGCGTAGATCTCGTCTTCCTGATTCTGATGCCACGAACGGTTCGAAAAACCGATGTCGTATGAAGAAGATATCGCGTTCTGATCGAAATGCCAAACAAGTAAATTTTCAACAGTTTGACCAGATTTGACTGGGATGCACAGTGTGCAAGATGGAGGTACAGTTAGCAAAAAAAGAATATTTTAAAGAATATTCCTTTCCACCAAGCCAATCAATGGATGACAAGTGTCATTGTTTTATTTATTGAATGGGTTTGGAGCCAATCAAGAGTTGCCACGTGGCTAGCCCTGAGGCCACCACGTGGCCCTATAGCAGCATATCAAAATTTTGTTGGGTCCACAAGGCTCGACCCCGAGACCTCCCGCCGAGCACGCACACGCTCTACCGTCTGCACTACACAGAAGTTCTTAACCATATTGGGATGCGGGTTTACGTTATAGTTTATTGCAATAGTGTGTGGGGGTTGGGAACCATCGGCGGTCCCAACCCGCCAATGGTCCCATAAACATAGCACATTGCAACCTCAACCGAAGTTCCAAACTTTGCAACTGCAATTTATGCCTCAAGTTCCGCTAACCACCACCATAACTAGGAGTTTTGGGGTTGGCATGTGGCCACCCCAACCGCAGACATTTATTCCCACAGTCTGTTTCGGCGGTAGTTTGGCGAGTGCGCCAAAATTGGTGGCCTATGCCTATTTTATCTCCAGTTAAGTGGAGTTCTCCACTTTTAGTGGAGCTTTTCTAAGTGAAACTCGGCAAAAGTGTAGGAGGCCCAATTTTCGACCATTCTAAGTGAATGAAGAGTCATTTTTGACTAATTGGAGCATTCTGGAGCCAGTGGTGTAGAAAAACAACCATTAGAGCATTGTAACTACATGTAATAGCAAAATTTTGAACATAATGAAAGATGGACATGCCATTCGGAGCTAGACCAATAGATGTAGCCCAGGAGGGGTGAACTGCTTCATCATGCCTGCTATGTAAATTTAATGTGGTGACTTACTTCTCTGTTTTACACTGTTGTTCAGTGTTATTTAAGCTTGTTTTATGCTTCTAATTCACCTAAAATCATCTACAATTCATGGACAAAATCCTCAATCCTTATGCAAACTAATGAGACAAGTATGCACATGTTTTTAAACTAAAAAGACACTTAGCACAGCAAAATTAATACAGTCATTTTAGATCATTTGAGGTCAAACGACCAAGGGTTGACCACGATCAACGCTGCAGCAAATAAGCCCTAAACAGATCCGCAGAAAACAGGTCCTCTAGCTCTGCACGTGTGAAGGAAAGAAGCCTCCAAAGGCTATCGAACCAATCAGATCACAATGAGAGATGTGTGATGAGTTGATGAGCAAATGACCTCCAAGTGTCTCCAATTTATATCCATCAATGAGGGTGTACAACACATCTATTAGGCATGTGAGCCTACAATGCAAATCTGGCCGACCTTGCACAGGTGGAAAATAAATTCAAAATAAATGTTCTACTCATCCAAACAAGATGATCTTTAAATCAATCTTGCACCTCTCCGAAAGAGGAATCCAACAAAAATATGAACATCGTCATATGAGCAGTGCAACATGGAGTTTGGACCTAAATGCCCAAAATTAACACCTGTTATCTCATCACCCATTCCCAAAACTCCTCCATTCCAAGTTGACACCAGATGACAAGAGGATGACCTGTTAAATCATACCCGTGTCAATCCATACCGGAAAAAGAGTTCCCCAATCATACAATACACGATAGAGAGTTAACCCAGCTAATGGCTTCTATCTACAGTGAGTGAATGTCGCTGTGCAATGAGTGAGCGGCTTCTATACGCAGTGAATGACATGGGGCTAGGTGCATGCAATGAGTGGCTTCGTGCAGTGAACAACTTCGGTGAATGGTTTTAGTGAACAACTTCATCACTTCAAGATCGAATCATATTAAGCTCCCTGATTCGAAGAAAACGAGTTCGTTTTTTCTCTTCAAAAAGAAAAACAAATTTCGCTTATTTGATATGTTGTAAACAAGCAATCTACAAAAACTAACAATTTCAAATTTAATCCAGATTCGAGGACTCAACCAATCTCTAGCATGTGAACAGGTCCTGTGATTTGAGAATTATGATTATGTCCGGTTATTTACGAGCTTGCATGCAATCTTAGTATTTCCGGGATGGCTTTCCAAAAAACCATCCCAAAAAAGCACTAGTTTTTACTCCAAAGTCTACCTTTATAATCGAAACCTTAGTTTTTACTTTACAAATTGCATCAACCTTCCAAACATTAAGTTGGATTCTTATAATTACTGCGGGTTTTCTTGTTTTTGAAGTGCTTGAATTCTATCATTATTTTCTTGTTTTTGAAGTGCTTGAATTCTATCATTAAGCGATGCGTGGGTCGAATTGCTTGGACAGTCGCAATGTATCTCAAAATCATTCGAATGAAATCAGTTTTATTGGTTTTTCCTCAACTACGTATGTGGAGTTTTATATATACAATCTTTACCTCGACTCTGATTTAGTTGCTGTGGATGACATTGCCAAGCTATGGCGAACGAACCTGGGATACGCACGTTCTTGCGGCCCCGGAATACTGTCACGCCAACTTTACCCAATATTTCACGGACAGTTTTTGGTCGGATCCCATTTTATCCAAGACATTCCATGGGAGAAAAGCTTGCCATTTCAACACAGGCGTCATGGTGGTCGATTTGGTAAAGTGGCGACAAGGGGATTATACGGCTAAGAATGAAGAATGGATGGAATTGCTCAAGGAACGACGGATCTACGAGCTGGAATCGCCGCCTCCATTTCTGCTTGTATTCGCGGGACGCGTGGAAGCAGTGGATCACAGAGGGAACCAGCATGGCCTAGCAGGGGATAACTTTGAGGGCCTTTGCAGAGACCTTCATGCAGGGCCTGCAAGTTTACTGCACTGGAGTGGCAAGGGAAAACCCTGACTACGTATTGATCTCCTTCATCCGAGTCATATCCTTTGCATGTTATAATATCAACATTACAAGAAAATCCCCCGATAGATGATGTAACAGATAATTACAACAGAAATATACAAAACGAATTCATAGATTAAAGATGGGTTGATTTTGGGGTACAATACCAAATAAAAATAATAATTGAACACATACATTTGAATTTTACGCAGAACTTTCGATAAAAAAACACCAGGGATTGGAAATCCAATACCTGCAAGTTCTGTGGATGCAACTTCCGGAGCTTTCAATGATGCTTTTGCAGTTCGGGCACCGCTTCTAGTTGTTGTTCTCTGCCATCAAATTTAATTCTGCATCTGCACCAGGCAACTGAGAGGCTAGTCGTCACATGTCATGTAGTTGTGCCAAGGAACCCTACACTCTATAGTACAAAATAATCATAGCTAATTATCAAACAGAAATAAGAGCTTACAAATCATAATTGTATCATAATTGTATGATCTGTTTAGCTCATGTTTTATATTTTCCAAAGCTGCACGTCCCACCACATTTAGAAGATAAGAAAAGCTTGGAAATAGTACTGATTGTTCAGCAATTTGTTCGTAGGAGTGAGCGATTTACAGTTTAGAAATGTATTTTCCAATAGATACTTATAAACTTTTGCTTAAGATGCTTCCTTTACTTAAAACAAACAGTAGAGGCCATTGATGACGGGCAGTATTTTAACAGACATCGAGGTGCAAAAGCTAGCCCTGCCCTTGCAAAAGGCAAGAACCCGGAATATACCGAAACTATAGAACATTCGTTCCGTGTGCACGGTTTATCATACCGCAAACAAAGTTTAGATGCCGATCCAAGAAATACCTAAAATAAGTACCAGATTGTACTACGCACAAAGTTCACATTTTCGCATACCTTCAAGATTCTGCGATCCCAGCGTGCAAGAAACCCTTAAAGTACGACCAGAGTCATAGCTCTAATCAACAACAATGCCAGTATCTATGCATTTTACGCTAAGTCAGAACCCTTAGCCATGCCAGATTCAAATTCCACCAAAAAGAAAAGAAAAGAAAAAAAGTTAAAAAACCAATCAGATCCGATTACCGTAGGCGAATATATTATTATTTTTATTTTTAAAATTAAATATATTATTGAATTTTATTTTTAAAATTAAATATATTATTAGATTCTTGGCTTCTGCCATCCATCAATAAATTATGAAGAAATATTTCCGTAATAATCACATTATCATGACTTTGTTCATCATAATGTGATTATTACCGAAAGATTTCTTCATAATTAAATATATTATTAATTTTATTTTTAAAATTAATATATATTTAATTATATTTTTAAAATTAAATATATTATTAATTTTAATTTTAAAATTAAGGCTCCAGCACTCCATTTTAACCTTGTCCCCTGTTAGCATTCATTTTGCACCCATGTGCAAATGTTAATTTTATCATTTAGTAAGTAACCGTTAAATGAATGAATGAAAATTTAAGACTAAAAATAGTTTATGGGATTACTAGGTTTTTTGTTTTTTGCATTTTGTAATTCAATCATTTTCTTGCTCAAATTGATGATGAACTGACCCAACCTTCTAACAGTTCCATACTGAAAAGACAATGCCATGGAATTGATGCTAACATATTACGGTAATCGTCCCTGATGTCTCTAAAAGCATCACATTCCAAAATGAAATGTTTTTCTGATTCCACTGCGACGGAGGTGCAAAAAGTACATACCCTTTCTTCCCAAGCTTCTTTAGGACTCTTCCATTGTCTCGTTTCACGCCGAACTTAATGTGAGTTAGTTCTTAATTAAGCAATAAGAACCTTTGCTCTCCACGGAATGTTAGCTTCAATGTATCTTTTTTGTTGGAGATCACAAGTAGGGTTGAATTCCTAAACATAATATTTTTTCTTTCTACCCAACTTTTTTCCCCATATACCCTTACGGAACTTCTCCAACACAAAATTGTTTAACTCCCTACTATTTGTGGGACATGCATTCAGGTAAATATTCCATTTTTGCATCCATTTGTTGTTTTGTCACATCCATGATTTCTTTCTTCACTTGTATCTACATTTAATCAATATTCCTTCAATATATGGAAGATTGATATGTGAATGGAACAATGACCTTTGACTTTCATATGTTTAATCAGTGTTCCTTCAATATGTGGAAGGTTGATATGTGAATGCAACAATGACCTTGGACTTTGTTATAAAATTAATATTTATTATTTTTTTAAAGAAAGAGTTGAGAATATGTATTTTATTTTATTTTATTCTATTTATTTTTTATTATTTTTTTATTTTTATTTTTGCTTTGAAAGTGTTTTAAATCATAGTGGGCAAAGTTTATATAATTAATATTGGCTTGATGTGATAAGGCTCGAGGGGTGAGCATTTCTTGTGATTCTTAAAGGAAGTGTCATGACATATTTGACAAGCTCGTGTTAGTATTGGATTTTGGGTATTAGTATTGGATTGTGAGTTGGATGTCCTAGTTTTACTTAATTAGTTTAAAAAACATTGGAAAAAATAATATATATTATTGAGAAATACACATATTTATTATTTTTAGAATCTACGCTTGTGTAATCCATATAAAATTGTAAAATCTCTTTCGGTAATAATCATATGCAATGGAACATTGTCGACGCGTTGTAAAATCTCTTTCGGTAATAATCACATGCAATGGAACATTGTCAACGCGTTTCGAACCAACCAATGTTCGAAACACGTCGACAATGTTCCATTGCATGTGATTATTACCGAAAGAGATTTTACAACACATATTTATTTTTATTTGGATACTTACTAGAAAGTTAATAAATAAGAGGTTATAGTCTAAATCTTATATATTTTGACTCTTTTTTAGGTATATTTTTCTATAAATTTTGTTTGCAATTTGATAGGGAGTTTTTGGAGTCAAGTTTGGGTTATGAAATTTGGATGATCCAAATGCTATAAAGATTTTTCAATGCATTAAATCCATTTATACATTAAAAACACATTTTAAACAATATGAAATCATGATTTCATTCAAACTTTTATTGCTAAATTTCAAGGAAAAAACAAAATGTAAAAAAAAAAAATGCACCTAATAAAAATGGTAAACTTGACTTCAAAATAAATAATCAAATCTATAATAATTCTCTAAGATAATGAAAAGCTTTCAAAGATCAAAATGCCAATAGACATTAAATTTTTCATTGAAATGTTTTGAAGGGTGTTGTGAAATCGATCGAGTATAAACAATTGGATACAATCAAGTGGTGTTTTCATGTCATATATCTCTATAATCAATGAAAATTGTTGTGTCTGCTCTCAAGACAATATTTGACATGTATCATGCAATGATATTCCATAACACTAGCTTGATCATATCATAATAGCCTTCCATATAGTGTATTGTCATTTGCTATTGAAGTTTTTGGATGGAATGGAGCAAAACATGTTACCAAAAATTTAAAGTTAAATATTTGTTGTCACAATCTAGGGCTTGTAATCTGAATATAAAGTGGTATCTACCCATGTTTTTTTTATGTTGTGGTTCACGAATCCAATGTGCCCGCACACATATGTACCCGCTACATCCACAGGAAAATCTCGGCAGACCCTCCCGAGGGGATCTAACCGTCGGCCTTACATGCGAGGCCTAACCCCAAGGGCATCAAGGAGATTTGATCCTGTGACCTCCCAACTGGAAAAGTACTTAACAGCAAGGACTCAACCAATTGAGCTAACTCTTGGGGCTTGCATCTACCCATGTTATTCATTCACCCATGGTATCTATCCACCCATGGTATTCATCCGCCCATGGAATCTACCCATGGTATTGTAAGTGGCATCCATCAATGGTATTGTAAGTGGCATCCACCCATGGTATTTACCAACCCATAGAATTTACCTGTGGTATTGTAACTAAAAAAGACTATAAGTAACAAGTCACATTTTGTAAAAGGATAGATTTTCCACCACAGTGTAGCTTTTACAGTTATTCTTTATTTTAATTATAAAAAAAAGAAGCTTATTTGTGCTTTTGTTTACTCTGTGTTCTCTCCTCATTTTTTTTGGCATTTCAATTTTTTCAGATCTTGGGGGGCTCCCCCCCAGATCTGGATGAGTGGTATCAGACTCAAGTTACGGCTCCATGGGAATGAGGTTTTCATGCATATTTGAATTTCAAAGTTTTGCAGCAATCTTCAACAAACTTCATGCACGTGCTACAACCTCCACATAGCACTTTCTTAGGCAAAGTGGGAAGAATTTTTTTCATTTTTTTGTGGGAATGTGTTGGGCGGCGAGTTTGCAGATCATATCTGAAACTTTTGGTGTAAAATTTACAAAAAAAAAAACAAAAAAACAAAAACTAACATATATGTATTCCTTGTGAAAAAATACCCAAATGAAAAAATAAATAAATAAATAAGTAAATCAGCCGAATCAGGGTCCTCATGAGGGAGATATCGTTGATTTAAAATCAGTTGTGTTGCATAAATTTTTCTAACGGAAATTCGTGGACGAAAACTCTCCTATCATTTTTTGCAGTTTTTATGTAGAACTTCAGAAAAATGATTGCAAATCTGAGCTCCTCTTGAAAAATCACCCAATTAAAAAAAAGAATGGAGTTCAGATGAGGGAGATATCGCTGATTTAAATTCGGTTATTTTTCAAAAATTTTGTGATAGCGGGACAATTGCAGCGCGAATCTGAGTTTTCAGAGTGTCCAAATATAAGTTCCCTTTGGAGACGTGCCCTCCCACCCCGCTTTAGTAAGAACCTGCTTCACATTCATCAGTTTCAGCACAGTAGCATCTGAATTGAGTTCTTTGGAGGTGTGTCCTCCCACCCCAGGCTATGTAGGCACCTGCTACTTCATCAATAGTAAGCATCACAGTTATGGGTCAACCACACAAAATCCTTATCATCGAAGTCCATTTGCTAGGTCGCACACTAGTAGTATCATAGTTGGTCACAAGCATTACAGGGTATCTCTATCCTTGGATCTTTGTTTGTCGTGATTATGAGTCATCCACAAACCCACACTTCATCGAAGTCCATTTGTTAGGCTACACACTCTTAGTATCACAATTGGTTACAAGCATTACAAGGTACCTCTATCCTCAGATCTTCGTTCATCACAGTTATGGGTTAATCACACAAAACTCTTCTCTTCAATGGCTCTTCGTATTCAACACAGGATTATTAGGAGGGAACTTAATGCAATGGGGACCATTGCTTCATAAAGAGGGAGGGATCTGAATGGAAAGTGGCATCTACCCATGGTATTCATTCACCCATGGTGTTTACCACACATGGTATTCATCCACCCATGGAATCTACCCATGGTATTGTAAGTGAAATCCACCCATGGTATTGTAAGTGGCATATACCCATGGTATTCATTCACCCATGAAATTTACTCACCCATGGAATTTACCCATGGTATTGTAACCAAAAAAAACTATAAGTAACATGCCACATTTTGTAAAATAATAGATTGTCCACCACAATATAGCTTGTACGGTTATTCTCTATTTTAATAATAATAATAAACATTCTTTGTGTTTTGTTTACAGTGTGTTCTCTCTTCTTCTTTTTTTGGCATTTCAATTTTTTTCAGATCTTGGGGGCCTGCCCCCCAAGATCTGGATCAACTTGTCATATAATACTTTTTGTGAACCAATAAAGAGTGTTGAGCCATGCAACATGGTTGTCGTATTCTTTACAAAATCTCTATATAGTTTTTGTCACATACCCAATTCTCTTAATGACTTACATAGGTTATGGGGTACCCAAATTTTTCTTTTTCTTTTTAATAGCTTAACAATAAGATCTCAAAACCACTTAGTCACATACCACTACTAAATTTATCCTAACCACACTTGTGAAAAATTGATTTCCATCTCTCATACATTTTTTCAAACACTTTATATGTAAATATTTATTCGAATGCTTATTATACAACCAATTAAGTAGTTTTTTTGTTGTGGTTTTTGCTTCTTGTATGAAAACAAATAAGAAACATTGCTTTGATTTCACTTGTAACATACTAACTAAAGTATACCATTCGGTCATGCAATTTTTGACTTATGTCTTTGAGGTATTTTATCAAATTGTTTCTATGCAAATTGTAATAAAACATCATTAACACATTCCTTCAAATGCTTTGCATGCAAATAGGCATAGACCAGCTGCATTAGCACTATCATACAACAATGCTAACACACAACAATACTATCCCCATCCATAAAACAACATTTTCACTGGACATTTCATCAAACAGTTTGTATACAATGAATAATTAAACCATTTAGGCATTTCTTCAAACACTTTGCATGCAAACTAATATAGCAACTTCGTCACAGCATATCTCCTAAATTATAGTAGTCCAAGTTCTAAAAATTGAACCAGATGATCAATGGGAGCCTCACTATGGTCTAAGTTTTAACTTCTAAAACCTCTTAGATGGAAAGTTATAGCAGAAATTCCAACATGGCCTATTTAAATGTGTTTAGGAAGTCCAACTTGTTGAAGAAATTAATTTTTATTAATGTCAGAGGGACTTCATCTAAGGTTAAATTGTCATGTGCTCATAGAGGACTTCAAGCCCTTTCCAACAAGCATTTATTTGCCCCCTAACTCCTCTTTGTTGGAGAGAGAATGAATTAACAAGATGAAGACCCATATTTTGTCAAGCCTACATAAGTTGGCCTACACGAAGTCAGGTCAACCCCTCTCTAATGGATGTGTCTCTTCAAGTTATGGTTAAACAAGTATAACTAGGATTGATGCTCCTCCGTTTCATTGATCTAACTCGGCCAATAAAAACAAGGATAAGGAACTCAGACCTAGAGCAAGAAAGACAATTTCATATCTCATGAACTTGGAGAGAAGATAAAACAAGCTTCTCATGATTGTTATCTATGGTTTCTATGATTGTTTAGAGATTTTTTTGGTAGATCTTTGTTATGTTTTGCATACATTTGTTTGTTGGATTTGTTGCCTTGTTTAATGAAGATATTTTTGCCCCTGAAGCCGATAACTGCAACACTTGGAGCAGAGATCTCATAAGCATATATTTTAGGCTTTGGAATTGACATCTTTGTGCGACAAAACTCATCCTCTCAATAGTATGCAACCTCGGCCCTAGGAGAAGACCTATGTAACTCGACCCTGAGGTAAAATATGAGCATAATTCAAACCTGTAGCATGCCTTTTTTTGGCCCTCTGTAGCTAAGGTCTGAGGCTAGTGCAAACCTTTGTTTTGGCCCTTTTTTAGACTTGTGGAGACCTTATATTTAGACTCTTTTTGTGCCTCAGTACAGAGACAAATTTCTTGAACAAAACTCATTTTTGTGGAGCGGACTTTGGCTTAATGGATCAAGTCTTGTTGAGAAGACTTAGTAGGTCTTGGAGCAAACCTTGTAAACCTCTTTAGTAGACCTATTCGGCCTTGGGGAAGTCTTTATTGAGCAAAGTGTTTTCCTTTATTTTGTTGTGAAGAAAGTTTGACCTTTGAGTAGAAATCTCAAGTTAGAGCAGACTTACCAGAGTAACTGAAGTTTACAATTTCTTTGGAGTAGTATTGAAGTCATCATTGTTAAAGCTTATTGAATACTTTTTTGGAGCAGCCAGTGTTGAAGTTTGTCGAAGACATATTTGGAGCATCCTTATTGAATACATATTTGGAGTAGCCTTGTTGAAGCTTGTTGAAGACATCTTTGGAGCACACTTGTTGAAGATTATTGAATACATCCTTTAAAGCATCCTTGTTGATGTATTATTGAAGGTAGTCTTGAAGCATTTGTTGAATAAATTTTGGAACCCTTCTTGAAGTAAGTGTTTCTTGTAAAATTTGAGTTGACCAAGTTGGAGATTAAAGTTGAAAGGATTGGAGTCCTAATGTTTTTACCAAGTTAGAGCTTGGAATTTATGGAGAGGATTGGAGTCCTCAATCGTTGGAAACTAGATCACCACTCGATGGGGGAGGTGAATCAGTAGTGAAGGCACTTATAATTTTTTCTCCAAATTTGTAATGACCCAACTCAAATTAAATGGAACATAGAAATATTAGCATGCATATGAGACCTGCATATGATAGCTACATATGCATGTATCATGTGTACTACACTAGTACATGCACTAATCAATTATAAAAAAATCTCAGTATAGAGTAATGAGTGAATTATTGAAAGTATTGAGTAAATACCTAACTCACCAGAATATAATGAATGTATTGTAAAGTAAAAGTTATACCTACCACTATCATAATATAAACTAATATTTTGTTCAAAGGAAAGTAAAAGCATAGACTTATGCAAATAAATGATGATATTTTAATAAATCCAAGATATTTATGAAATAATAATATTTTAATAAATCTAAGATATTTATGAAATAATAATATTTTAATATAAACTCTAAGATATTTTAAAAGAAGATATTTTAATAAATATCTTTTTAATAAATATATTGAAAGGGGATTTGTGTATAAAAGGAGAAGGGGAGAAACTTGATGGGCATGGGTCAGTGAGGTGGGAAAACTGACCCGGATGTTTTCGGAGGAGTTCTAACTATGGGAGACATGAGCAGTGAGTTCTAACAGAGTCATGGAGTGATCTCAATTGTTATTGGAGTTTTGGGCACGGGGGCTAGAAGACTTGTCTTCTGGATCTAGGGACCGGAGAGGTTGACCCCAGATAGGATGGGAGGAAAATGGCAGTTTGGTAATGGGAGCGGGAGCCATGACAGGTCTAGAACAACTTCAAACACGGTTCCAGGTAAGTATTAAATAGTGAATTTATATATATTATGCTTCAAAAATCCCACTCTAGATTGTGTAGTATAAATTTTATTAATCATTTTAATTCTGAAATTAAGGTCCTTACAAAATTGTTATTCTTTAATCATGGATAAAATATAACACAAATGCTTAGATTAGAGCATCAAACATAAATATGAAACCATTAAAGCATTCAACACAAAGGACACAAATATTTATGGTGGAAAACCCTCTCCAGGGAAAAAATCCACCTGTTGTTGTTGCACTACTCAAATATTCATTGTGCTAAGCAAATTCTTTACATAGATTTATAATTGGCTACTATCAAGTGGAGATCTCTTTCTCATGCGGATCTATGGACTACCATCTACTGGAAGCACCACGACCAACGATTCTCGTCTGGTTACTCCTGAACCATTAAATGACTCTATAGATTCCTATCTGTTGGAAGCCACCGTGACCAACGAGCCTCACCTAGTTTCTTTTGAACTATCCAACTACCATTGGGTTGAGAAAAATGCTCACTTATATTGAATTCACCAGATTCCTCTAATTCCACTCCTCTATGTGGTTCTCGTTTCATACATTTTCATACTGGAACCGAGAACTTCTCAACATGAACACCAAAACAACATACCTTCAAAGCACACAAAAAAAACCCAAAACTACACCACAAATTGCATCACAATATCACCACATACTGCATAAAATAATTTGATCAATACATCAGCTAAAACCCTCTCTGCATCAAGTAAAAATACTCTAAAATTATTGTTGCACACAAATAGTAAACTAGAGAAAATACTAGGAAAAAACAATCTCCAAATACTCTTGCAATCAAACTATGTTTCACCTCCTTGCTTGTTGCACAAAATATTGGTTGAAACATACTTCAGCTAACTACTGCAACACCATCCTCGCTAGGGGTGTCCAATCACCAGGACAAGTGGGAGGTGGGCAGTTAAGGCTCACCGGGTCCCCAGCCACGCGCCCGCCGACTCACCACCCTCCCACACGCGAGTGGTAAAGAGCCTCGGGGCAGGCGTTCCTACGACAGGTAAGTTTATTGTTAAGCACAGGATGGACGTCGTTCTGAGCATTTGGTTTACGCGGGCAATGGTGAAGGTTGATGTTGTGGTTTGTGAAGAAGAGCATCCACTGGCCCTCAAGCCCTGGCTTAAGCTCCGTCGGCTTGAGACAAGGAGGGTGACAGGTCCATCGGGTAGTAGTGGTGAGATTTTGGTAGCTGGGAGGCCTCCTGGCAACGGCATGGGAACGAGCACGCTGCACTAGGAGGTGGATGAGGGTGGTGGAGGTGAATTCAGACTGGAGGACGCATACTTGGATGGGAGTTTCGGGTATTCAGCATGGGTGCCTGCTTAAAATCTTCGGATTGCGCAACAACAATTCCTTTATGGCCCAGTCCTTGGGTGGTTCTTCCTTGGGCTCACGGAGCATTCAGGCTCCCCTACAATTCAAATCTGCAGGTGGTGGAGCTTTTTCACCTCCTTGGACGACAGTGTGGAGACTAGTGGTAGTCGTGTGTCCCCCATCTATGGGGCTCGGGGACACAGTCAGTGACAAGCTCAGTCGAGGGTGTAGGGGTGGAGCGTGGGTTTCATGGGCTGAGGGAATTGGAGCGACTTGGCACTGCAGCCTAACACAATGAGCGGAAGATGAGGGTGATTGTATGTTGCGCGAACGTGGTCGGGCTCGGCATGGTGGTTTTGGACGAGGCATGGACAACCACGAGGTACCAGGGTACTCGAGCTCCCACTCGAAGTCTACAGAGAGCCTGCATTTAGCAGTGGCCATGGCAGTTTCTCCGGCTCAATCTCTAGGCTAGATTGAGGCTCTGACCATCCTTGAAGCCATTTCTGCTCAACTCCAGTAGATCCAGCTCAATCTGGACACCCTGCGTGAAAAAACGTACGAGGATTGAAACAAATTAGTGGCCTACATCAATGTTGTTCAAAACCTGTAGACATAGACCCTTGAGGCTCTGGAGAGTCTGCATCATTTACTAAGGCGCTCCCAAGACCACCTCTGAGCCCTAGAGACCCTAGTGGATCACATCAGCTACCATATGCACCATCAGGATCATCTCTTCGCAGCTCCTCCTCCTGGCCCCCTGAACCCACCCCCATGATGTTAGTTTCAGTATGTTTATTTTTTTATTTTGTGCGGAAAATAACCAAGTGCTTCAAATGCCTTGGAAAGCACCCAAGTTCTTACAAGCAATGCATGCCTTCTGGGTTGATTGAATGTAATCAAGCCATGGTGGCTCCTTGTAATATTCCCAAATGGGGAAGCAACAATATATGAACACAAAACTAGAAATAACAGTGAATAATGTTATACCAACATATATGACAATCATGGAACCATTTTATTATGTAAATCAGCAGCAAATAAGTACAATATAAGTGAGCACAACTCAAATAATCAGGGCAAGCAAGCCTCCCAAGAATGCATATGCCAAATATAAAATGCTGCTACATAGTAGAATGCCAAAGGACAAGTACAACGCAGTTTTAGATGATACACTGCTACTAAAAATGTACAATAATATATATTTGCAAATATATGGCTCATAAAGTGTCGGGAGTAGAGATCTAAGCTCCCAAAAACATTTCCAAGACAACCCAAGAAGGGTTTCTTGAAATATACAAAAATGCCAAAATGTCGGAATGTAGCCCTAGGGCTGAATAGCAGTTACTACTGAATAACAGGATGAATATGGATGTAGATAATACACATAATGAATAGATCTCCTCCAATAGATCCTTCAAGTGAAAGGCTGATCCTGACACTGAAGGTCTCACCCTCCAAATCAAGCACTGAAACCCCCACTGCAAATGCTAACTGAAATAACGCAGTTAAAGAGGGATACTGCACTGTAGATGATGGGAATATGTTGGCTTGGTGCCAAGATGTGAAAGAAATCTCAACAACCTCCCTTGCTGACCTCCCAAAGAGAAGAATGCTTCCTCCTCTGAAAAACTAGCTTCAGAAGTGGGTTTCTCAACCCTCCACTGCAACACCCTGCAACACAACACAATACTCTGCAGAAACTGCGCTGTAGTTGGAGACTGAAGCTCAGCCTTAAGCCTGATAGTGGAAATGATGGTACAATTCTCCCCCAAGAGGTCTCTCAAGGAAGGAGATGGGATTACCGCTCGGGAACACCCGGTGCTAAACAATAGAACAATCTCAACTAAACAGCTGAAGAATGCAAATAGTCATGCAGACCATAAAATCAATAATCAATAATATGCCCCACTATGGCTGCCTGGCCCTCCTTATAAACAAATTTGAACCTTCTCACCTTGGGTCCCACTCATTAGGGTTTCCACCATCATGGAATCTTCCTCCCATTCATATTGTGCTATCTCTATTGATGATCCACTCCTCCCATACTAGCGTTGTTGACTTGGTCAAACTTGACCTTGTCCACATGCATTAGCCCCTGTTCACACATGAGGGTGTTTTATCCAACTATGAATATGATCCCTTTTCACATTAAGAGGGATTTTATGCCTACTTAAGAGATTTATGGGCCTCCCTACCCATTTATCCATTTAACTAAATGTCAAGAGAAAAATTAATATTCCAATTAGCTGCATGCTAATTTAGGAATATTATAGTCCTTCCCTCCCAAATGTTGCTTGTCCTCAAGTAACTACAAGGATAGAACTGAAGAGCCTCCTATCCTCCTCCTGTAGCATACTCATACGATAAAATCATCCAAGGAACAAGATGTTGTCTTATCAATAAATCTTCAAGTTTCCCCTCCCAAGTAAGTAAGTTAGCTTTTGGTAACCATCCCAAATAGCCATCATCATGTAGAAGTAAAACACCCATGGAGGCAACAATGTGTTGTCTAGAGGCCTTCTTGAGGCATGGAATCTGAAATATGTTGGGAATTATCATTCCCATGTGAACCTCCCATCCCCAAGCTATCATCCATACAAAATGAGCCACCCTCCAAAATGGTAACTCACGAAAAGTCTCCTCCACCTTTGGCTCCTGCAATGTAGGTGGGCTGCATAACTAAACATGGTAGACATAATGGCCTACCCCACGCTGTCTCTCTCTCCACTCATGATAAGTGTAGAGTAGCTTTTGATTTTGGGTTGCAATAATGTTGCCCTCAAGAGGCAAGAAGAAGATTGGATCTTCAAATATCCTCCCTCTAGAGTCATGAATCATGCTAGCCCAAACCATCCCATGCAAAGTCAATGGTACATCATCACCATATGATATCCAAATCAGAAAAGTGTTGAAGGTCATGTGCAAGTTTGGATGATACCAATGGTTTCTCCAGTGGATACAGCGCAATTTTACCAACTGCTGTTTTAGAACATCATGTGGCAATATGTCTCCCAACAAGTTGCTAGTTGTGCATGTTTTCTCATCTACTATGAGGTAGTAAATGACATTATATATCAACTGAGCATAATAAGAATAACACCATACTTGCGCAAGGTCATTCAAATAAGGGTTATGTCCATCACAAATGTTGGTCCTAGAAGGACCATGAAACCCAAAGATAATCTTGCCCTCTTGTGGAGCAATGCACTATACATAGATGGTGAGAAGATGCAAATACTTTATGAACTAATCAATAAGTACATAAATACATTTCTTACCATGCATAGTGAGTGGGCTGAAAGTGAGGTCCATAGATGAGCCCTCCCACAAGAATATTCTCATAAAAGTCTGCAAAAGGAAGGGATTCACACTCCCCTTGGAACACTCCATCAATAGATACATACCCCCAGGTGACAGCGCTGTTGGCTTTAGTGATAAGGCTCTTGCCACTCCATGACTCCATTCTTTGAAATTCCATATGCCAAAGTCATCCACCATCATGTTGTTATGTGTGGGATATTTCTTCCTATGTGGAAGTACCTCATGATCCTCCAATATTGAAGGATAGCCTCTTTTCACTTTGATTGTGCCATCCCTTTCTTCTGAAATATCATGCCAAGTATGGGAGAAATTCTACCCACGCTCTCCCAAGAGTGGCCAAAGCAAAAATAGCTCTTTTTGCCCCCTCACACCTCCATCATGCAAATTATGAAGTGAAAATATGATGATTGACATGAAGAATGTCATATCAACACAATCCACCCAAAATTCTTGCTGCCATATGATGCAAGTGCCAAGCCAAGTTACACCCCCCAACGCACCCTTAGAATAAGGATATGTCACATGATGGCCAAACTCTTTCAAGAGTAGCCAACGCAGCCATGCATCTTGCTATCCTGTGTCATAGATATGAAGGTGACTCACCAACCTCTTGCTTACCATCCACACCCCTTCATCCAAATGTGGGTGTCTTCTACCATGCTCCATCTTGGTACTCCTCCAATGGAGAACATCATCCTCCTAAATCAGATTTCCATCTTTGCATTCCATGGGATGTTGAAATGCAACCTCTTGGAGATCTCCAAGTGAAGACCACTCACCAATGACCATATTGAATCCATAAGGATCCAAGTATGCTGAAGGAAAATTCTTCTCATAGAGTTGTACAATGCTCATCAAGAAAGATCCATCACAATGTTGAAAGATAAGATGTCTCTCATCAATCATCTGCTCATGTAATGTCACACAAGTGTAATGGTCATCAGAATGCTCTAATAGTAGTTGGGCCCCCAACTCATCACTGATGTTCAATGACAACGCTGTTGATCTCCATAATGGTGTTTTTGTTGTCTCATGCCTAATGCTGAACATAGTCTGCATTGGGCTGTTTAGGACAATGCTCATCCTATCCTCCAGGAATTCACACTGCAACCCCAGGAGTTGTGTTCATCTCAATAATGAATAACTAGGATGATTTTTTATCCCCTCCTTGAACAACTCAGGGCTACTCATCGCAGCGATAGTCTGCTGCTCCAAATTAGAAATATGCTTTGACCCTTGGTCATGCAATGGCATATTTCCACAACCCTTCATAAGATGTGTTGAAATAACATAAAGTGGAAACATTTGCATACCTTGGTAAAGCTTGTGAACATCTTGTACTCCTACAAGGGTACCTTCCTCCAGTGTGATGAATTCCCCAACTACTGATGATGATGGTTGCTCCTCTATGGTTGTATCAGTGCTGGTACAAGTCTCCCCCTCCTCATGCATCTCCAAAATAGTGCATGGGCCTCTAAATTTCAAGAGATCAAGAGCACTTTTCAAAGGTGCAAGTGTTCTTTCTCCTGATGCAAGTGCTCGTACAACAAGTGGTGGTGAAGGCCTCTTCTCTATGATTTCTTCTTGTCAAATTTCTTTATCAACCTTTGAGTAAAATTTGCAAATGCAGTCACTCTTGATGGTTGAACCACCAAATGTTTGCTTCACCCTCAAGGTGCAGTGCTGCAATCTCAACAACTTCTCTTTCTACCACTGGATGTGGTAGGAAGAATGCATCTAACTTCATTCCTCAAGCCCCTACTGTACATGTGGATGACCCATCAATGGTAGACAATAGAAATCTATTACCCTTTGTTTTCCTGTTGCTGCAAGGTATCCTTTCTTCTTCTAGCTGAATGAATTGTGGGAGAGTTAGAGTCTCCTTGAAAGCTATAGGTTGAGACTTACATTCTGCTATGTATTCACTTAGAATTTCATGTTCCAAGTGCCCTCCATCTCCATGCCTCTTGTCTTCTTCCTCAAAAGAGAAGGACATAGTGTATTGCTCTGGAGTTCTATGCAACATCGACTCTTTCTTCTGATGATAGGAATTACATGAACCTTCCTCTTCTTGAAACCCTTTAAAGGTTTCATTGTATCTCTCCTCTTTCATCTGCTTGATCTCCTTGGAGAGGTTCTTCATAAATCTGAAAAGTGATGAGACAATGCTCATTCCTTCCATCATTTTAGACCTCGTTTTATGCTCTTCTTCTTCTTATAGCATATTGGCTTGAAACTCACAGGCTAAGCCAAGATTATGCTCTGATACCATTGTAATATTCCCAAATAGGGAAGCAGCAATATATGAACACAAAAATGGAAATAGCAGTGAATAATGTTATACCAACATGTATGACAACCATGGAACCATTTTATTATGTAAATCAGCAGCAGATAAGTACAATAGAAGTGGGCACAACTTAAATAATCAGGGCAAGCAAGCCTCCCATGAATGCATATGCCAAATATGAAATGCTGCTAGATAGCAGAATGCCAAAGGACAAGTACAACGCAATTTTAGATGATACACTGCAACTGGAAATGTACAATAATAGTTAAACAGGCCTCCTATGCCCCAAAATAGCCCAAAAACACTACAACCCCAAGAATACTGCAACACAGAATTATTGCAAAAAGTGACAACACAGTCTATTGAGGGTTTATACTCAGAAATAGAGAGACAAAATAGATATGCTGATATATTAATCAATAGAGCATAAAAACAGATATCTAGTCTCTTTTACATAGATCCATGATGACCCGAAAAAGGTTTCTTGATGAACATGAACTACAAGAAGTATATACCGCATATCTATGGCTGAATCACGCTGTATAGCTTAAGCACTACATAAAAATGGCTAACAATACAAAGAAATAGTTTTAGCTCCTCCTACTAGATTTTCGGGAAAAAGGTTGATCCTCCTTCAGGGAAACTAGCTCAAAAAATAAGGGTTTAAACCCTCCCACTGCAACACCATGTAAAATAACGCAGATCATCCAAGAAAGTGCGTTGTGGCTGTAGGTGACTACTTGGCCAAGTTTTTGATAGTGGAAATGAAGTCCAGGAAACTCCTCTAAGATTTCTTAAACAAGATCTCCAAGTAAGAGTGGGGAATTCTCGCATGAGAAAACCCTTGCACTAAACAATGAAACAAACTTAGCTAAACATTTGAAGCATGCAATAAGTCTAAAAAGACCCAATCATCAAATCATATCTTCAATCACGCCCCATATGGCTTCCATTCCCTCCATTATATAAACGATGGTCTTCCTGACCATGGGTCGCACCCATTCATGAGGTTACTTCCATGCAAAGGCTCCTCCTCCAAAATTACGCTGTCTCCATTAGTTCCACTCTTCTATTTACAACGTTGTTTGATTTGGTCAACCGTGAATTAGTATCCATGCATTGTCTCCTTTCACACCCAAGGTGTCTTTATTCTGACTAGCTAGAGTGATCCTCATTCACATTGAGTTGTCTTTATTGATGATCCACTCCTCCGATATAAGTGATGTCGACTTGGTCAAACTTGACCTTGTCCACATGTATTAGCCCTTGTTCACACATGAGGGTGCTTGATCCAATTATTAACATGATCCCTTTTCACATTAAGAGGGATTTTATGCCTACTTAAGATACTTATGGGCCTCCTTACCCATTTATTCATCTAACTAGATGTTAAGAGAAAAATTAATATTCCTATTAGCTGCATGTTAATTTAGGAATATTACAGTCTTTTCCTCCCAAATGTTGCTTGTCCTCAAGCAACTGCAAGGGTGCTGCAAAATCTCCCCTCCTCCTCTTGTGGCCTCCACATCCAATAGTCTCCACCATCGCTTCAGATATTCTGCAACAATTCTGTCTCCTAATGGTTCCTCCCAAATGTGTAAGTTGGTCTTTGGTGGATAAACCAAGTGGCTCTCATCATGAAAGAATAGAAGGTCTATATGGAAACCTTCTTGTTTTTCAATGGCCTTCTCAAGGTAGAAGTGATGACAATCATAGGGGACTTCATTTCCAATGAAATACTCCCATCTCCATGCTATCATGCAAATGAAATGAATCACCTCCCAGCTTGGTAATTCATAGAAAAGCTCCTCCCAAATGCTCATGAGAGGTATGTCCCAAGTGTTCCAATAAATCATATGACCCACCTCATAAAGAAACAAGTGATCTATTGTAGTGGCCATATCATTTCCCATGCTCCCCTTGAAGCCTGTAGTGCAAAAGGTGTGGGGAATTCCTTTCCCCAAGGACACATCCAACCAATGTGTCTCCCTTCCAATCATGTTCCAAACAAAGATAAGAACATCTTCAGCATATGGAATCATAATTAAAGTCATGCTAGCTGCCATATGTAGTAAAGGAGAAGGATAATGGTCTCTCATGTGCAATCAGAGCAGTTTTACTCCTAACTGCCATAGGATATGATATAACAAGTGTTACTCCCACCACTTGTTTGCTGCCCCATTCTTCTTGCATGCTTGGAGAAGGTGTATAATGGTTGGTGTTAATGAATCACACCATGAAGAATACATCATCTCCCCAAAATCCTCTATGGAATGGTTAACATCATTATTGCTCATGGCCCCAAGTAGCCCATGAAGAAAATAAGAAAGAGTGCCCCCTCTTGGAGCAATGCCCTACACATGTGTGGTAAGAAAATGCAAGTATATAGTAAATACATCATGATGTTCAGAAATATAATCCTTACCACACACTTGATTTGAATCAGTGATGTAGCTCATGGATGAGCTCTCTCTCACACCCAATGAATAAGGTGGTGGTAATGATAACTCTTCCCAAGAGCTATGTTCCTCCTCAACCTGCAAATAATCTATGCACTTCCTCATGTGATAGTGCATCTCCTCTTTGAAGTCTTCCCACATGAATCCCTCCAAGATAGTACAATATGCTCTAATGAAATTGGTGGGATTGGAAAGCAATATCTCATAGGCTGCACATAGTAGTTTATCCTTGAGCTTGGAGTCTCTGGTCAAATAGATTTGATTATGAAAATAAATGACTCCATCAACCACTCTATACCTCCTATCCATCACTTGCTCCTCAATAACCTTACATGTGAAGAGGTTCTTGGAATATTCCACCAAGAGTTGAGACTCCCAATATGGATCTAGGCTTCCCAACAATGACAATGCTGTACAAATCTGAAATGAAGTGCCTGTCATATGATAATTATCCTCTTTGACATGGTCAATGCCAAAGTGACATGTTGGAGTAATGTCACTCCACTTTTGATGCCTCTCTTGAAACTAATCTTGCTCAAGACAATATTGAAGTACATGGAAGTCAACCTCCTTTTGAAAGGTCTCTCTCTTCCAAAACTTCCATAGTTTGGCCCATCCATAGAAGAGTGGTAATACCCTCTTGTTATATTCAGAAATCTTCATTATATGTAGAAGTATAATTTGCTGCTCCAAGGCTATGGAGTGGCCATTTGACACCATGCTCATGCCATCATAGATTTTTGAATCCTTCTTTTCCAGCGCAATTAGCTGAGTGGAAGATAGCAATGTCCATATCAAAAAATTGCTCATCTCTCCTTGGAACCCATCAAAGGTTTTTAGCGCTGTGGTAGCTTCTCCCAAGGATCCTTCCTTAGCCAAATATGTCACTGTGGCACTAAGTTGAGAGAACACTTTATTCATCTTCCAATAAGGGGTCCTCCCTGGTGGAATGCCTCCATGCAAAGAGACATCAAGACATAGAGCAGGATGTATATGTGTGTGGACTGATTTGTCCTTCTTGCCCTCACTGCACAAATCCTCCTGAATCTTTTGTGTATCCATATTTTGAAATAGAGAAGGGTGTGTGCTCCTCATCATTTGATGCTTGTCTTCCCCTTTATCTCCTTCTATCTTCAATATCTCACCATTTGTCAATGATGACACATGCTGCACATGAACTGTGCCATGACCTCCATATGTGAGATTCTTTGGAACTCCTTGCAAGAGTGCAAGAGTTTCTCTCCTTGGAGAAAATTCTCCCTTTTCCTCTTCATGAGGTACTGGATGTGCTCTTGATATGACAACGTCATTTCCTCCAGCCTTCTCTTTCTCCTCATCAATATGTGAGAATACCTTATCAACAATGAGAGACATTAGATATTGGTCTTCCCTTAAAGGAGGAATCTCCATGTCTTTATTATGAGAAGAAAGCTCTTCATGCAATGGGGACTTTGCCCTTGTCAAGGTATCATACAAGTTTTCACCCCCCTCAATGGTTTTCTGAAATGGAGTTGGCTTCATGGATCCTTCCAACTCATGCAAAGGTTTTGTTTGTTTTGGTTTGATTTGCTTCATAGAAGGCGTTTCATAAAATTTTTCATCAAACCTTTCCAGTACTCTTCTAATGAACCTTGAATAAGTAGATGTATTTTCATTCTTTAATGAAAATGATTCAAACAACCACCAAGCATAAGCCTTACCTTCAAAATGCAGTGCTGCTACTTTAATGGCTTCATCTTCTGAAACTTGATGCTGCTGCACATAGGTGTCTAGCTCCTCCACCCAAACCCTAGCTAACATTTAGGTGAGCCATCAAAAGTAGATAGAAAGTATCTACCCACACCATGCTGCTTGCCCCTTGTGCTCCTTTCCTCCTTGATCTTGCAAAAACCTTGGAAGTTTAAGTGATTTTTTAACCTCTTAGATTGAGATTCATACTCTTGCAAATAATCACCAAGAGTCTCCTTCTTAGGCACATCTCCTTTCTCCATCTCACTTATCATGAACACAAGGCTGGTAGAGTGTTGTAAATTTGATGGTGTGACTAAATTCTCACATCCATAATATGAGGAACTAGGGCTGTCCTCATGTACAAATCTTGTTGAGGGATCTCCACGTTTTTCCCTCCTCATTTCTTTGATGTCTTTGCTGATGCCATCAAGAGTTTGAAGAAGAAGTCGTGAGAACTTCTTCCCTCTAAACAATAAGGGTTTGCCTTGATCTATTTTGTAGATCCTCTCCTTCCTATGAGAAGACTCCATAATGGTTGAAGTACACAGGCTGAGCCAAGATTAGAGCTATGATACCACTGTAATATTCCCAAATGGGAAAATCAGCAATACATGCATGAAAAACAAATTTTTTAGAAATGTGTGCTATAAAAGTTCACAACAACCCATGGATACTTTTGATCAGACATTATAACAACCAAATACAAAAGGAAATCGGAAAAAAATCACTTTTGCATAGTTGAATAGGCCTCCTATGCCCCAAAACAGACCAAAAACACTGCAACCCCAAGACCACTGCAACACATAATTACTACAAAAAGTGACAACACATTTTATTGAGGGTTTATACTCAGAAATAGAGAGACAAAATAGATCTACTGATATATTAATCAATAGAGCATAAAAACAAAGATCTAGTCTCTTTTACATAGATCCAAGATGACCCGGCAAGGGTTTCTTGATGAACATGAAATACAAGAAGTATATACTGCATATCTATGGCTAAATCACGCTGTATAGCTGAAGCACTGCATAAAAATGGCTGACAATAAAAAGAAATAGTTGTAGCTCCTCCTACTAGCTTTTCGGGAAAAAGGCTGATCCTCCTTCAGGGAAACTAGCTCAAAAAGTAAGGGTTTAAACCCTCCCACTGCAACACCATGTAAAATAACGCAGATCATCCAAGAAACTGCGCTGTGGCTATAGGTGACTGCTTGGCCAAGTGCTGAATAGTGGAAATGAAGTCAAGGAAACTCCTCTCAGATTTCTTAAACAAGATCTCCATGCAAGAGTGGGGAATTCCCGCATGAGAAAACCCTTGCACTAAATAGTGCAACAAACTTAGCTAAACATCTGAAGCATGAAATAAGTCTAAGCAGACCCAATAATCAAATCATATATTCAATTATGCCCCATATGGCTTTCATTCCCTCCATTATATAGATGATGAGCTTCCTCACCATGGGTCCCACCCATTCATGAGGTTACTTCCATGCAAAGGCTCCTCCTCCAAAATTACGCTGTCTCCATTAGTTCCACTCTTCTATTTACAACGTTGTTTGATTTGGTCAACCATGAATTAGTCTCCATGCATTGTCTCCTTTCACACCCAAGGTGTCTTTATTCTGACTAGCTAGATTGATCCTCATTCATATTGAGTTGTCTTTATTGATGATCCACTCCTCCCATATAAGTGCTGCTGACTTGGTCAAACTTGACCTTGTCCACATCTATTAGCCCTTGTTCACACATGAGGGTGCTTGATCTAGTTATTAACATGATCCCTTTTCACATTAAGAGCGATTTTATGCGTACTTAAGATACTTATGGGCCTCCTTACCCAATTATTCATCTAACTAGATGTTAAGAGCAAAATTAATATTCCTATTAGTTGCATGCTAATTTAGGAATATTACATAGTATTTGTAGTTTCAAGTCTTAGGATCCTCCCTCATTTGTGTGGCCTCCTCTCTTCTCTTTCTTCTTCCTCAGTCAATGATCTGTTCACTTCTTCTGCTATGATGTTTTAAAGTCAAAACCCTAGGGAAATGTGATGATGTGGAATATGGTTTTAGGAATGAGGAATGGGAAAGGGAAAATGATGGAGATGGTGCTAGGGATGTTTGAAATGTGGGAGGGGATAGGGATTAGTATTATGATGGGATTTAGGATGGGGATTTTGGGATTGGGAGCCTAGGTAAATGTAGCACCTAGGGATTAGGGTTTTGGGAAAAAGGGTTAAGGAAAGGGAATTTTATAAAACAAGGGGTTTAGGAATAAGTATTTGCAATTGTGGGAAGGGTATAGAGGTGTAAGGGAGTGAAATTTAGGAATTTTCAAGAATTCAATGGGAATACTAGGGTTTTAAAACATTTTCAAACACCAAATTCTAACATAAATTTAACAACACCCAACACATGAACTTGATGAAGATGGTATTTAATGGCATTAGCTATTACTCATTTGTTGGAGGTCGATGAGTAGATTGATGAAGCTTTGGAAATGTTTTTTTTCCACTTGAATGCATTTATGGGGGTTCTCTGGTCATTTGTGCCCTCTCTTAAGCATTTGCGCCCTAATAGAAGCATTTGTGCCCTCTTAAAAGCATTTGCACCCTCTCTTAAGGATTTGCGAGCGCCTTTTTGCAGACCACTTTTGGAGGCCTTCCCAGAGTCCAAATTGGGCCCAAAATAGCTCGTTGGAAATATTATCCTATCTACTTTCCAAATATTTCTTTAGTTTTCATTATAGAATTGATTTGACCTATCAAAAATTGATTCTCCCAAGACTGGTCAAAAAGTGCATAATGAGGGTGCAAAAATGCAGTGTGCTGTTGCAGGCAACTTTAGGAGGACTTATTCAACTCCAAATTGAGATAAATATAGCTCATTGTAAATCTCTCTTTGTCTAGTTATCAGTTGACTCATCAAGAAAGTCATTGGGACACTCCATCTAGGAGAAAAATTGATTTTCCCAAGGTCACTCGAGAACTGTAGCAAACCACTTGTAGCACCTGTATTTTTTACATTTCTCCTAAACCATGATACCTGTGTAAAGTATGAAGGATTTTTTTCGTTTTTGACCTATGATGAACAAATATCTCTCTCATTTTTGTCAAATCCATCTCTGTTTGGACAGAAACATACTTTGAAGCAAAACTGGCCATATGAGTGGCAAATGATTTGACTCATGGAATGAATTCTTGAAAAATGATGAAGACATCATGTTTATGAGCTGAAATGATGTCATACTTACTCACATGACCTATCTTATGCCTCCTCTACTCAGATGTCTCTGATTCCATCAAAAACCCTAGTTTAGTGGGAGAGGAAATTAGAGTTTAGTGCTTATGGAGAATGATGATTTGGGCACCCTTGGGAAAAGACGATTCCCTTTGAAATTTGATCAATTGATGAAATAAAAACTCTTGCCCTTTAACATGTGATTTTTTGGCATGTGGAACTAAGTTGGTAACTTTTGGGAGACTGTGTACTTATTACATTTGAATTGACATAAAATTACATGAATAAAAATAAAATTACATCTTGGAATGAAACTCACATTTGAAATCAAAATTACAACTTTAAAAATCATATTTACATGCTGATAAATCCTCTATAGATGATTGAGAAAGTATTATTTGAGTCACTCTCACACCTTTGCTAACCTTATTGAGATGAAATGGTGTATTTATAAACCTTGAAAAATGAAACCTAGTTGACTTAATGGGACCTTGGATGACTTGAATCCATGATTGACTTTAACTTACATAATGACATAGTGAAATGAGCTTTTAAGATTGTTTAATGCCCAGCAAGACATGAAGGCAGATCAACAAATGGTGAAATTTTGAGGGAGAGTGAGGTTTTATGACTAGGGCTACTATAAGTGAATCAATTTTTTACATGACCTAATGGAATGATAAAAAATTCTTTAGTGGGACCCATAAAACGAATATGAAAAGAGTGATTTTGATCACTGATGGCAGAATGAAAATTCTAACATTAACATCAACCTTATTGGGGATGGCAACTCCTTGGATATGTCAAGAACACCGTAGACCAAGTTCTTAACCATTGGGCCAATACGGTAAAAAACAACTCAAACTGAAATGCATAAATAAATACTGACAACTCAATGACACAAAATGACTTTGAAACTGATTGAAAACTAACAACTCGAAAAAATAGACTAACTCAATGCAAACTCAAATGTCTAAAACTTGACTCAAAACTGATTATAAAAAAAAAAACTTACTAAAATTATTGATGGCAACATATCACCGAGACTTGAGGGCTTCAAATCTCGATGACAACCACTTGTCTCCTTAAGACATATGTACAATCATGTGAAGTGATCCTTCCAGTGTAACCAATCCAGTAGATGGCTACTTACTAAAATTCTGCTCTCATTTTCCTTGACCAGGTAGAGAAAACAAAAACTAGGCCACTACAAGTGTCTACTGAACATGTGATTTTGGTCCATGAAAACAAAAAAATACATATTCCCTGCTAACTGTAGCAAATCAGTAAAAGTATATTCAAAAATATGAAATGATACCTTGTCTTGATATTCAACAAAAACACAAGCACACTGTTCATTTTGATCTGAAAGAACACTTGGTTGTTGATCCATAGGAGAGACTAGGAAAGTATAACTTTTTTCTATCTGAGTGTTGGCTACAAATTCGTGAAGCACGGGAAAATATGAGTCTATAACTTGCACATTGTCTCTCTTAGGTTCATACTCCTCAAATTCATATTCTAAATAATCTTTGAACAGAAAACATTCTTCAAGATTATCAAACATGACAGCCCTATCTTCTTCATGAAAGAAAACAATATATGTTAGTTGATCTCCTTGCAGAAAATAATTATCACAAATTTTTTTACTCACAACAACTTCCTGTATGGCTTCATCCATCTCATGACTATCATCATTCAGACCCATACTTTCATTTTCAATAATGGAAGATGCTGCACTCACGCATTCTTGACTGTGTGAACACTGTAAGAGCTGCAAATCTACATTCGCTTGGGCTCTAACATTATTTTTCAGGAGATGATCTATTTCATCTTCAGACAAAGGAGAAAACTAAGTTTTAAAACAATTTACATTGATTTGTTGATTTTCCTTTTCAGGATCGGGAATTAGCACTTCTCTTTCTTGGTTTGAGTCTGTCTCATCTAAGGAGGGAGCTACTGATTCTTTTTGGTGATGAAAAAGGTTCTCATGCAAAGGAAAGGATCTATTCATCCAAGGAGGAAACTGTTGATTCTTTTTGGGAAGAAAAATCATGAAGAGATTCTATCATCTAGACACTCTTCATCCCCATACAAATTTTCAAGAAACTCAATGAAATTATCAGAGATCTCACAACAACTATCAATCATCGACAAGGAAGAATTAGAGCTTTGATAATGTTGAAATAAAACTGAATGAAAGTACTTTAGAGAATATAAACTAGCAGATGGTAGACTCTCATACCATGATCTCAAATTTTCCTCCAAGGTAGCCATAAACATCTTCATCAGACAATCATCAGGAAACTCAATCTTTAGTCTGTGAATATGTAAATGAAATTTGACCAAATGCAAACTAGCATCTTCACTGTCTTGAACATTAAATTTTGACAGTCCTGATTGCCAATCTATATGAGGAATACAGTTTAGAAAACCAGGAATATGAGCTTCATATGAGCATACCTTCGAGCAATAAAATCCACTTTGAAAATAGTTAGTTCACCAATAATATCTTCAAACTATCGGTTCTTGAAAAGTGGAGTTGCCATGAAAATTTTGAACCTTTAGATTCTTCGACACTGGAGTAGCCAAGTGAATGGTTCAGCCTTCATTTGCATCTGACCGCTATTAACCATCAGCAATCAGATCTAAACTTTATCATTCTTTCCCAGGGAAGATATTGTCCTTTCGTCCTCGGCAAAGCTGCCAAAATGTTATCACTCCACCAGATTCCCAAGGCTAAAGAAGGAATCCCAACAGAGGTAACCACATACCAGACTTTTGGCTTGGTAGATAGCCCTACCAAGTCAGAGAGGGCTCTCTCCAAAAGGTCACAGCCATGAGGGCTGGAGGAATTAGGGTTTTTAGGCTAGATATGGAGTGCAGGGTTTGTTTTGATTTGGTTTAGTTGGGTTTCACTAGATGAAGAAATTAGGTCAAGGGAGTTAGGTCAAGGAAAATGAGATAAGGTTGCAGGGAATAAATGGGGCAAGGTAGGCATAAGTCTTATCACTTAAATATTTTTGTGATGAGATGAATTTAGGACTGAGGAGAAGCTACGAAGAGCATGGTAGATGTATTCTTAATAAATAGAGGAAAATGGACAAATTATGAAATCTTTCCCAAAACATAGCATGAGAAAGCATGTCTTCTGCCTATCAAAATTGAAAGAGATCACACCATAGAGATGTAATTAACATGAATAAAATACATTATAACATATGAAACTGAAGAAAAAACAATGATAAATATCATACCACAAGTATCCCAAAAAATAGTTGCAACTTTTCTTTATTAACTGGCCAAACTGAGTACAATAGTTCCTTGATCAACAAGCTAACATCCAAACTGATTCCAAGCTTTGAAAATGAGTCAAAAAGTACAATATATAGGCCTCAAACAACTTCTCCCAACCTCAGGGGTCGAATCCATAAGTTGAGGAGCTGATCCACAATAATCTGAACTGATACCTATAGTGTAGGGAGGTCCAAATGACTCCTTCATAAATACATTCAAACTGATTCATTTGACTTAATGATAAATTTTACCTAATGAATCTACCCATAGGTAACTTATCCATAGCATAATTAAATTTACCATCATCAATTACATAGGTAGAAACATGAATTTCTAAAGTAAAGTCAAAATTTCAGTGAAAACCAAAAAAATCAGCAAATGGGTCATTTGAGCCCTCACTGTGTCATTTGCGTCCTCCATGTTGCAACCTGATTTTGGGTGCCTTCTTGGTGTCCAAATTGGGCCCAGGATTGCTCGTTGGAAAGCCCTTTAAGTCTCATTTCCATATATTCCTTCAGTTTTCAAAATTAAGGTCATTTCCCCCCTAAAAATGGCATTCTCCGAAGACTGGTATTGGCGTAGCGCCTAGGTCAAAACAGGGGCAGAAATGTGATTTTTAGGTATTTTTTTGACCTTTTCACCTGTAAAATCTGAAAATAAAGGTTGGAAACATGGTTTTATGGAATAAATTTGTCCTTAGGAATCTAATGGTGGTATTATTTCCCTTAGAAAGTACCCCAAACATTTGCATAGTGCCTAGGGAGTTGCGCAAATGGCCTAATTTCTGTGTAAAAATTCTGAATTTTCTGGAAACATTGGCTTCCAAGATGGAGCAATATCTCACTAACCATAAGGTTTTTCAAAAATGATAAAGTGTTTTGTTATTTTTCATGTTTTGAACAAAAAACCCCTCTAGTTTCTCAAAATTCGTTTTTGTTTTGCCACAATCTTCTATGAAAAAAGGTGTCTCAAATAGGATTTTGCACAGATAGAAAAATAGGATTTGAAGATGTGAATGGATCTCTCATTATATAACACCTGTGAAAAAAGTGAGATAGGTTTTTGTAATTTTCTATCTTAAGAAAAAAAACCTCCTCCAGTTTCCAAAGTTCATTTTTTTTTTCCATAATATGTTCTGCAAAAAGGTGACCAAACATGACATTTCTAGAAAATGTGCCTTCAAAGAGTTTTTGAAATTTTCCCAAATTTTCTTCATATTTCCTCAAAATTGCTTCAGAATTACTTCATGGAGACCTGATATTGTATGATATGTTATCAGGGATGCATCAATGATAAAATCCAACTTATCCTTCTCTTTCTGCTTGATTAGGGTTTGTAGTTCTGGACCAATTCACAAAAATCAAAGATGTTCACATGTTTGAAACATGTCACTGTCATTGGAGAAGCCAAAATTTCTATAGTATTTGTAGTTTCAAGTCTTGGGATCCTCCCTCCTTTGTGTGGCCTCCTCTCTTCTCTTTCTTCTACCTCACTGAATGATTTGTTCTCTTCTTCTGCCATGATGTTTTAAAGTCAAAACTCTAGGGAAGTGTGATGATGCAGAATAAGGTTTTAGGAATGAGGAATGTGAAAGGGAAAATGAATGTGATGGTGCTAGGGATGTAAGAAATGGGGGAGGGGATAGGGAGTAGTAGTATGATGGGATTTAGTATGGGGATTTGGGGATTTGGGGCCTAGGTAAATGTAGCGCCTAGGGCTTAGGGTTTTGGGAAAAAGGGTTAGGGAAAGGGAATTTTATAAAACAGGGGTTTAGAAATGGGTATTTTCAATTGTGGGAAGGGTATAAATGTGTAAGGGAGTGAAATTTGGGAATTTTCGAGTATGCAATAGGGATACTATGGTTTTAAAACAATTTTAAACACCAAATACTAAACTTATTAATGGCAGAATATCACCGAGGCTTGAGGGCTTCAAGTCCTGATGACAACCACCTGCCTACTGAAGACATATGTACAATCATGTGAAGTGATCCTTCCATTGTCACCAATCTAGCAGATGGAAACTTACTGAAAATTTTCTCTCATTTTCCTCAAGTAGATAGAAAAAAGAAAAAACTAGGCCACTCCAAGTGTCTACAGAACATGTGCTTTTGGTCCATGAAAACAAGAAAAAACATCTTCCCTTCTAACTGTAGCAAATCAATAAAAGGATCTTCAAAAATATGAAATGTTATCTTGTCTCGAGATTCAGCAAACACACAAGCAAACTCTTCATTTTGATCTCAAAGAACACTTGGTTGTTGATCCATAGGAGAGCATAGGGAAGTATGAATTTTTGCTATCTGAGTGTTGGCTGTAAATTCCTGAAGCACGGGAAACTCTGACTCTATCACTTGCACGTTGTCTCTCTTAGGGTTATACTGCTCAAATTCATATTCTAAATAATCTTTGAACATAAAACATTCTTCAAGATTATTAAACATGAGAACCCTATCGTCTTCATCAAAGAGAACAATATCTGTTAGCTGATCTCCTTGCAGAAAATCATTATCAAAAATTTGTTTACTCACAAAACTTCCTCTATGGCTTCATTAGTCTCATGACTATCATCATTCAAACCCAGACTTTCATTTTCAATAATGGAAGATGCTTCACTCACACATTCTTGACTTTGTGAACACTATAAGAGCTACAAATCTACATTCTCTTGGGCTGTAACATGACTTTTCAGGAGCTTATCTATTTCATCTTCAAACAAAGGAGAAAAATGAGTTTTAAAACAATTTACATTGATTTGGTGATTTTAATTTTCAGGTTTCGGAATTGTCACTTCTCTTTCTTGGTCTAAGTTAGTCTCATATAAGGAGGGAGCTACTGATTCTTTTTGGTGATGAAAAAGGTTCTCATGCAAAGGCTTAAGGATCTCTTCATCCAAGGAGGAAACTGCTGATTCTTGTTGGGAAGAAAAATCATGAAGGGATTCTATGATCTCATCATCTAAACACTCTGCATCCCCATACAACTTTTTAAGAAACTCAATGAAATTATCAGAGATCTCACAACAACTATCAATCATCGACAAGGAAGAATTAGAGCTTTGATAATGTTGAAATAAAATTGAATGAAAGTCCTTTAGAGAATATAAACTAGCAGATGGTAGACTCTCATACCATGATATCACTTTTTCCTCCAAGGTAGCCACAAACATCTTCATCAGAAAATCTTCAGGAAACTCAATCTTTGGTCTGTGAATATGCAAATGAAATTTGACCAAATGCAAACTAGCATCTTCACCGTTTTGACCCTTAAAATTTGACAGTCTTGATTGCCAATCTATACGAGGAATACGATTCGGAAAACCAGGAATATGATCTTGATTCATAGAAGCATACCTTCGAGTAATCAAATCCATTTTGACAACAGTGATTTCACCAAGAATATCTTCAAACTATCGGTTCTTGAAAAGTGGAGTCACCATGAAAATTTTGAACCTTTGGATTCTTCGACACTGGAGTAGCCATGTGAATGGTTCAACCTTCATTTTCATCTGACCGATGTCCACCATCAACAATCAGATCTAAACTTTGTCGCTCTTTCCCAGAGAATATATTATCCTTTCATCCCCAGCAATGGCGGCAGAATGTTATCACTCCGCCAGATTCCCAAGGCTGAAGAAGGAATCCCAACAAAGGTAACCACAGACCAAACTTTTGGCTTGGTAGCTAGCCCTACCAAGTCAGAGAGGGCTCCCTTTAAAATTTCACAGCCAGGAGCGCTAGAGGAATTAGGGCTTTTATGATAGATATGGAGTTCAGGGTTTGTTTTGATTTGATTTGGTTGGGTTTCACTAGATGAAGAAATTAGGTCAAGGGAGCTAGGTCAGGGCAAATGAGATAGGGTTGCAAGGATTAAATGGGGCAAGGTAGGCATAAGGATTATCACTTGAAGATGATTGTGATGAGATGAGTTTACGACTGAGGAGAACCTAGGAAGATCATGGCAGATGTATTCTTCCTAAACAGAGGAAAATGGACAAATTATGAAATCTTTCCCAAAACAGAGCATGAGTAAGCATGTGTTCTACCTATCAAACTTGAAAGAGATCATACCATAAATATGTAATGAACATGAATACAATAAATTCTAACATATGAAACTGAAGAAAAAACAATGATAAATATCATACCACAAGTATCCCAAAAAATAGCTGAAACTCTTCTTTATTAACTGGCCAAACTAAGTATAATAGTTCCTTGATCAACAAGCTAACATCCAAACTGATTCCATCCTTTGAAAATGAGTAAAAAAGTAAAATATATAGGCCTCATAAAAAATTTCCCAACCTAAGTGGTCGAATCCCTAAGTTGAGGAGCTGATCCATAATAATCTGAACTAATACCTAGAGTGTAGGGAGGTCTAGGTGACTCCTCCTTGAATACATTCAAACTGATTCATTTGACTTAATGATAACTTTTACCTAATGAATCTACCCCTAGGTAACTTATCCATAGCATAATTACATTTACCATCATTAATTACATAGGTTAAAACATGAATTTCTGAAGTAAATTCAAAATTTCAGTGAAAAACCAAAAAAATCAGCAAATGTGTCATTTGCACCCTCACTATGTTATTTGCGCCCTCCATGTTGTAGCTTGATTTTAGGTGCCTTCCCTGTGTCCAAATTGGGCCCAGGATATCTCGTTGGAAATCCCCTTAAGTCTCATTTCCATATTTGCCTTCAGTTTTCAAAATTAAGGTCATTTTACCCCTAAAAATGCCGATCTCCCAAGATTGGTATTTGCGTAGCGCCTAGGTCAAAACATGGGTAGAAATGTGGTTTTTAGGTAGTTTTTTGACCTTTTCACTTGTCAAATATGCAAATAAAGGTTGGAAACATGATTTTATGGAATTAATTTATCCTTAGGAATCCAATGATGGTCTTATTTCCCTCAAAAAGTGCCCCAAACATTTGCATAGCGCCTAGTGCGCTACATAAATGACCTAATTTTTGTGTAAAAATTCTGAATTTTTTGGAAAAATTACCCTCCAAGATGGAGAAATATCTCACTACCCATGAGTTTTTTTGAAAAAATAATAGAGTTTTTTGTTAATTGGCATGTTGTTAACAAAAACCTCCTCTAGTATCTCAATATTCATTTTTTTTGGCCACAATATTCTCTGCAAAAAGGTGTATCAAACAAGATTTTGCACAAGAAGAAAAATAGGCTGTGAAGATGTGAATGGATATCTCATTCCATTATACCTGTGTAAAAAGTGAGATATATCTTTGTACTTTGGTATATTAGGAACAAAATACTCCTTCAGTTTCCAAAAATTCATTTTTTGTTCCACAATATGTTCTGCAAAAAGGTGACCAAACAGGACATTTCCAAAAAATGTGTCTTCGAAGAGTTTTTCAAAATTTCCCAAATTTTCTTCATATTTCCTCAAAATTTCTTCAGACCTACTTCATGGAGACCTGATATGGTATGATATGTTATCATGGATGCATAAATGAGAAAATCCAACTTACCCTTCTCATTCTGCTTGATTAGGGTTTGTAGTTCTGGACCAATTCACATAAATCAAAGCATCCCACATGTTTGAAACATGTCACTGTCATTGGAGAAGCCAAAAGTTCTCTAGTATTTGTAGTTTCAAGTCTTAGGATCCTCCCTCCTTTGTATGACATCCTCTCTTCTTTCTTCTTCCTCACTGAATGATTTGTTCTCTTCTTCTGCCATGATGTTTTAAAGTCAAAACCCTAGGGAAGTGTGATGATGTGGAACATGATTTTAGGAATGAGGAATGATAAAGGGAAAATGAAGGAGATGGTGCTAGGGATGTATGAAATGGGGGAGGGGATATGGATTAGTAGAATTATGGGATTTAGGATTTGGATTGGGAGCCTAGGTAAATGTAGCACCTAGGGCTTAGGGTTTTGGGAAAAAGGGTTAGGGAAATGAAATTTTATAAAACAAGGGTTTAGGAATGGGTATTTGCAATTGTGGGAAAGGTATAAAGGTGTAACAGAGTGAAATTTGGGAATTTTCAAGAATGCAATGGGGACAATAAGTTTTTAAAACAATTTCAAACACCAAATTCTAACATAAATGTCACAATACCCAACACATGAACTTGACGAAGATGGTATTTAATGGCATTAGCTCTTACTGATTTGCTGGAGGTCGATGAAGCTTTGGAAATGATTTTTTTCCACTTGAATGTGTTTTTGGGGGTTCTTTGGTCATTTACACCCTCTCTTAAGCATTTTCACCCTCATAGAAGCATTTGCGCCCTCTCTTAAGCATTTTCACAACACCTTTTTGCATACCACTTTTGGAGGCCTTCCCAGTGTCTAGATTGGGCCCATGATAGATCGTTGGAAATATTATCCTGCCTGTTTTCCAAATATTCCTTTATTTTTCATAATGGAATTGATTTGACCTATCAAAAATTGATTCACCAAAGACTGGTAAAAAAGTGCATAACGAGGGTGTAAAAATACAGTGTTCTGTTGCAGGCAACATTTTGAGGCCTTCCTGAACTCCAAATTGAGCTCAAGATAGCTCATTGGAAATTTCACTCTGTCTAGTTCATTTGAATAATTAAGAAAGTCATTGGAACACTCCATCTAGGAGAAAAAATGATTTTCCCAAGGTCACTCGAGAAGTGCAACAAACCTCTTGTAGCACCTGTAGTTTTGACATTTAACTCAAACCATGATACCTGTGTAAAAAATGAAGGAGATTTTTATTTTTTGACCTATGGTGAACAAAAATCTCTCTCACTTTTGTCAAATTCATCTCTTCTTGGTCAAAAACATACTTTGAAGCAAAACTGGGCGTATGAGTGGCAAATGATTTGACTCTTGGAATGACTTCTTGAAAAACGATGAAGACATGATGTTTATAATCAGAAATGACCTCATAATTACTGATATGACCTACCTTATGCCTTCTCTGCTAAGGTGCATCTTATTCCATAGCAAACCCTATCTTAGTGGGAGAGGAAATTAAGGTTTAATGCTTGTGGAGCATGTTGATTTGGGCACCCTTGGGAAAAGACAACTCCCTTTGACATTTGATCAATTGATGAACTAAAAAATGTTGCACTTTGACATGTGCTTTTTTGGCATGTGGAACTGAGTTGGAAACTTTTGGGAGACTAAGTATTTATTACATTTGAACTAACATAAAATTACATGAATAAAAATCACATTACATCTTGGTATGAAAATCACATTTGAAATCAAAATTACAACTTTAAAAATCATATTTACATGCTGATAAATCCTCTATAGATGATTGAGAAAGTATTATTTGAGTCACTCTCACACCTTTTCTGACCTTATTGATATGAAATGGTGTATTTATAAACCTTGAAAAATGAAACTTAGTTTACATAATGGGACCTTGGATGACCTGGCTCCATGATTGACTTTTACTGACATAATGAAATAGTGAAATAAGCTTTTAAGATTGTTTTATGCTCAGCAAGACATGAATTTGGATCATAAAATGGTTAAATTTTGAGGGAGAGTGAGGTTTTATGACTAGGGCTACTATTAGTGAATGAATTTTTTACATGACCTAATGGAATGATAAAAAATTTCTTGAGTGGGACCCCTAAAATGAATATGAAAAGAGTGATTTTGATCACTAATGGAAGAATCCAAATTCTGACACTAACATCAGCCTTATTGGGGATGGCAGCTCCTTGGAGGTGTCAAGAACACCGTAGACCAAGTGCCTAACCATTGGGCCAATACGGTAAAAAACAACTCAAACTGAAATGCATGACTAAATACTGACAACTCAATGATAAAAATTGACTTTGAAACTGACTGAAAACTAATAACTCAGAAAAATATACTAACTCAATTTAAACTCAAATGTATGAAACTTGACTCAATACTGACTAAAAATAAATAAATAAAACTTACTAAACTTATTGATGGCAGCATATCACCGAGAATTGAGGTCTTCAAATCTTGATGAAAACCACCTGCCTGCTGAAGACATATGTACAATCATGTGAAGTGATCCTTCCAGTGTAACCAATCCAGCAGATTGCTATTTATTGAAATTCTGCTCCCATTTTATTTGAGCAGGCATAAAAAACAAAAACTAGGCCATTCCAAGTGTCTAATAAACATGTGCTTCTAGTCCATGAAAACAAGAAAATACATCTTCCCTGCTAAATGTAGCAAATAAATAAAAGGATCTTCAAAAATATGAAATGTTACCTTGTCTTGTGATTTAGCAAAAACACAAGAACACTCTTCATTTTGATCTAAAAGAACACTTGGTTGTTGATCCATAGGAGAGCATAAGGAAGTATGACTTTCTCCTATCTGAGTGTTGGCTACAAATTCCTGAAGCACGGGAAACTCTGACTCTATCACTTGCACATTGTCTCTCTTAGGCTCATACTCCTCAAATTCATATTCTAAATCATCTTTGAAAAGAAAAAATTCTTCAAGATTATTAAACATGAAAACCCTATCTTCTTCATGAAAGAAAACAATATCTGTTAGTTGATCTCCTTGCAGAAAATCATTATCACATATTTATTTATTCACAACAACTTCCTATATGGCTTCATCAATCTCATGACTATCATCATTCAGACCCAGACTTTCATTTTCAATAATGGAAGATGCTTCACTCACACATTCTTGACTGTGTGAACACTGTAACAGCTGCAAATCTACATTCGCTTGGGCTGTAACATGACTTTTCAGGAGGTGATCTATTTCATCTTCAAACAAAGGAGAAAACCAAGTTTTAAAACAATTTACATTGATTTGGTGATTTTCTTGGTCTGAGTTAGTCTCATCTAAGGAGGGAGCTACTGATTCTTTTTGGTGATGAAAAAGGTTCTCATGCAAAGGCTCAAGGATCTCTTCATCCAGGGAGGAAACTGCTGATTCTTGTTGGGAAGAAAAATCATGAAGGGATTCTATGATCTCATCATCTAAACACTCTGCATCCCCATACAAATTTTTAAGAAACTAAATGAAATTATTAGAGATCTCACGACAACTATCAATCATCGACAAGGAAGAATTAGAGCTTTGATAATGTTGAAATAAAACTGAATGAAAGTCCTTTAGAGAATATAAAGTAGGAGATGGTAGACTCTCATACCATGATCTCTCTTTTTCCTCCATGGTAGCCACCAATATCTTCATCATACAATATTCAGGAAACTCAATCTTTAGTCTGTGGATATGCAAATGAAATTTGACTAAATGCAAACTAGCATCTTCACCATTTTGACCCTTAAACTTTGACAGTCATAATTGCCAATCTATACGAGGAATATGGTTCTAAAAACCAGGAAAATGAGCTTGATTCATAGGAGCATACCTGCGGGTAATCAAATCCATTTTGAAAACACTCAGTTCACGAAGAATATCTTTAAACTACCGGTTCTTGAAAAGTGGAGTCGCCATGAAAATTCTGAACCTTTGGATTCTTCAACACCGGAGTAGCCAGGTGAATGGTTCAACCTTCATTTGCATATGACTGTTGTTCACCATAAGTAATCAGATTTAAAATTTGTCATTCTTTCCCAGGGAATATACTGTCCTTTCATCCCTGGCAATGACGCTAGAATGTTATCAATCCGCCAGATTCCCAAGGCTGAAGAAGGAATCCCAGCAGAGGTAACCACAAACCAAAATTTTGGCTTGGTAGCTAGCTCTAACAAGTCAGAGAGGGCTCTCTCCAAAAGGTCACAACTAAGAGGGCTGGAGGAATTAGGGTTTTTAGGCTAGATATGGAGTGCAGGGTTTGTTTTGATTTGATTTGTGGGTTTTACTAGATGAAGAAATTAGGTCAAGGGAGCTAGGTTAGGGAAAATGAGATAGGGTTGGAGGGATTAAGTGGGGAAAGGTAGGCATAAGGATTATCACTTAAAGATGATTGTAATGAGATGAATTTAGGACTGAGGAGAAGCTAGGAAGAGCATGGGAGATGTATTCTCCCTAAACATAGGAAAATGGGCAAATTATGAAATCTTTCCTAAAACAGAGCATGAGCAAGCATGTGTTCTGCCTATCAAAATTGAAATAGATCATACCATAGATGCAATGAAAATTAATACAATACATACTAACATATGATACCAAAGAAAAAAAAATTATAAATATCATACCACAAGTATCCCAAAAAATAGCTGCAACTCTTCTTTATTAACTGGCCAAACTGAGTACAATAGTTCCTTGATAAAAAAGCTAACATCCAGACTAATTCAAACCTTTGAAAATGAGTAAAAAAGTACAATATATAGGCCTCAAACAAATTCTCTCAACCTTAGGGTTCGAATCCCTAAGTTGAGGAGTTGATCCACAATAATTTGAATTGATACCTAGAGTGTAGGGAGGTCCAAGTGACTCCTCCCTAAATACATACAAATTGATTCATTTGACTTAATGATAACTTTTACCCAATGAATCTACCCCTAGGTAACTTTTCCATAGCATAATTACATTTACCATCATCAATTACATAGGTAGAAACATGAATTTCTAAAGTAAAGTCAAAATTACAGTGAAGAACCAAAAAAATCAGCAAATGTGTCATTTGCGCCCTCAATGTGACATTTTCACCCTCCATTTTGCAGCCTGATTTTGGGTGCCATCCCAGTGTCCAAATTGGGCCCGGGATAGCTCATTGGAAATCCATTTAAATATCGTTTCCATATATTACTTAAGTTTTAAAAATTAAGGTCATTTTCTGTCTAAAAATGTCATTCTCCCAAGACTGGTATTTGCGGAGCGCCTAGGTCAAAATAGGGGCAGAAATGTGATTTTTAGGTAGTTTTTTGTCCTTTTCACCTATTAATTTTGAAAATAAAGGCTGGAAACATGGTTTTATGGAATTAATTTGTCCTTAGGAATCCAATGGTGGTATTATTTCCCTTAAAAAGTTCCCCAAACATTTGTGTAGCGCCTAGGGCGTTGTGCAAATGACCTAATTTATGTGTCAAAAATTCTAAATTTTATGGAAAAATTGGCCTCCAAGATGGAGCAATATCTCAACATCCATGATTTTTTTTGCAAAAATGATACACATTTTTGTTATTTGGCATGTTTTGAACAAAAACCTCCTCCATTTTATCAAAATTCATTTTTTTTTGTCCACAATATTCTCTACAAAACGGTGTCTCAAACAGGATTTTGCACAGGAAGAAAAATAAGCTGTGAAGATGTGAATGGATCTCTCATTCTGGAATACCCATGTAAAAAGTGAGATATTTTTTTTACTTCTCTATATTAGGAACAAAAACCTCCTCCAGTTTCCAAAAATGCATTTTTGTTTGGCCACAATATGTTCTGTAAAAAGGTGACCAAACAGGACATTTCTAGAAAATGTGCCTTCGAAGAGTTTTTCAAATTTTCTTCAAATTTCCTCAAAATTTCTTCAGAATTACTTCATGGAGACCTGATATGGTATGATATGTTATCATGGATGTATCATTGAGCAAATCCAACTTACCCTTCTCTTTCTGCGTGATTAGGGTTTGTAGTTCTAGACCAATTCACAGAAATCAAAGTAGCCCACATATTTGAAACATGTCACTGTCATTGGTGAAGCCAAAATTTATCCAGTATCAGTAGTTTCAAGTCTTTGGATCCTCCCTCCTTTGTGTGGCCTCCTCTATTCTCTTTCTTCTTCCTCACTGAATGATTTTTTCTCTTCTTCTACCATGATGTTTTAAAGTCAAAACCCTAGGGAAGTGTGATGATGTGGAATGTGGTTTTAGGAATGAGGAATGGGAAAGGGAAAATGAAGGAAATGGTGCTAGGGATGTATGAAAAGGGGGAGGGGATAGGGAGTAGTAGTATGTTGGGATTTGGGACGAGGATTTGGGGATTTGGAGCCTAGGTAAATGTAGCACCTAGGGCTTAGGGTTTTGGGAAAAAAGGTTAGGGAAAGGGAATTTTATAAAATAGGGGTTTAGAAATGGGTATTTGCAATTGTGGGAAGGGTATAAAGGTGTAAGGGAGTGAAATTTGGGAATTTTAAGAATGCAATGGGGATACTAGGATTTTAAAACAATTTCAAACACCAAATTCTAACATAAATTTCACAACACCCAACACATGAACTTGATGAAGATGGTATTTAATGGCATTAGCTCTTACTCATTTGCTGGAGGTCTATGAGTAGGTTGATGAAGATTTGGAAATGATTTTTTGCCACTTGAATGTGCTTTTTGGGGTTATCTGGTAATTGGTTCCCTCTCTTAAGCATTTGCGCCCTCATAGAAGCATTTGTGCCCTCTCTTAAGTGTTTGCGCCCTCTTAGAAGTATTTTCACTCTCTCTTAAGCGTGTGCGCCATCTTAGAAGCATTTGCGCCCTCTCTTAAGGATTTGCGCAATGCCTTTTTTCAGACCACTTTTGGAGGCCTTCCCAGTGTCGAAATTGGGCCCAGGATAGCTCATTGGAAATATTATCCTATATAATTTCAAAATATTCTTTTATTTTTCATAATGAAATTTATTTGTCTTGTTAAAAATGTATTCTCCCAATATTGGCCAAAAAGTGTAAAATGAGGGTGCAAAAATGCAATGTGTTGTTGCAGGGAACTTTTGGAGGCCTTCCACAACTCCAAATTGAGCTCAAGATAGCTCAATGGAAAGAAATCTCTGTCTAATTATCATTTGAATCATTAATAAATTCATTTAGGATACTCCATATAGGATAAAATTTATTTTCCCAAGGTCACTCCAGAAGTGCAACAGACCTCTTGTAGCACCTATATTTTTGAAATTTCTCCCAAACCATGATACCTATGTAAAAAATGAAGGATGTTTTTCTTTTTTGACATATGATGAAAAAAAACCCCTCTCACTTTTGTCAAATTCATGTATGTTTGGTCAGAAACATACTTTGAAGAAAAACTAGCCCTATGAGTGGCAAACGATTTGACTCTTGGAATGACTTCTTGAAAAATGATGAAGACATGATGTTTATGAGATGAAATGACCTCATAATTACTGATATGAGCTACCTTATGTCTCATTTTATCATAGATTATTTGATTCCATATCAAACCCTAGCTCAGTGGGAGAGGAAATTAGGGTTTAGTGCTTGTGGAGAATGATGATTTGGGCACCCTTGGGAAAAGACAACTCCATTTGAAATTTGATCAATTAATGAACTAAACACTCTTGTACTTTGACATGTGCTTGTTTGGCATGTGGAACTGAGTTGGTAGCTTTTGGGAGACTTAGTACTTACTACATTTGAATTGACATAAAATTACATTGATAACAATCAAATTACATCTTGGAATGAAACTCACATTTGAAATCAAAATTACAACTTTAAAAATCATATTTACATGCTAATAAATCCTCTGTAGATGATTGAGAAAGTACTATTTGAGTCAATCTCACACCTTTGTTGACCTTATTGAGATGAAATGGTGCATTTATAAACCTTGAAAAATGAAACCTAGTTGACCTAATGGGACCTTGGATGACCTGACTCCATGATTGACTTTAAATGACATAATGACACAGTGAATTGAGCTTTTAAGATTGTTTTATGCCCAGCAAGACATGAAGGTGGATAAAAAATTAGCGAAATTTTAAGGAAGAGTGAGGTTTTATGACTAGGGCTACTATTAGTGAATCATTTTTTTACATGACCTAATGGAATGATAAAAAATTTCTTGAGTGGCACCCCTAAAATGAATATGAAAAGAGCAATTTTGATCACTGATGGAAGAATGTAAATTTTGACACTAATAAATCGTACAACACGAGATGTATACGAGGAAAGAAACTACTCAAAACCCCTCTATTTGTATATTGCATAAAGTTAAGATCATGAAATAATACAATGTTATTTCCCACACTGAGAAACCTCTGCACTCTCCTGACCGTCTCACTCTGAAATAGCTCGGATCTGGCTTGCAATGAAAGCAAGTTTGGTCCAATATTTAACCTGTTTCTTGCCTCTACTTGGCCTGCCTTCCTTACGCATTGTTTGGCTAATTGAGCCCCTATTAATTCAAAAACTACCAATTAATGATTATGCAATTCTTCAAGGCCTTCCCAGTGACCTATTTCCTTACTTGTACAATTTTCTAATAGTAAAACTAATAGATATCTTCCCTTTAACCTCAGTCTCAACTGGGCCTTCCTTAGAATTGACATGTGACAACTATTTATAACGAACTATCAGTTAATTTATTGATCACTACTTGTGAATTAAATCATATTTAATTCACTTTACCTCTCACTAGCTTATCACTCAGTTAGAACTAGTTAAACTGATTTTAACTCAGTTTCTTGAGTTAACTAATTAAAACTCACAAATAATTATAACCAGACCCCCTAAAAATAGGAAAATCCTCTTCATGCCTCCTCTTTGACCTCTAACTCAAATTTCCTAAGCTAACTAAGTCTTCCCGATTCAGTTAGCTAATACAAGTTGTCATGAGATGAAATTAGAAATTTTCTTCCAATTCAATTAATGGAAAATTAAATGAGAAGCCTCACATGGTACCATTTATGGGTGATATTTTTTGGATTCCATTTCTGGTTTCCATTTTCAATGTTTCTTGTTGAAAATTTCAACACCAACTACCATTGTATTGAGAAAAATTCTCACTTATATTGAATTCACTAGAGTCCTCCAACTCCACTCCTATATGTGGTTCTCGTTTGATACATTTTCATATTGGAACCGAGAACTGCTCAACATGAACACCAAAACAACATATCTTCAGAGCACATAATCAAAACCCAAAACTACACCACAAACTACCTCACAATATCACCACACACTCCATAAAATACTCTAATCAGTACATCAGCTAAAACCCTCTCAGCATCAAGTAAAATTTCTCTCAAATGGCTGTTGCACACAAAAAATAAACTGGATAAAATACTAGGAGAAAAAAATCTCCAAATACTCTTGCAATCAAACTCTATTTCACCTCCTTGCTTGTTGCAAAAAATATTGGTTGAAACATACTTCAACTAATTGTTGCAACACCTGCAAACTACTTCAGAAAATCTACACACACAACTCTCACAACTTGCACACAATCCTCCAATCTCACACTCACTCAACATATCAAAAGAACTAACCACACTATCATTCCGAATCCTCCAATATATGTATGAACTGAGGTGCTCAACTCAATAATTACCAAGAACCACTAAGCTCCACAAACTCTATTCATACGCTTGATTTCATCTAGATTCAACTCACTGACTTGATCAAGCCACTAACTCCACTTCATAAAATATATTTTTAATGTTAATCACTTTCTAGAATGTGGTTAAGGCTTCCTGACCTTTTTCATAAAATTTATGAACACGAACCATCTCCAAAACAATTAATTTACCTTAGATGTGTGAAGAATCTAGAGAAATTATAACTACATTTTCAATCGCATGCACAAAACTAGTTGATTCTAGCTTTAATCGCATGCACAGGCTTGTCTCCATGCAATTAGAGCCTTTCAACCACATGTACAAGCTTAACGCCATGCAGTTGGGGTAGAGGATGGGTTAAAATCAGTCAAATCAACTCATAACTCCTCCAAAATTTAGGGACACCTTAATCAACTCCAGAACACACCTCCAAACCTTTGTGACAAGTTTTCAACTGACGAAATAGGCCAAGAAACTCTGCAACAAGTTAGTGACATGAAAACCCTAGTAATGTAAACTCTCATCAAGGCCAACACCTTCATCTCCTCAAGTAGCAATAACAACCTGTCTTAACACCTACAACGGCTGTAGCAACATCTCTAGCACCTGTAGCAACATCTCCAACTCCTGCAGTCGCAACATCAAGTCGTCCAATTGCCTATAACACCTGCAGTCACAACATCAAGTCATCCAACTGCCTCCAACACCTGTAGGGGCACCTCCAACACCAATAGCATCATCACATGTAACAAACCAACACAACATGTCATGAAGCCATCTCTACTCAGCGTCCAAATCCTGCACTAAGTCATACCACAACCAAGTTGACATCAATGCCAAACAAAAAGACCAATAAGATGAACAACAACATGAGAAGGAATACCAACAACATCAGGTTGACATAAGGCATATGATGAAAAACATCAAGACCTTGTTGACATCAATGCCAACACTACGATGCCAACATCATTTTGACCAAGTAGGAGCTTGGATATGTTCAAGGTTGGAGCCTTGAAAAAGTCAAAGATATTAGTGTACAAGCTGGAGCCTGATTTGTCGTACAAGAGGATTGGAGTCCTCACTATTTTTATCAATATATATATATATATATATATATATATATATATATATATATATATATATATATATATATATATACATATATATATGATATATATATATACATAATATATATATATATATATATTTATTATCTCTTGTGTCCTCGTCTATTTTGTGATAAAAATATTAACTAGCATAAAATAAAAATTGAAAGAAATATTGATTCACCCCCCCTCTTATTATTTCCAACGATTTGTATCAAAGACAACTTCTTCAGAGAACAACCTAACAGTTGGAAGAAGGGATTTTTGAATCAGAATGTCCAGTGAGGATGTTAGGTTCCTCCAATTTGATGGAACAATTTTTTACAAAGATCCCTTCTCCTCTTCCAATAGATCCTGATGGGAAGATAACCTATGTGGAAAATTCAAAGGCTTTGTATTCTATAGCAAGTGGTCTATGAAATTCAGAGTTTAGTAAAGTGATAAAAATTAAAATAACAAAAGAAATGTGGGACATGATAACTAGCATCTATAAAGGAGAAGATAAATCCAAGAACGAAAAGCTCCAAACCTTTAGAAGGAAAATTAAAGTCTCAAAATTAATGAAGAAGAAGACATTGTTGCTTAATTTCTCCAGGTAGATTAATTTATCAATTCTCTCAAAGAATTAGGCGAAGACATCAAAGATAAGACAATTGTCCAAAAAATTCTAAGTCCCTTCCATACCACTTTCATGCCAAATTCAGTGCCATAGAAAAAATAAAAGATTTGGATGACTTGAAAATGGATGAGCTCCATGTAATTCTTATTGCATGTGAAATGAGAACAAGAAACTAAACTCACAAAGAGTTGTTTTCAAAGCATCAAAAGCATAAAGGAAGGGGAAGAGTTGTGATTGCAATAGTGATGATTTTGATATTGAAACATAATTGGTACAATTTGTCAAGAAGCTAAAGAAAGGATCCAAACTCAAAGGTAAGTACCCTCTCATTTGTTTTAAATGTAGAATAACATTATATTATGTTGCAAAGTGTCCTTTAAAGAATGGCATTAATGATGAAAATGAACCTAAAATAAGGACATTAAAAAATAAAGGGTTAAACAAGAATAAATTCTTCTCCAAACAAGACAATGATGATTTTAATGAATAGGAACCTGATAAGAGGACATTCAATAAGAAAGTCTCAAACAAAAGGAATCTCTTCTCCAAGCAAGATAGTGATGATTCTGATGGAGATGATGATTAGGCGGGAAGCATAGAAGTATTATTCATGGCCTTCATAGATGACATACACAAACCTGAAGAGGAAGAAGAAGGAATTGTGGATGAATTATTGATTAGTGTCATTGAAGAGAATGAAAAACTAAGGAAAAATAAAGGAAATTTATCACAAGATATCATATCTCTCAAAACAAAAGAAGAAGCAAAGAGGATGGAAGAAATATTGAACAACAAGCTAAAGGAAAAGGAAGAGATTTGCGAGAAATTAGAAGACCAAGTTGTCTCTCTAAAAAGAGAATTGGATATGGTCAACAAATTCTTGAAAATATCTCAAACCCTAGATGTCATCCTCAAAACTCAAAGACCACAATATGACAAATCAGGACTTGGATATACAAGTGAGCCATCTAATTCAAAAGAGAACACTAGTGTCCATCATGAATAAACACCAAGAAGTTATGTTGAGGCTATTTGAAATCATACAAAAAATGAGAATCAGTTCGATACATCAAAGTGACCTCCTTGCGATAATCCAAGGAATGAGAAGTTGTCTTATCCAAAAAGAAATGTAATCAGAGGCTCAGTATTTAGCTAAAAAATGAAAGTGCTCAGAAATTATCCAAACCAAAATGACCGCGTAGAGCTCGTCGCCAGGATTCTGACACAATTGGTTTCGTCTAAATCTGACTCCGAATGAAGAAGTTATGGCCTGATGTCTGTTTTCATAAATAGGTAAAAAATGTGCAGAACAATGACAGACTGATGACTTGGCAGTCTAGTCAGAATCTCAGGAATCTAGGGAATATCCTCCAATTTTTAACGAATGACACTGTGACAAGTGTCACAGTCAGATTCGCCAATGTTGCTTGGGAATTGTAATTATTCCTCCTATTCTAAGGGTGAATGGGATTTTTTTTTAGGTTGGAGTAGTCCAACCAGAGTTGGATACGTGGTGCAGCCAGAGGCTGCCACATGTCCGCTCTGGTGTGGATCCCTCCAACTTTGGAGTGAATTTCAAATTTCTCATATTATTCAAGTTTCAGAGTTATGTATTTAAATACATGGTGCATATATTATTCAAGCCCTAAGGTTTAGGCCTTATCCTAGGTGGAGGACTAATGGATATAGCAGAGGAGATATATATATGGTCAAGAAACTTTAAACTTGGTGGAGTGGGATAAATATATGGTGGATAGACTAACTTTGGAGGGTTCACATTCTACAACTGGCGAACAACTTTACAACTGGCAAACTACTCTAAACCTGTCGGAGGCTTTAGACTTGGTGGAGGCGTATATATTTATAGCCCAAAGTTTTGAAATTTGGATATGTCACAATGTATTGCACAAAAAAATTTGGTGCGGGGGTCGGGGTCGAACCCACGACCACTTGCGTGCAACTCCAACGCTCTATTGTCTCCTCTACTTCATGGGTCGTAACCCATAAGGATTTTGAGCCTACTTAAATTTTATATGCGCCACTGTCAGGGGTTTGGAGGGGGCCAACCCCATTCCATATACTCATAAGTGGGGAACCAAGGGCAAGCGCTTATCACCAGCGGGAATTTCAAAAGAGGTTAAACAATATTTATGCTAGTCATTCGAGATTAAGCCATAATAATCTACGTTTAAGAGTTAAGTTAATCTGCCACTAATCCAATGGATAACACGCAATTCAATGACGCACTTATCCACTAAGCCATCATTAACTGCGCGTTAATTCGCAGATTAACTTGGCGGAGCACTATTTTAGGGTGGAGCTCCAAATTTAGTGGAGTTAGCTGGACAATTTCCAGATTTAGTGGAGAAATTGTAGGAAAATTGGTTTCTGCCATAACTGAGGCAATTTTCGACCAATTTTGGCTTAGGAAGAGTCATACTTGGTATATTTTGATGTTTTGGAGCCATTGGAGCAGGTTGTAGAGGCATCAGGAGACTGTAAACAACATTTTTTCACAATTGAAGCTAACACAAAGGCTCGTGCCATGGAAGCTGGACCAAGGAAATGTAGCCCAGGAGGGGTGAACTCCTTCATCAAAACCATGTGTATTTGACTCAGTTTTCATGGTTTGTTGTGTGTTTATATGTTGTTTTTCAACATTTATTTTTGATGCTTTTATGTTCTTGAAATAAACTTAATCTCATCAAGTTTGTTTATTTATCAATCACAAGCACACCTATAAACCCTTGTACAAGAAGCAAACATAAGCACTTTCGTTATAAATCTGAAACTGATATTAGCACAACAATAACTAACAATCAATTTTAGATCAATTTGGTATCAGATCAATGGTTATTTTCTTGCTTTGCTTAAGATTGTGCAAGAAGGGTTTTAGTAGTTGCAATTTTGTGATGCTTACAAGGTTGAAGTTGCAGGGAGGAGAAGGGAAGATATTGGTTGTTAGTCGTAAGGTTAGGAATAGAAGAAAGCAAGCTGAGAGAGCATCATATTCACCCAAAGTTCCACTCATAGCTTCACTTGAAGCACCTCAAGTTCTATCTCCAGAAGTTGAGATTGAAGAGGCACAAATTGCACAAGAAGTTGAGTTGATTGAAAAGGTACAAACATTATAAGTTTAGCTTGAATCCTTAGCCATTATGTCAGGTGTTGGAGAGACTCAAGGACATTCAGAAGAGGAGGATGTCAAGAGAGACTTCCATGACATTAAGATAACGGTTAAAATCATGTTTGATGCATTCACTGCAAAAAGGGCAGGTTTTGAGCCTGCACATGGAGAAGGAACTTCGGATGATAAGAAGGATGAAGAGAAGAGTTCGAAGGGTAGTGGAGGAAAGCCACCTCCGTATCCACCATCCTCATCCTCATCATCTTCATCAACATCATCTTCCACTTCCACCACAAAAACCACCCACACTCATTCAAACACCCCAAAAGGAAAAACCCCATTACTCAAGTTGGACATCAAGTTTGAACTTCCCATGTACAATGGTGAAGTAAATGTAGAAAAGTTGGAAAATTGGATCTGTCAATTGGAAGTATACTGCAGAATTTAGAATCTACAAGGGGATGACATAAAGATCCAGTTGGTTTCATTAAGGCTAGAAGGAGTAGCACCAGTTTGGTGGGAGGCAAAGACTCAAGAAGAAATGTGAATCCATGGTAAGATATCCATTTCTTGGGTTGAATTTATTTCTTCAATTAAAAGAAAGTTTTATCCATTAGCCTATATGCAAAAAGAAATTATGAGTTTGAAAAACTTTAGGCAGCTCAAGGGCCAAACAGTTCAAGAGTACACCCATGAGTTTAGAAAGAGGGCTTTGTTGTTAGGAGTAAACTTGAATTCCCAAGACACACTCTTGAAATACATTGGGGGTTTACATTCCTGTTTGAAACATACTATCCTTATGTTTAACCCAAGTAAATTAGATTAAGTATGTGTGAAAGCCACACATCTTGAAGCAAGGGGAAAGAACATTCAGGAAGAGGGTAGTAAGAAGAAGCCATTCAAGGGTAAGGTAAAAGAGAAGGGAGGAAAATGGAAGGGAAAGAAGAATGCAAGCATCAAGAAGGAAGGGGAGAAAATAAAATGCATACATTGTTCCAAAGAGGGGCATGATCAAGCTCACTGTCGGAAAATACATCCCGAACTAAGGCCTAAGAAACCAAATAACAAGGGGAAACAAAAGATGACTACCACCACACACCATGATCTTGGATCCGATTCCGAAGATGAGACCAAGATCATAGCCATGATAAGAAAGGGAAAGGAAGCCATAACAAGTACTAGTTCCTCAAATAGTCACAATAACACTCCAAATGAAGACATGCGGATAGAATTGTTCCATGTGAGAGTGATTTCAAATCATACAAAGATTGATGCATTGGTTGATAGTGGGTCATAAGAAAACCTGATTTCAGAAGACTTGGTCAAAAAACTTAACCTTGAAACCGTATCACATTGTAAACCATACCCTTTGGGTTGGATAGTTAAGAATGCCAATTTACAGGTTACAAGGAAATGCATATTTCTATTTGCTATTACTGCAAACTTTGTTGATGAAGCTGAGTTAGATGTGGTTCCACTTGACATTTCCTAGATTAGCTTGGGAAGTCCATATTTGTATGATAGGAAAGTGGTGTTTTATCGCCATGAGAACAAATATCATTTTCTTAAGGATGGGGTGGAGTATACTGTGAGAGCTCATCGTAAAAAGCTGAATATTTCTTTAGTTAATGCAGGGAAAATGAAGAGGCTAGTTAATGTAAGTAAAAATTTTGTGCTTCTCATGATCAAGAAAAAGGATGATGTTGAATATGAATCTTTTAAAGGATGTGATGAAAAATTAAAATCTGAATTGTTTGATGTGGTAAGTCATCATGGCGAGATGTTTCAAGAACCAAGTGGGTTACCTCCCAAGAGGGGAATTTAGCATGAGATTCAGCTGCAGCAGGATGTTCCACTTCCAAACATTGGTATGTATCGCATGCAAATTATCGAGAGTTTGGAAATCAAGAAGAAAATCCAAGAATTTTTGAACAAAGGTATCATACACCCATCTACTTCGCCATGTGGTTCACCGATTGTTTTGGTACCAAAGAAGGATGGGACATGGCGCATGTGCATAGATTTCCATGCACTGAATAAAACCATGGTAAAGAATTGCTATTCATTCCTACGCATTGATGATTTGATTGATCAGTTGAAGTATGCAAAGTATTTCGCTAAGCTATACTTACGAAGTAGTTATCATTAAGTTAGAATAAATTAGGAGGACACATGGAAAACTGCATTTAAAACTAGACAAGGATTGTTTGAATGGCTAGTTATGCCATTCGGTCTAACAAATGCTCTAGCTACTTTCATGAGAGTTATGAATGATGTACTAAGACCATTTCTAGATGACTTCATCATTGCTTACTTAGATGATATTTTGATATTCAACAAATCAAGAGATGAACATGTAATGCATGTGAACAAGGTATTTGATGTCTTGAAAAAAGAGTAGTTATTTTTAAAGATGTCGAAGTGTTGGCGAGTGATCACGTCTCGCGGGCAAGACCCAGGTTCAGGGATTGTGGCCAACAAAGGAATCCACTATAGTCTAGGATCACGCCGGCATTATCACCCTACTCTGGAGAGTAGAGAGTCTCACCTGAGGCGTGCCGTGACCACATGCAGAAGGGGAATAGACCAGTGGCAAGGAACAGATCCGAAACTCACTCTCATCAGTGGTTAGATTACATAGATAGAATCACACACGCAACATCATTCAGAGAACATACAGATATTAAGCAAATGAAAATTTTAAAGCATCTCAACCAACACACATGCATGTGAATCACACAAATAGACAACAACCTGCAATTATATTAAGCTCTTGGCCAACTCCGGGTTACATAGATTTGCAATGGTCTTACAGATCTGATACATATGCCTTGCGGAACAGAGATTCTACATCAATAGACCCTAGGAACTACAGAGACCTCACCCATGCTCTGGATTCCTGCTGCAGCATGCGTTTCCTCTCCTTTAGTCGCTCTCTTCTCTCTTCTGCTGTGGAATCATTCCCCCTTTCATCCGGGTGACTGCTATTTATTTACCCGCTGTCGCGACTGTTAGTTCTTCTTATGTCCTTCTGCAGCTGCGTCTAGCTTTTCTCTGATTATTTGTGTGTTCTGCTTGCGTTCTTTCTGCTGTATCTTCTCCTTATCTGCACTTATGCATCTAGTTTCCTCCGCTATGTGCTTGTTCCGTCGCAACCTTGGTAGCTCCGCCGTTTGATGTGGTTGCGACTTAGTTGCGGCTGCCGTGTGTCCTCATTCCGCAACCCCAAAATCTGGCCGTTGTTTCAAATTCAAAACATTCAAAACAAGGTTTTTCAAAACAAGGGCCCCAACAGGCCCCGACCACAGTTCCTTGACTCGTCCCCGAGTCAATCACAAATTATGGTTTCTACCTCCATTTCCCTGCTTGACCCCATGCCCTATTCGCCCTGTGTGCTTTTATCCTGTGCTCGTTCCCGCTGTGCGCCTTCAGCTTGTTCCTGTCCTTGCCGTGTGTCTTCAGGCGACTGTTCAAACAAGGGCCCCAACTCCGGAACCCTTTGGAACGTTGTAGCTCGGAGCTCAGTAAAAGCTGACATGGCTTGCTGCCACCCCTGAATGAGCGAGTCCGTGTCCTCAACGAGCTTGGTGACAACAACTTCCTCAATGGGCGTTGGGACAACTCCAAACATTGTGCTGATCTGGGTCTCGGCTGCTGCTACGAGCTGTTGTATGGCCTGGGCGCTAGATTGAAGGGGCGGCCGGAGCTCACGAATGACGCGTTTGGCCTCCGCCGAACAAGCCTCTGTGTGTTGGAGCTATGCCTCAAGTTCATCAGCCTGGGCATATAATTGATCTAGCCTAGCGGGGTTAGTAGCCTCTTGAATTTCCCTTGAAACCTGCTGGAGTTGGGCTGAAATCGGCTAGGTCTTGACAGTGAGGGCCAGGGAGCATTCCCGAAGGCCCTTCAGGAGGTCATGGGCCTCTTGTGCCATGGATTGAAGTGCTTCCTACATCTGAGCTGCCTGGCTCTGCTTGGCGGCCACCTGGGCTGAATAGTCGACCTCGGGCTCGGCCGGCTCTGCACGGGCTGCTAACGCTGCACGAAGCTCATGATTCTCTCGGTGTAATTCTTGAACAGCGATGCAGAGGTGGATAGCTTGCTCAGAGAGGCTGGCCGCAGTGATTTCGAGAGGCAACAGGGGGTAATGAGGCTCTAGGGAGGGCCAAAACTCGGAGAACATCCGGGTGACGTTGGTGATCATTGCTTCCATCTGCTCCCGTGCTGTTCGGAGGTGGTCACGCTGTTCAGTAAGCACGGTAATTTGGTGTTGTTGCTCGGCATACTGCTGCTGAAGTCCCAAATGTAATCTCTCGGCTTGTTGGGTCGCCCTTTGAATCAGTAGGTACAGCTGAGCTGGATTGTCAGGCTGGAAGGGGGCGGTCCCAGAAGCGCTCTGCGCCAGCATTCACTCCGGCAACGGTTGCCCATCGGCAACTGTTCGAGTGACATGCTCAGGAGGTGAGAAGGGCATGGCCTCTGGATGTGTAGAGTCAACCATATTCAGATCTGGCGGTTCTTGCTAATCAATGTGGTTTGGTTGTGGAGGGACTGTGGCCTTCGGCGGGACCTCGGCAGAATCAGACCCGGTGCGCAGCTGCTGTGTGAATATATCAGTGAAAGGAGGGTGGGGTTCGACCACTGGGTCGATCAGTGGTATGACTGTGGCAGCACTAGAGTCAACCTCAGCCCCGCGGTCCCCACCCATGAGTTCCCGGATAATGGGGTTAGACACCGTAGCCGAGGAATTAGACGGGGCAGATGAAGTGGCAGGCGGAGGAACGGTGGATGGAGCAGTGGATAGTGTGGTGGGGGTGTGTGGAAAGCGCATATTGATGAATTCGGATGGGTCGATGAGGGGTTCTTCGGTAATCAACACCCCTGTTCTTGGGGGCGGTGGTAGATCATCAGCAGTGAGGTCTACCACCGGATTTGCCTCGGTGGTGCGGGCCCTCTTAGCTTGGGGGGCCTCGGGTGGATCTCTAGGCCCGCTCGTCTCGCCCATCGGGGTCGTGAGTGGATCAACAGAGGTAAACAAGGTAGTGGGGATGGGGGAGGTGAGCAGAGCGGTACGGGGGTGCGAAGTGGAGCGAGTGAGCTGAAATTCAGAAAATAAAGGAAATGGGGTAGCACCGCTAGAAATAACTTGGGCCGCCACATTGAAATTTCATACCTGGTTGTTGAAGTGGCGGACGACGGGGATGAGCGGTTCGGGGAGTTCTTGTGATGGCGTTGCCCTCACCGTCTCAGCAGGTTGTTGCACTGGTGCCATCCTGTCAAAATTATATCTGGGGAGCCCGTCCCGCATGTGCTTCGTGACCCCCGGCCATGAGAAGACTTCACGATGGAAGGTAGCATCGTCCAACTGAAATTTCAGTGGCGTCGTTCGGAAGGTATCTGCCAGAACGCAAGTGGGTCGGAGGTAAGTGTGCTTGTGACTTAACCCGAACCATACTTGCTCACTATAGTCATCCAACAGGTTCCTGGGCACCCGTTGCTGACATGCCACCACATCCGTCATGAGCCGGTACCACGACCGAAACGCATCTACATTCACCAGTTCGGTACTGGGGTCATTTGAGACCTGCCATGGAGTGAATTTCATCGTGAGGGGCTGGCCCTCGGGGATCTCTGCTGGGAACCGGATGTGTGGAGTGTGCCATTTTCACATGGAAAAAGCAATAATCAAATAGCCATAAATAAAAGTATTTGCGCGCTTATAATTCTCCTCACACGCATCGAACAACTCCTTTAACAAGAAAGAACACCAATTCAGTTTGGTGCCTTGGACACAATGTTCAGCAATAGAAATAGTATCAAGAGTTCATTCGCCCTTGGTGTAATGCCTCATTTTCTTGCTGGCAATGAGGTAACAGGCGAATCGAATCTCAGGCTTGTTAATGAGGTCGATCTTGGCTCCTTTCCCCCCCCTGCAAGTGCCATATTTGGTATAGAGGTCCGCATCGCCCGACTTCCGTGCGCGCTTAGAGGAGGTCTGACAGGTCGTTGAGACATCTGCGCCTGTCTGCGAAAGCCCTGTGAGGCGATGAATATCTTCGGCATGAATGGGAATTTCTTGGGTCAGCCACAGGGACCCATTATGAATTCGGCTAAGGAGGAAGCGTGTACACTGCAGAACTGGTCTGGTGGTGCCAAAGACCGGAAGATTTCTCAAGTTCATCAGGGACGAGGTCTGAAGGCCCCTGAACTCAGGCAACAGGCGGCTGGCGGGGTTGCCGGCTGCAGTGCAGTAGTGCTCCATGTATGCCTGCTGCTGGAGGGATGGAAATTCGACAGCATTTGAGAGGTTGGCATAAATCAAGGCTGAATTATCATATTTTCCCACCAGGGACTCGGTCTTGTGAATCCGAGTGTCAAGCTCTGGTTCAACGACGCCTGGAATGGCCTTTGGCATTTTGGCCCGGCGCTGATAGACCTGTAAAATTTTCCTTGGGCGTCTTTCCTGGTGCAATGCATTCTGAGAATTCAATGGCTCTGGTGCAGCTGCAATTGATAATTCGAACGGGTCCGGCATTCTCGTGCTTTTGGTATCCATGCAAGTTATGTCAGCACCTGGCACGAGTGGAGTTGATGAGACCCCTTAACGAATTAATTCTTGCTGGCATTCTGTCTGCGATAATCGTGCGTTCAATCGCATGCCAATGAGTGCTGTGAAAGTTGCTGACGGTGGCATGGGGAAATGGGCGGACGCGACAGCTGAGGTTACTGCGGGTGATGGCCAAATGATGACGGCGCGGTTACTATCAAATATGGTAATTAATGATGCAGATCTAGGCTATCCTACGGACTGACACAAGTACGTGGGTGGACTGAGATCGACTGACATGGAGACTGGGAAGGATCCTACAGGGATGACACGCTGGACCGGCGCCGCCCCGACCACAGTCGGTTGCGGTGCGGACCTCGCAACTAAGCGGTTATTGACACACTACCTATGAACAGAGAATACCTCCTACGCTCATCCCGGTTGCGGGAGAGTTATTCAACTACGCTACGCTACGGGTGCTCTCGGGTGCGAGAGTTATTGATGAGAAATGAAAGGTACTTACTCCTGGTAGGGTTTCAGGCGTGTGCCATTCACCCACCCAGGCAGAACCGTACCGTCCAACTGTGCCAACCGAACGGCTCCGGAATCGCGAATCTCGATAACGAAGTAGGGTCCCAACCAGTGCATCTGTATCTTTCCTGGGAACTTCTGGAACCTGCTGTCGTATAAAAGAACTTTGCCGCCAACTTGGAAGGTTTTGTTCTTAATGTGGCAATCATGCCACGCTTTCTGCCGGTCCTTCTGAATCTTCTGGTGGAATTCGGCCAGGAAGCAGGCCTCATCCAGTTCCCGTAATTCATGGAGGCACTCCTGGAGGGAGGCCTCTTCCGAAAAATTCAGAGACGTGGCGATCAACAGGCTTGGTACAATAAACGCGGCGGGGATCACAGCCTCCCGGCCATACACGAGCTGGAACGACGTTTGATTGGTCAAGTGCTTCACCGTAGTCCGATAGGCCCATAAGGCCGCTGATAGGCGCTCGTCCCAATCATCACGCTAGGCATTGCAAATCTTAGTCAAGCCTTTCGCAAGAATATTATTGAAGGCTTCCACCGTACCATTAGCCTACGGGTGATACGGGCTACTCTTGTGATGCTGAACCATGAAGGTGTCCAGCAGTGTCTTGATCGTGTCATTAATGAAGTGCGTACCCTGATCACTGGTTAAATTTTGTGGGCAGCCAAACCGGCAAATGATGTGCTCAAAAATGAACCGAGCGGCGGTATCCGCTGTGCAGTCGCGTACCGCGGCTGCCTCAACCCACCTGGTGAGGTAATTCGTGGCGGTAATGATGTACCGGGCCTTGGAGTGTCTGGCGACCAGAGCTATGGGCCCCACAAAATCGACAACCCACTTCTCGAACGGCCGCAACACATGCACTGGGTGTAACGAAAGCTCGTCCCGGTGAGAGGACCTGCCCGTCCACTGGTAGACGTCTCACCGCTTCACATAGACCTTATAATCGATATGTACTGTCAGCCACCACAGGCCAGCTTGGAGCACCTTTCTTGCGGTGGGTTTCGCACCCACATGCCCTCCCGCAACACCGCTGTGACATTCCCACATTACCGCTTCCCGTTCGTGGTCAAGGACGCATCTGCGCAGAACCTCATCGAGGCCCAGTTTGTATAGCTGCCTTGCGATCAATTGGTAGTCGGCGACATGGACGACCAAATTCCGTTTTTGCAGCGGGGTGTAATCCTGAGGGCATTGCCCCGTGGTCAGATAGGCGGCAATGTCGGCCAAGTAATCTGGTACAGCTTCGACATGGAAGAGGTCAGCGTCTGGCAGCTGATCATCAAGGGAGCCGTCATTCTCCCCCGTCACCAACCTGGATAGGTGATCGGGCACAACATTTAACCTCCCGGGCTTGACGATTACCTCGAACGTGAATTCTTGAAATAGCAGAAGCCAACGGCAAATCCGTCCTTCCAGAACAGGCTTATTGACTAGGTACTTCAGGGCAGAGTGTTCCGTGAAGAACTTGAACTTGCCCCCTAGAAGGTAGTGGTGGAACTTTTGAAGAGAGTACACCATCGCCGGCCTCCCTTTCGGTCGTGGTGTAATTATTCTCCGCATTGGACGATTTGCGACTGGCGAAGTATACCGGGTGGTCAACTGTTGTATCGTCGAGTTGTGCCAAGACAGCCCCAAGTGCAATACTAGAAGCGTCGATATGCACATGGAACTGCTTATCCAAATCGGGATGAACTAGAATAGGCGCCAACACCAACTTTTCCTTCAGGGTGTCCAGGGCTACCTGACACTCCTCCGTCCACTGAAAGATTGTGGACTTTCGCAGAAGTTGTTCTAACAGAGCAATGATCTTGGCATAGTTGCAGATAAACCTCCTGTAGTATCCCGTGTTCTCGAGCAATGCCTGCAACTGTTTCACCGTCTCGGGGGCTTCCATGTGTACGATCACCGCAACCTTGGCGGGGTCGACGCAGACCCCTTGCTTGCATACCACATGTCCCAACAATGTGCCGAACGGAACAAAAAATACATTTTTTTAAGTTCAAAGAAATCTGCAGCTGGTGGCACCGATCAAACATGACCCGCAACAGGGTAGCATGTTTCTTCAATAAAATATAGACAGTCTAGTCGTCCATGTAGACTTCCAGAAACTTGTGAAGGTACTCCCGGAAGGCGGCGATGACAATCCGGGAAAACACGGCCGAAGCATTTTTCAAGCCAAACGGCATGACGTGGTATGTGAATGACCCCCATTCGGTAGTGAAGGTTGTCTTTGACTTATCTTCTTCCGCGATACGCACCTGATGGTAGCCCGAAAATCCATTAGTGAAAGAGTAGGCTTCGTTCCCCGCAACATGGTCCAACACTTCGTCGCTGAAAGGGGTGGGAAACGGATCATGAATGCAGGCATTGTTCAGACTGCGATAATCGACACAAACCCGTATCTCTGCTTTGTCCTTCTTATTCTGGATGACGATAGGGCTCACCCACTCTTCTTCCTCCACGGGAAAGATTAGACCCGCGACCAACATCTTGTCGATTTCCATCTTAACCTTCTCTTTAACTCGCGGGTTCAACCGGTAGGGCCGGTGCTTCACAGGCCTGGCACCCGGTTTTAGCATGATGCACATTTTGCCAAGGTCGCCTTTGATGCCCTTCAGATCTGCTACCGATGAAGGGAACAAGTCCTCATATTCCTGGAGGAGGCTGAAAATCTCTTTGGTCGTCTCTTCGTCCTAGTAGTCGCCCACTGTAGCCAACTTAGGCTTCTCCTCCGTACCGATGTTTAGCTTCTTTGTCTTCAGTGGTCGTAAATGGACACCTTCGGTGGCCGGCTCTTCGTTAACGTTCCGCTCGCCTTCCTTCTCTTCGAAATACAGGTGCCTCAGGTCTTCCAGACCAGCGTCCTTCGGATCGCCGTCAATCCTTTGGAAAACCAACTCTCGCATAGCCTCGAGACGGGCAGGCAGCATGCAGCAGTTGGTCTCCAGATCGCAGAAAAACAGTACCGCCCTGATAGCGTGCAATGCCTGAGATTCCAACTCTGTGTCTCCTGCGAAAGAGAAACACCGCACAAATTTGCGCGCGACTTCCATCCAAGAACTTGTCCCTCGTTTCCGTTCTTCCTCCAAGTACCATGCGTGGGGGATGGTGTCTAAAGAGTGGAGAAACCGATGAACCCACAACTCTTCTGGGTATCCTATACTTCGCCACTGCTCCTCACAAGTCCGCAAGTGGTCCTGCGGATTGGAAGTCCCAGAGTACCGCTGCCTGCTTCGAGGGCCTTCATCTTCTTTGAACCGCGCCCGCAACGCGTCCGCCACACTACTCCACCGCGACAAGGTATTGCGGTGATTTTTCCACCACCAGGCTGCTGTAGACTGTAGTGCGACGTCCAAAAGGGGTAGTCTACTCCCTTCCAGCAAGATGTCCTCAACCTTGGTAATAAAGGTATTGACATCTTGCATGTTTGACAGGGTGGGGTATTCTCTGAACTCAGCACCAATCCAACTGACGCGGCCAACATGGGCACATCTCCGCGTGCTGGTCTCGTACCCCCCCTGCTGCCAGTCTTCCCACGCAAGTTCGGATCCCAGGTCCGAGCTCTGGACACTCCGCCAACTGACAGAGCCAGTCGCGGTCGGGTTAATATAGTCTTCCTGCTTCCCTGCAGTCATCTTGTAGAGGTGGTCCATCATCCGAGCATCCTCCCGGTTATCCACCGTTTCTGTATACCTCGGGCCTTGATATGGGTCGAGAGGCTGAGTGACCTGGACCTCCCCATATTCAAAGATCATCAGCTCCTTTTTGAGGTCGATGATAGCATAATTCTCAAAGGCCCAATCAATGCTTAACAGGGCGGGGTAAGGATCCTTTTCTCGCATAATATCAATGACCTCAAAATCGGTGTAAGTCTTTACCCCCGCAATGTCGACCTCGACACCTTCGAGTTGCCCAATCGGGAGAATGCAGTACTGGTTCGCCATCCTGAGTTGGATGGGCGAGTAGGCCAGCCATGGCTTTCCGAGAGCCTCCCACGTCTTGCGCGGCAGGATGTTGATTTGGAATCCCCCAACCTGCGTATTGAGCCGGAACTCTTTACCCATTCGTCGCTTATTTTTCTTGATGCGCTGCACCGATTGGGGGGTTGGGTCCACCGGTTCCCCCAGTCTTGTCCTCCCCTGTAGTGCCCCTTCCAAAGTACACTTGAGTTGCTGCCGCAAAGCAGCACTGTCAACAATCTTGAGGAATAGCTGGAGCCATTCTTCAATCAGGGTTCCTGGGGCGTGCTGTGGCCCAGGATCTATCGGCAGGGGTGCCTCCAGGCCTTCCTCTTCGCATAGCTGAGCAAATGCCTCAACCGCCTCCTGAAAATACTTCCTCTGTGCCTCTGGTCTGATTACCCGGTGCGGGGAGGCTGGCTTGACAACTGGTGCCGCCTCCTTTCTGCGAGCGTCCTCCCCCGTTTTGTTACCGCCCCTCGTCACAATAGCGACGTTCTGCAAGGCCGGAGTCGCGGCCACCCGCGGCTCGGCGTTTACCAAGTTCGTGCCCCTCTGCCGTGCACGTTCTTCCCACTTTTTGATGAGCTCAGGACAATTTTCTGTCGCATGGGTGTTTACTCGGCACTGGGAACACCACAGACGGTGAGGGAGGGGACATTTGCGAGCCACATGGCCCTCCTGGTCACAGTTATAACATTTTACCGGCCCGCGGCCCCCAGCGCGGCCTCCGCGCGCCCCGCCCCCTCTTCCTCTAGGAGCCTCATTCACCCTATAGGAGGGTCGATCCAATCGGTCCGCGAGTGCATCGAGAGCCCGACATTGCTCCGTGTTGTGAGTCGTGGAAGCGCAAAACTCACAATATACATTGTTTGGCACGTTGGAATACTTTTGTAGGATCGGGCACATCCAGGTGGATGTCCCACCGTCCGACAAATCTCACAATACTCCGTGGCGGCTGGGTTGAGCCGGGAGGGGAACCCCGCATAAGGCTGTTGCGGCTGGTATACCCCCTGCGGATTTAGTGCCGCACCACCCCCCGTGGGTGGCCGCCCTTGAATTGCCGCGACCGAGGGTCCCACCCCCGCGCCACGCAACCGAGGACACTCAGTTGCGACATGGCGTTCGACCAGGCAGTGAGTGCACCAAATGTTCGGCCTGGCTGGTCTGACCGGCTGTATCTCCTTGAGCTTTTCGGTCAGGCTAGCTATCTGATGCTGCAGTCCCACCAAGGAGGGATCCTGCGGGGCCAGCCCTCCCCGATATTCCTGAGGGTAGCCCGCCATGGCCTCAATCTTCATGGCTTGTTCCAAAGTGTCCTGCATATTGTCGATCTTCTGTTGGGTGAGGGGGGTTCGCGTCAAGGGAAGCAGAGCCTTGATGAACCAGTCCCTCTGATGGTTTGGATTGATCGGGTAACTGAGTTTCTCGATCGCGTCCTTGAATCGCCGCATTAGCTCCCATGCGGTTTCTCCTTCCTTCTATTTAATTTCTTAGAGCTCGGATAGAGCCTGTTGGTTCGTCTGGGGAAGCTTAAATTCTCGGAAAAAATCCCGCTTCACGTCCGCGATGACGAGATTCGGGTGGGCCTTGGACCACTTGATGAACCATCGCAGAGCCCTCTCTCTGAGCGTGGTTTGGAACTCTATTAGTTTCCCTGCGTCCGGCGTCTGCCGAGCCCTCCAAATGGCTTCGCACAGATACCAGTGTTTCTCTACATCATCATTAACCCGGCCCGAGAACTCGGGATATCGGGTAAAAGACCCAGCCATGTTCACTTGCGGCGGGTTGACCAGGATAAATCCTCCGGGTCCTGGTTGCGTGACTGTTCCACTCGAACACAATACTACTAGTGCTGCTGCTACTAACGGGTGTTGTCGTCGACACTGAACTATTGTGCAATTGACTCAATGCTTGAAATTTAACGAAAATATTACTCAAAGGTTGATAAAGTACCAGGGGAAGGTAGGGATCCTGGCCATGCAGATTGGGAGGAGTATGGCAGGCTAGAGAACTGAATGCCGTCCGCTCTTGAAACAACTGCTGCATCACAATGTACCATTCACCATCGGAACTTCCCTCGGGCTGCACACCTTCATCATATTCGTCAGTCATAGTTTCGCGTGCTCGCTTAGCTGGGCTCCCATGCAACCATCGTACTCCCACAGCGGTCCCTTTTCGTCCCTGGGTATCCGCGTTCACAATTCCTACCCTCTGAGGTGCCTCCTTCTGATTCTTCCTCTCGATCTCTCGTCTCGTCAAATCTCGCATCACCCTTCTTCGCCACCTATCGGCAATCTATGCCCGCCGATGTGCACGTCGCTCCCTCAGCGTCCTTGCAGCCTCAGCATCCATTCCCCACTCCCCACGTCACACTCTACTTAGCATCAATCCCTTCAACCCTTCCCTCAGCACCAGTGGTTTACGCTTCCATACTTGTCTTGTGGAATTCTATCAACCCTTCATCCACCACCAGAGCTTTAATCCACAGTGGAATCTCCTTAAGCAGCTTCCATCTGAGCCTAGAGTGGAAGGTAGCCTTGGCCTTCGAGAAGGACTGATAGCACTCAGCAGAAAACTCCACAATGTATCCTTCCACCGTGGTCTCCACCCAAAAATCCACCGCGTAGGTCAACTCGGTGTTCAACCGATGCAGAGCCACCAGATCTCCGGGCGCCCACCTGCGGTTTATCTTCCGCGAGCCATCTCTAGGCACCTTCGTCTGTAACCTCCGCAACCAATTGTAAAGGTTGGTAGGGAACTTTCCCCAGAAAATTTCGTACATATCACCAGCTAAATCTGAGAAGAGGACGAGTTCCTTGATCGCTGCCTCCCCTTTCTTAATCAACTCTGCTTGTTGAGCAATGAAATGGTCTAAATGATTATCCCACCATCACCGTATCTCCCCTTCGAAGATCCGTGATACCATGGTCTAGATCCCCTCATATCATGCGGGTCCCGGCAACGGAACCATTTGTTGGCGAGTGATCAGGTCTTGCGGGCAAGACCCAGGTTCAGGGATTGTGGCCAACAAAGGAATCTGTTGTAGTCTAGGATCACGTCAGCATTATCACCCTACTCTGGAGAGTAGAGAGTCTCACCCGAGGCGTGCCGTGACCACATGCAGAAGGGGAATAGACCAGTGGCAAGGAACAGATCCGCAATTCATTCTCATCAGTTGTTAGATTACATAGATAGAATCACACACGCAACATCATTCAGAGAACATACAAATATTAAGCAAATGAAAATTTTAAAGCATATCAACCAACACACATGCATGTGAATCACACAAATAGACAGCAACCTGCAATTGTATTAAGCTCTTGGCCAACTCCCGGTTACATAGCTTTGCAATGGTCTTACAGATCTGATACATATGCCTTGCGGAACAGAGATTCTACATCAATAGACCCTAGGAACTACAGAGACCTCACCCATGCTCTGGATTCCTGCTGCAGCATGTGTTTCCTCTCCTTTAGTCGCTCTCTTCTCTCTTCTGCTGTGGAATCATTCCCCCTTTCATCCGGGTGACTGCTATTTATTTACCCGCTGTCGCGACTGTTAGTTCTTCTTATGTCCTTCTGCAGCTGCTTCTATCTTTTCTCTGATTATCTGTGTGTTCCGCTTGCGTTCTTTCTGTTGTATCTTCTCCTTATCTGCACTTATGCATCTAGTTTCCTCCGCTATGTGCCTGTTCCGTCGCAACCTTGGTAGCTCCGCCGTTTGATGTGGTTGTGACTTGGTTGCGGCTGCCATGTGTCCTCGTTCCACAACCCAAAAATCTGGCCGTTGTTTCAAATTCAAAACATTCAAAACAAGGGCCCCAACACGAAGTGTGAGTTTAGCAAGAATTCTTTAGTGTATTTGGGACACATTGTTGGAGGAGGTGAGTTAAAGATAGACACTTCCAAAGTTAAGGTAATTCTGAATAGGCCCAAACCCAATATAGTTACGGAGGTAAGAAGCTTTCTTGGGGCAACACAGTATTGGAGGAAATTCATTGTTAATTTTTCTTCCATTACAGCTCTGTTACATGCATTGACAAGTGTTAAGAAAGTCTTTCATTGGGGAGATATGAAGCAAGAAGAATTTGATGCTTTAAAGAAAAAGATCAGTTCAACACTGGTATTGGCTCTTTTGGATCTTAGACAGCCATTTGAGATCCAAACAGATGCTAGTGATTACACCATGGGAGAAGTTCTCATGCAACATGGTAAGCCCATTTCGTTTCATTATGAAATTATTAATGGAGTTGTGACTAAATATCCCACATATGACAAAGAGTTATATGCATTGGTACAAAGTGTAGCGAAATGGAAGCACTATCTGATGGGGAAAGAGACCATTATCCATACTAACCATCAACTATTGAAGTACTTACAATCACATTCAAAGTTGTAGCAATCAAGACATTTCAGATGGATGGGATTTCTACAACAATTTGTTTTTGTTATTAGGCATAAAAAGGGAATCTACAATAAGGTAGTTGATATGCTCTCTAGGCCTATTGTAAATTCATCTATTATACTCAACCACAATTAAGTTATGCATGAAAGTTACATTGAACAATACACATATGATAGTGATTTTAAAGATGTGTATGAAAGCTTGAGTCAAGGAAACCAAATTGAAGAGTTATATTATCATGTGCATAATGGTTTGTTGTATCACTTGGGAAAGTTATGTATACCATAGGGAGAAATAAATAGTATCATAAGGGAGGCGCACACTTCATTGATTGCTGGACATTTCGGTGTAGGCAAGACGGTAGCGAATCTCCAAAGGTATTGTTATTGGCCATGCATGATTGATAATGTATCTCATTTTATTAGAGGATGTTCTTTATTTGAAATAAGTAAACCCAATAATAGGAAACTTGGATTGTACACTCCACTTCTGGTTCCTTCACATCCTTGGGAGAGTATCTCAATGGATTTTGCAGGTGGTCTTCCAATGTCAAGGAAAGATCATGATTACTTGTATGTTGTTGTAGATAGGTTCAAAAAAATGTATCTTTTGATGCCATGTAAAATTTTTTTTACAGCCGAACAAACAACTTATCTTTTCTTTCAAAATGCATGGGTTCATTTTGGTCTTCCTACTTCTATTGTAAGTGATCGAGATTCCTGGTTTGTTGGGAATTTTTGGTCAAAATTATGGGATATGATGGACACAAAGTTGAAGAAGAGTACAACATTTCATCCGCAAACAGATGGTCAGACCGAGGTGGTTAACAGGACAGTCATTCATCTTCTTAGAGGTTATTGCAGCAAACATCCCAAGTTGTGGGATGAATGGTTGCATTACATTCAACATGCATACAACAAGGCAAAGCATTCTTCCACAAGCACATAGCCATTTGAGGCATGTCTTGGGTACTTGCCAAGATCACCTTTGGACTTCATCTTTGAGAAATATCTCACTATAGATGGTCATATTACATAGATAAGGCAAGGAAGTTCATTGAGAAAATTTAGTTGGTACATCACACAGTGCAAGAAAAACTTGAAAAGAGTCAAAGCAGCTACAAGGCAAGGCATGATAAACATAGTGTTGATCACAAATTCCAGGTTGGAGGTGAAGTTTGCAAGGGGAAGGTAAAAATATTAATCCAATTCATTATGTTCCATTTAAAATTCTGGAAAATATTGGTAGCAATGCATTTAAGGTAGATTTGCCTCCTTATATGCAGATACATTTTGTCGTTAATGTTGAGAATTTGAGATTGTTTGAGCCTCCTTTGATTGATCATCAAGGAGAGCATATTCAACTTCCATCAATATATTATTTCTCTCCAGAATATCTTGATGAACTTCAGCAAGATCTCATACTTGACAGAAGAACCAAAACTTCAAGGAGAGGAAATGTCGAATACCTTAGAGTGGGACTTAAGGGACAAAATCCTTCCAAGGCCAAATGGATGGAGGTTGAAAGGGTGAGGGAGATGTAACCTCACCTGTTGAACAATTGATAGTATCTTTTGGGGTCCAAAAGGCTGTAGTGGGGAGGAATGATTAGAGGCTCAACATTTAGCTCAAAAATGAAAGTTCTCAGAAATAATCCAAACTAGAACAACCGCATAGAGCTCGTCGCCAGGATTCTGGTGCAATTCGTTTTGTCCAAATCCGACTCTGGATGAAGAAGTTATGACGTACTGTCCGTTTTCCCAAATAGGTAAAAAATGTGTAGAACAGTGACAAACTGATGACTTGGCAGTCCAGTCAGCATCTCAGGAATATCCAGGGAATATCCTCCAATTTTTAGCCAATGACACTATGAACAGTGTCACAGTTAGTGTTATGTATAATTTATATAATTTATTAATTATTAGTTAAATATAGTTGTCTTACGCCAAGGGACACCGTAAGGCTGTATTTAAAGCCTTGGTGATTCCCACTTGTAATCATCTCATCTTTTATCAATAATAATATATACTTATTCAAGTTTACCAGAGTTTTTACACTCCATTGGTATCATAGCACTCGCTCTTCAGGATCTATGTGATCATTAATGCTGCTTTCTGTGGTTGATCTCTATCGCTTAACTACTGCCTTTAGCTCTCCGTTGAGCACCTTACAAACCCTTACCCTCAACACTCTGCATTCCTCACCCTCTCGACCGCTCACCTCCTCTTACAACCATTCCCAACACTTCCCATACGCTATTCCCCACCCCTCTTTGCACATGATTCCCTCCTATGCTACGCCATATCCTTCAACCCCCCTCGCTCCCACTCTGTGTTCCCTCCTCCATTCCCTCACAACCCATAGCCCCCTCGCACCGTCTGTTGCACTCCTCTCACAACCGCACCCTCACCTCAACGCTCTTCCCCTCACGGCCCACCTCTCCTCACCGCCATCCCTCGACACCCTTCGTCCGCGTCACTCCTCACACTTGCCCTCAGCCTTACGACCCTCCTCATCCTGCACCCTTCATCCAGCCCAACCCACCCCTCACAACGCTCTCCACCCGACCCCCTCACTACACTCCACTCCCCTCCTACCCTCTCACCATCCCCGCTCCCTCGCCCTCACTCACCCACCCTCCCCTCGTTGCTACACTCTACCTCCGACCTCCCCTCCTCCCCTGCCACTCTCCTTCCACCTCTCGCGTCCTCCCTTCCCTGTTGATTCTCGGGCCCTCTTGCAGCTGCCCCCTCTCCCCACTTCACTGCCCCTCCCCGCTATCTCCCCGCAAACAACTCGCCGTCTCCCCACTCTGTCTTCCCCACTCCCCAACCCTCCCCCACGCCATCTCCCCCACAAATTACAGCCACCCTTCCTCCCGACATCACCTCGCCTCCCTTCCCTGTCGTCATCCATCCATCATTGACTTCTGCCCGTAGCTGCTTCAACAATTCACTGCATCCCTGTCCACATCGCGTCCACGTCCACCGCATCCCTGTCACGTCCACCATCCTTCGTCGACCCTCCTGTCTCTGTCGGCCTTATTCCTTACTGTGTCTTAACTCGGGCACTCGAACATATGCTGTCATTTTCATGTGGGGAAAGTTTGGACTAATACAAAGTTTTTTTTTAACTTAACAAACGTGACTCCACACAAACTGACGTGGTCAATAGAGGTAAATATTACGTTGACAAATAAGTTAATTCATAAAAACCACAAGACAACGTATAATCAGAATCGTAAGGTCTCCTTGTTTAAAAAAAAAAAAATTTCGTTTGAACGGACATAATTTTTTGGAATTATATAATAAATATATATTATATAAATTTTGAATTAATAATATTATATATATATTTTAAATAATAATAATAATAATAATAATTATTTTATTATGTAAATTAATAATAATTATTATTATATAATTTACATAATAATAATAATATATATATATATATATATATATATATATATATATATATATAATAATAATAAAAATTATTATTATTATTTAAAAAAAAGGGAGAAAACTCGCAGAAAAATATTCACCACCTCATACACGCTCAATGTCTTCGTCAATGTCGATGGCCGAATTCCAAAAAAAAATTGTTGGATCTTGAGAAACAGATCAATAATAATTCCGAAGACTTCGACAAAAGATTAGTCGATATCGAGGATACAGTTGCAGGAAACTCCAACGAGATCAAAAAACTTCAAGATACAACGAATCGAATAGAAAGACAAATGTGGCTAAATCATCACGAGGCCACAAAAAATCTTAGCCAAGAAATGTAAAAGTTGACAGAACTCTGCGAGAAGATAAACCAGACAAAACGACCCATATTCCGTAATATGGAACAAAATCAACAAAACAATTCTGCAGATTTAGGGAACTCAGAAGATCATCAGGAAAAAACCGATTCTCCACATCGTCGCGAAGATAGTAATGAAGAATCTCAAAATAAGCAGCTCTAGAATGAATTTTCTAATCAATATCCCCTTCTCGTTCCACCATTAGCATATCAGCGAAAAGAAAAAATCGAGCTACCCAAGTTTGACGGCAATGAAAAAAATAGCGTTGCATGGCTTAATAAAGCCGAAGAATATTTTGAGATATATGACATTAATAGTGACGACGACGAAATTAAGCACGCTTCCATGAAAATGGAAGGAGAAGCATATAATTGGTATATGTGGTGGAAAAAGACAACACTTGCTATTAGTTGGACGAAATTTAAGGATGCATTCTTTAAAATATTTCAAGGTATAAAAGAAGAAAAGTTTTTTTCAACGTTCATCAAATTACGCCAAAAAGGAGATGTGGATGAATACACTCGAGAGTGGGAGACCTTAGCAACATGAGTACCTGGATTGTCAGAATCTCGTTTAATCCAGTCTTTCATCTCAGGACTTAAAATCCATATACAAGAAGAGCTCGAACTTCACGACATTACATCAGTAGAACTAGCAAGGAAAAAAGAAAAAGCTGCTGAAAAGAAATTTGAAAGGTTATCTTGGTCAAACTTAGAAAGAGTATATTCGAGACGAAGATTTCGTCAATCTAAAAATATAGATAACACAAAATATGTCCCAGCCCATCTTCGTGAAGAAGAAAAATATAACGTGGAAATACAAAGGATGAGAGAGGGCAAGTGCAAACGTTGCGGTTTAAAGTGGGACCCTAAGCATAGGTGTGCTAAAGGAAACGAGACAAAGAATCTGTATAACTGTGAAGCAACTAATGACTCTAACAATGATGAATCAGATGCAGCCACCCCAGAACTAGATGACGGAAGCATTACGCAAATGTCCTTATCAGCTATGACAGGTATATCACAACCTCACACACTAAAACTAAAAGGACATATTAAGAAGAACAACATAATGGTTCTCCTTGACACCGGCAGTACCCACAATTTTTTAGATTCGACCATGGCCAAAAGACTCAACATCTTTATGTTTCCCATGCCCAATATGAAGGTAATGGTGGCCGATGGTAAGAAAATTGAGAAGGTAGGGAAATGCCATAAAATCAAATTGCAGATTCAAAATTTTAATTTAGAATCTCCATTCTACACTGTGCCATTACAAGGAGTAGATGTGGTCTTAGGAATTCAATGGCTACAAACCTTAGGTACTTATTCTGCCAACCATCAGAAGCAGTTTATAAGTTTTAAGTGGGAAGGGCAGAATCACAAGTTGTATGGATTCCAAGCCCCAAAAAATCAAATCATATCGTCATCTTAGATGGCGAAGATGATTCGAAAAGGAGCGCCAACCTCTATAGTACAATGTCATCAGTTAGAAATGTTATCTACAAAAAGGAACCACGAAGAGTCACCAGTAGTACAAGGATTAGTTCCGAAACACGAAAAAGTATTACAAGACCTACCAATAAAAATGCCTCCCAATAGGAAAATCGAACATACAATAGAAGTCAAGGCAGGATTCGACCCTGTTAATATCAAATCTTGTCGCTATCCACATCACCAAAAGATTGAACTCGAGGAGATGCTCCACAATATTTTAACAATATGGGGTCGTATCAAAAAGCAAGAGGCCGCCTCTCGGGAAACTGAAGCATTCGTCAACAATGTCCATCATTATGTATGCTTTGAGGACAAAGCATCTTTAAGAGAGGGGCAATGTTATGTATAATTTATATAATTTATTAATTATTAGTTAAATATAGTTGTCTTAGGTTTATTAATGTGGAAGGGCATGATCAACGATCATGCCTCTTTGCCAATCCGTAAGGCTGTATTTAAAGCCTTGGTGATTCCCACTTGTAATCATCTCATCTTTTATCAATAATAATATATACTTATTCAAGTTTACCATAGTTTTTACACTCCTGTTAGATTCACCAATGTTGCTTGGGAATTGAAATTCTTCCTCCTATTCTAAGGTTGAATGAGAATTTTTTATTTTTATTTTTATTTTATTTTATATATATATTATTTTGGAGTAGTCCAACCAGAGCTGTACACGTGGTGAAGCCAGAGGCCGCCACATGTCCCCTCTTGTGTGGACCCCTCCAACCTTGGAGTGAATTTAGAATTTCTCATATTATTCAAGTTTCAAACCTATGTATTTATATACATGGCACATACATTATTCAAGCCCTAAGGTTAGGCCTTAGCCTAGGTGGAATAATTATGGATATAGCGAAGGAGATATATATATGGTGGAGTAGCTTTAAACTTGGCGGAGTGGGCTAATTATATGGTGGATAGACGAACTCCGGAGGGTTCACCTTCTACGACTTCTAGACTACTCCACAACTGGCAGAATACTCTAAACCTGGCGGAGGCTTTAGACTTGGCAGGAGTGTATATATTTATAGCCCAAAGTTTTGAAATTTTGATATGTCACAATTTATTGCGGAAAAAAAATTGGTGTGGGGGTCGGGGTCGAACCCATGACCACCTGCGTGCAACTCCATCGCTCTACTGTCTCCTCTACTCCATGGGTCTTAACCCATAAGGATTCTGTGCCTACTTAAAGTTTATAAGCGCCATTGTCGGGGGTCTGGAGGGGGCCAACCTTGAGGGCCATCCCCCTCCCATATGATCGTAAGCGAAGAACCAAGGGTGAGTGGTTATCACCAGCGGGAACTTCAAAAACGGTTAAACCATATTTATGCCACTAATCCACGATTAAGCCATAATAATCCACGTTTAAGAGTTAAGTTAATCCGCCACTAATCCAATGGATAATGCACATTTTAATGACATGTTTATCCACTAAGCCGTCATTAACTGTGTGTTAATCCGTAGATTAACTTAGTGACTTTTTTGGTGGAGCACTATTTCAAGGAAGAGCTCCAAATTTAGTGGATTTAGTTGGACAATTTCCAGATTTAGTGGAGAAATTGTAGGAAAATTGGTTTTTGCCATAACCGAGGCAAATTTTGACCAATTTTGGCTTAGGAAGTGTCATTATTGGTAGATTTTGAAGTTTTGGAGCCATTGGAGCAGGTTGCAGAGGCAAGAGGAGACTGTAAAAAACATTTTTGCACAATTTAAACTAATACAAAGGCTCATGCCATAGAAGCTGGACCAAGGAAATGTAGCCCAGGAGGGGTGAACTCCATCATCAAAACCATGCGTATTTGACTCATTTGTCATGGTTTGCTATGTGTTTCTATGATGTTGTTCAGAATTAAGTTTCCATGCTTTTATGTTCATGAAATCAACTTAATCTCATCAATTTTGTTTGTTTATCAATCACAAGCACACCCATAAACCCTTGTACAAGAAGCAAACATAAGAACTTTCATTATAAATCTGAAACTGAGATTAGCAAAGCTATAAATAAAAATCAATTTCAAATCAAATGTCACATCAATCCAAGCTTATATCAACAAGTATCAAACGATTTTCCTTGGTTGTTGTTTCATTTGCAAAAAAAATGGCCATTAGGCTAAGCATTGCAAGCCTTATGGAGGTAATAATGTTGACTCAAGAAAGTATGAGACTAATTACCATAATAAGGCTATTGATTCAAGAAGATAAAATCAAGTTAGGACTTACAATTCATTTTCTCCTCTTCAAAATATATTCTAGAATGCTCCAAATGCAATAATCTAGGCCATGGAGCACAAAATTGTCCATTAGAACTAAGAGAAAGGATACGGAGAATGAAGACTAGAGAAACCACTCCTGAAAAGTGTGGCCTAGCTTTGTGTGCACAAAGTGATGAAAAAAAATGGTTTGTAGATAATAGATGTTCTAGACACATGACTGGTGACCAAAAGAAGTTCATTTCGCTAAAATTGTTGGAAAGGGCACAATGAGTCTCGTAAATGGTAAAGGAAAAGCACAAAATATACCATTAGTTGAAGGACTCAAGCACAATCTTCTAAGCGTCAACCAAATTTGTGACCAAGGACATGATATCATCTTTAGTGCCAATGATTATGAGATAAGAAGGTATTCTTCAGGAAAAAATGTTGGAAAATGAGTAAGAATAATAGATAATGTATACATTCTCATTGTAATTCAAGAAGAAAATGTTACATGAGTCAAGTAGATGAAAGTTGGTTATGGAACAAGCGATTGGGACATCTAAACTTTGATAATTTGGTGAAGATCAACAAAACTCAAGTAGTGAGAGATATCCCCACAATTTCAAAACCTGAAAAGGCTATCTATGTACCATTTTAATATGGGATGAAAACAAGAACTAGCTTCAATACAAAGGAATGATCTTCACCAAAGCCTTTAGAAATCAATCATGCAGATGTGTGCAGGCCAACCAAAACTCCATATATTCAAGGAGAAAGGTACCTTATATTATTCATAGATGATTATACTAGAATGATGTGGGTATTTTTCATAAGATATAAGTAAGAGGCACTAGAATGTTTTAAAACCTTCAAAGAAACAATTGAAAATCAAAGTGAGTAAAAAATCAAATGCTTAAGGATAGATAGAGGTGGAGAATTTACCTCAGGGGAATTCAATGAATTTTGTGAAAAACATCGAATCAAGATGGAACTATATGTTGCTAGGATTCCACAACAAAATGGAGTGATTGAAAGTAATAATAGATCTATACTAGAGACTGCAAGAACAATGCTATTATCAATTGATTTACAACCTAAATTTTGAAGAGAATGTGTTGGGGCAACAATATATATTATGAACATGACAAAAATCCAGGAAAATAGTGATAAAGCTCCATATAAATTATGGAAAGGAAGACTTACTTCAAAGAGATATTTCAGAATATTGGAAGTAAGTGCTTTATGAAGATCGATGATGATTCACCAGACAAGTTCGTTTCTTGGGTTGATGAAGTATTTTTTCTTGGATACTCAACAAGAAGCAAGGCCTACAATGCTACAAAAATCGGTTATGTGTTAGATGAAAGTATTGATGTAAATATTAATGAGGTTCTTCCCAAAAAAGAAGAGAGAATCAATGGGGAATAACCTATTCTTGGAGATCTAGAAGAAGATGTTGCAAAAGAGGAAAAGGAGTCAGGAAATCTAAAGGAACCATGTCAAACTCGATCAAGGTTAAAGTTTTTTCAAAAAATTATCTATAAGATCAAATTATTGGTGATGTATATGATGGAATAGAAACTCAAAGAAAGATCACAAATAAACCAAAAAGGAATGACATTGCCCTACTATCCATGATAGAACCAAGAAATTTCACTCAGGCAAGTAAGGATCCTCACTAGATAAAAAAAATGGAAGAAGAGATGCATCGATGAAAATAATGGAACATGGGAGATAGTACCTCGTCCAAAGGAAAATAATTTCATGGGAACCAAGTGGGTGTTCAAGAACAATATGGATGAAGAAGGGCAGATCATCAGAAAAAATGCAAGGTTGGTGTGCAAGGGGTACTCTCAAATTGAAGGAATTGACTTTGAAGAAACTTTCGTTCTCGTTGCCTCATTGGAAGCTATAAGGATTTTTTTCGTCTTTACTTGTTCTAAAGGCTTAAAATTTTATCAAATGGACGTAAAATCTACATTTCTAAATGGTGACTTAAAGGAAGAAGTATACATGGAACAACCAAAAGGGTTCAACTTAACAAAAGGAAAATATTTTGTTTTCAAATTGAAGAAGGCCTTGTATGGATTAAAGCAAGCTCAAAGAGCTTGGTATGCTAGACTTGATCACTATCTTCAACAACAAGGCTTCAAGAAAGGAGTTGCGGGAAGCAAATTGTATATGAAGATATACAAAGACAATATGCTAATCACACTAGTATACGTGAATGGTTTGATTTTTGGGAGAAAAAATAATGAAATGAGTCATAAATTTGCCTAAAACATGTCGAAAAAATTTGAAATGTTGATGATTAGTGAGTTGTCTTACTTTATTGGACTTAAATTTACTTAAACAAAACTAGGTATGTTCATATCACAAGAAAAATATCTCAGAGATATGATTAAGCTATTTGGGATGGAAGAATGTGTTATTGTGAGCACAACTATGATTTTAGGTTGCAAGCTAAGTAAGGATGATGAATCTCCTATGGTGGATGCTACTATTTACAGATCAATGAATGGAGTTATTTTATATCCGACAAATTCATGACGAGACATCATGCAGGCAGTAGGAATGGCAGCAAGATTTCAATCAACCCCTAAGGAATCTCATATGCAAGTGGTAAAGAGAATCCTCAGATACTTGAAATGCACTCTTCATTTTGGATTATGCTACTTAAGAGGACAACTATTACCTTGATAACATATACTCACATATATAGGGAAGAAAACATTGATTATTGAAAGAATACCATTGGGATGCATTATTCTTGGGAGACCATCTTATGTCTTGGCTTAGCAAGAAACAATCATCTATATATTTATCCAGAACTGAAGTTGAGTACATAGAAACAACAAATTTTTGTCCACAAATCCTATGGATGAAGGAAGCCTTAAAGTATGTCAACATATCCCAATCAAGGATCACTTCCTTCGAGAACAATTTGCAGAGTAAAACATCAAAATGGAGTATGTCAACACCAAGGAGAAAATTGCATATATCTTCACAAAACCCCTACCTCGAGAATAATTTGAACATATTCATCAAAATATGGGGGCCATATCTATTGCATCCCATTACAACATCCCTTTGCTATTGATGTCAAAAGGGGATAATATGATAGGGAGGGAAACATGATGACAATGGGAGTAACATGACAGGGGAAGTAACATATGAGGAGATTGTTGCCATTAATAACAAAAGGGAATGTTGTTGAAGAAATTAATTATTAATGTCAATGGGACTTCAATCGAGGATGAAATTGTCATAACCTCGTAGAGGATTTTAAGCCCTTTCAAACGAGCATTTACTTGCCCCCGAAATCCTCTTTGTTGGAGAGAAAATGAATTTACAAGTTGAAGACCCATATTTTTTCAAGCCTACATAAGTCAACAACATGAAGTCAAGTCACCCCTTCTCCAATGGATGTGTTACATGAAGTCAGGCCATCCCCTCTCCAATGAACGTGTCTCTTCAAATTATGGTCAAACAAGTATAAATAGGATATATGGTCCTCCATTTCATCCATCCAATTGAGCTAAGAAAAACAAGGATAATGAACTCAGACCTGTAGCAAGAAAGACAATTTCATATCTCATGAACTTGGAGAGAAGATAAAAGAAGTTTCTCGTGATTGTTATCTCTAGTTCTCTATGTTTTTTTGGATCATTGTTTGGTAGATCTATGTTTGGTTTTGGAGACATTTGTTTTTTGGATTCATTTCCTTGTTTATGTTGAGTTTTCTTGAGTGTTGGGGTAGCATCGGATGTGATCTAGCTCCCAAAATTTATGGAGGGACTAGAGTGCATGAGATCTCCAAGACCCAGAAAGGGATTTTGGAAATTTCATCCAGTTTTGGAGAAAATTAACTAATTAATAATTTTAATTAAGGACCCTAAGTCTAACTTCTGAAAATTAATTACTAAAGGTAATTAATTAAAACATGTGATGAAATGACTCAAGTCACACGAATCAAGCTTTCTTTTAATATTATCCATCGATTCGAGATTAGATCATGGTCGTTGGTTTCCCAATGAGAAAGTATAAAGGAAAGGCTTGGGGTTAGTTGGAGAACACATACACGGAGGCAGAGCACTGAGACTAAGCTGGAATTATAGGGCGTGGTTTGTTACGGATTTCCAGAAGTGTTTCAGTTGTAGTGAGGGGTAGTTTAAGCAAAGGATATGGGCAGATCCTAGTGCCTAGAATCAGCAAGAGGTAGAGAGAAGCTTCCAGAGGCATCGAAGAGAAGCAGAGGTAGCAACAACAGTTACGCAGCAGCTGCGCAGCGCAGAGAACAACTTCAGCTACTCAGTCCCTTTTGGGGTAGCGCTGGGCAGTAGGGGACCCATCTGGGTTACGTAGAGACCCTTCTAGGGTAGCGTAGGGTCTACGCCACTCGTTCTGGGGTTTCGTAGACCTCTCTAGGTCATCGAAGAGGCACACAGAGGCTGAAAGGGTTGACACAGGGGCTTCAGGGGCAACACTCAGGTGTCTAGGGCCAGAAATTGGGCGAGTCTTGTAATTCCCATTTGAGGGTGTGGACCAATCAATCTTTTGGTCTTAGAATAACAGGTTAGCTATAGATCTATATTTTTCTTTGTCGGTTTAAGTAGTGTGGTGCCCAGATTTGATGTATTCAGAAAACTACTTAATAATATAAACCCTCCAGCAGCCAGAAGATCAGTTTTCCCGCATTGGGTTTTTCTTGGGACAGTTGTCTAGAAAATATTGTGTGTCACTTTGTCTATTGTGCATGTACTTTTCTGTTTTAGATCTGAATTAGTGAAAGTATGTTATGTTTTTACTTCGATGTTAATTTGATGATTTCAACATTAATAACTTGTTAAGTAGGAGAAGTATAACCAGATCTAACAATAGATTTCTGGATAAAGTAACTTTCACAAATTTTCATAGTTTAGTGAAGAGATTTCGACCCCTAAAGACTGCAACTAAAGCACTTGGAGTAGAACTCTCATAAGCATAGATTTCGGCCTTTGGAACAAACCTAGTTGTGCCATAAAATGCATCCTCTTGAAAATCTGCAACCTTGGCCCTAGGGGAAGACCTTTGTAGCTTGGCCCCGAGGTAAAATTTGAGCATAATTCCGACATGTAGTAGATATTTTCTTGTCCCTATGTAGCTCAGGTCTAAGGCTAGTGAAGACCTCATGTTTCTACCCTTTTTTTCATACCTATGGAGACCTCAAATTGTAGAAATTTAATACAAAATATGTATTTCTTGGATTCTCATGATCTAACAATAATATGCTAATGTTATATATAGAATTGCTTCTACAAAATCTTTGTGGAAATTGAACAACAATCACCAATCACAATATCATGAAGAAATATCAATCGCACATAACATAGATAATTTTACCAGGAAATCATAAAGCTAAAAAACCCACTATCATCTATTATGTATATATCATGGATCATGAAACAATTACATACAAAGCTCCAATCCAAGAGCTCTTAGTACAATAGCTAACTGTCTCATACTGTCATACAAAAATTGGCAAGTTCCTTAGCCAATTTACTACCTCCAGATAGCCTGCCTCCACAGTGCAATCCATGATGGTAAAGAACCTCTGAATGAATGATTCTTGCCTACCTTGGCTGTGCAATCCTCATGGGTACATCCAATGTGTGTTTGGTCGCATGTGTGCAACCACTAATTTCACGACTAATAGTCAATATGTCCCTTTCACCTACATCTCAACTGGGTCTCCACTAGATCTGACATGCATGTAGTTAATAGTAGTAAATCTTCAGTTTCATGTGAGACCACTGATTATGAATTAATTAATAATTAATTCACTTGATCTCTCACTAGTGTGTATTTAGTTACAACTAGCACAACTGAGTTTAACTCACTTAATCGAGTTAAACTACTTTACAAATTTCATAACTACACTTCCAACTCTGTTACAACTTCAAATCACTCAGTTACAACTAAGTCCACTTACATGTCCCACCAACCAACCTCTTAACTCGAAATTCCTATAGCTAACTGATTTTCCAGTGAACTATTTCCAAGTGCTCATTGAGAATAGATTATTTTTTATTGTCCAACTACTATTAAGGGATAATAATAGTCGACATGCACCTATAAATAGACATGCAATCTATAAATATAACTTGCACATACATCTATAAATAGACCTCATCTATAAATATAATTTTCTCATGAATTTTTAAATAGAGATCCACCTAAAAATAGCTTGTGTGGGCCCCACCTAGTGTAGGTTCTTAATTTTCACTAGGATCAAGGATGTTGTTTTCGGATGCCAATTTCATTGTTTCTTGTTGCAATCTTCAACACAAATTTCGACTCTTTTTGTGCCTTAGTCCAAAGATAAATTTCTTGAAAAAAACTCAATTTTTTGGAGCAGAATTTGGCTTATTGGATAAAGTCATTTTGAGTAGATTTACAAGGTATTAGGGAAAATCTTGTAAACCTATTGAGCATACCTATTCTTCCTTGGAACAATATTTGTTGAATAAAGTGTTTGCCTTTATTTTGTTGTGAAGAAGGTTTGAACTTTGAGTAAAAATCTAAAGTTGGAGCATAATTACTAGAGCAGTTGAAGTTCATCGTCTCTTTGGAGCAATATTGAAGCCATCATTGTTGAAAACATTTTTGGAGCAACCATTGTTGAAGTTTGTTGAATACATATTTGAAGAAGCCTTGTTGAAGCTTGTTGAATACATCTTTAGAGCACCCTTGTTGAAGGATTGTTGAAGCCTATCGAAGACATCATTTAGAGAAACCTTGTTAAAGTATTATTGAAATAAATCTTGAAGCATTTTTTGAAGACATTTTGGAATCCTTTTTGAAGTAAGTATTTATTGTAAAATTTGATTTGACCAAGTTGGAGCTTGGAGTTGAAAGGATTGGAGTCCTAATTTTTTGACCAAGTTGGAGCTTAGAAGTTGTTGATCAGATTGGAGTCCTCATTTTGACCAAATAGAAGCTTGCATTTGTTCAAGGTTGGAGTCTTGAAAAAGTGAAAGATATTATTGTACAAGGTGGAGCCTAAGTTGTTGTGCAAGAGGATTTGAGTCCTCACTATTTTGATCAATATTTTTGTTTTTTGTTTTATCTCTTGTATCTTGTTCTATTTTGTGATAAAAATATTAACTGGCATAATATAATAATCGAAAGAAATATTGATTCACCCCCCCTCTCAATATTTCCAATAAAACTTCCTCTAACCATATTTCTTGAAATTTCGTCATCCAATATCTAAAAATTGGATGAGAGGATCAACAAGATTTCCCCTCACTATGGTCAAAGTTTCAACTTTTGGAACCTCCTAGAATAAAAGTTATAGTATAAATGGCAACATGACCTATTTAATGAAGAATTTAGGAAGCCTATCTTCCTCAACTAGTGATATTAAATTAATATATATATAATGCTACATCCAAATAGTATAACAACTTGAACTGTGATAAATTTCTTGAAGGGCAAATCCATGTACATATAAACTTGTTGAAAAGAGAAATTAAATAATCATGCATAAGAGATACTTATATTGAGTCAAATATTTTGCAATCTAGAACTAAAGAAGCCTAAGCCACTCTCCACCCAACCATAGGCTCAACTATGTTTCATTCTTCCTCATAGTTGGCCACCCTCGAGCTAGATCTTGATGCCTTGAGGTAAAAACTAAACTCATGGAATTAACACACGGTTTTTAGACTATATTTAACACATAAAGTGAAGGCCACTCTCCTCCACACACATAAAATAATCTCAGTGTTAAACCTTTCAATTCCTTGACCAGGTCCATAGATAGTTGCAAATTACAATGCAGGTCTACACAACACATAAGAGTCCTTCTCTATTCTCTGCAATCCCTCAGAACTCCCTTCTTTAGTGCTCTATGTGCCTCACACAAATAGAACAACTCCTAGTATTGAGAGCCATTTTTTCCAAGTAAAAAAACACTTACAACATATTCAATTCTTGTTACACAAGTTGTCACCAATTCTCATGCCAATTCGAATTTATGAGCGAGGGAGAATGTATGAGAATAATAACGGAGTAACTTTTAGAATAAAATGCAAAAGGAAAAGCTCCTCAATGGGTTTTCTCTTTCATTTTTTATAAACACACTTTAATCCTTCATCTTCCCAACCATCACATTCACGAAATTATTAATTCAAGATATGTGTTTTTCGCTCAAGGCATCATAAACTATCGATTATCCCCTTTCTTCAACCCTAGCATTTTTATTAATAAAAATAAACATTACATCATAGAATATAGTTTGGAATCATAGAATCAATGTTGACACCCCAACATTATATGTTCTTATTTATTTTACAAAATTTGGAGTAATGAAAGGGGTCTCAAAATCCCCTCCCCGTTTAAGGAATATGATCCTCAGTGTTTTATTATTTGTAGAACCATTCTATGTAGAAGAAGCGATATGCCACTTTCATCTAAGCAACATTTTCCATGTCCTTAGTCTCCACTTTTAGCAATGTCATTCATTTTCACTACGTATTTACCTCTATACCTCTTGGCGTTCCAACACATTCCTGCATGATTGTTTGTTACTTCCCAAGGCTTCCAGAGGGAACAACTTCAACTCATTGTTTTCTTGGCCACACCCAATGCATTCATCATCGCAATGAGTATGTATATGAATCTTTGAAAACCAATTCATTCAAGCCTCCCCCTCCTTCTAGTCACACACCTTCCAAGTTCAGGCATACCCTTCTCTAACTCCCCAAACCCTTGGGCGATTAATTCCTTGGAAAGTATTCCTCACACATGAAGAATATCAAGACTTATGGAGTCTTACAACCAAGGCATCCCTTTAGCTTGCTCTAAATAACACAACACATTTGTCATAGCATAACTCATGGTGATCAATGCACGTCATAGGGTTCTTGTGTCACTGCAATGGCCTTGTCCCTAAGATTTTCAGCTTCACAAGCATCATATATCCTTCTTGGGTAAATCATCATCTCACTTATATCATAAGCATATAATTTCCATGATATTAATCATAATAATTTAAATAAAATATTCTTCCTATTTTTTTTTTTTTCCAAACTTGATTTATATACGAATTAGATTTCATAAATATGAGATTCTTCTCATGATGTTTGACTCTTACATATGGCAGTACTCAACCTTCATTATCATAACCAAGGCCATTTCAACTGCAATAAGTACTTTCAATTATCCAAATAGTGGTAAGTCTTTATACATAAAATATTTCAGTCGCAATATCTACAACATCCCTTAAAGTGATCTCATGATAATCCAACCAATTTTAATTGATTTAAAAATTAATTAAAATGAAGCTATCATTGAATTATTTATTTGCATCACAATCATTCCAAGCATTCCATAATGCATTCAAACATTTATTCCAACAACCAAAGGGTTAAAAATTAAAGATACAAATTTCTAAATTCATGAGTAATTAGCTTCCACTTTACTTTGCAAGAAAAGGGATTCATGCCACTCATTCCACGACTCAACAATTGTTCAAAATTATTAGAAACTATTATTTTCATGAAATTCAATCATGCAATGCAATGCAATTGATTGTCTCATACAAGCATGCATGCACTCGATGAACCAAGCATATGTTGCATCATGATTCATAATATGAATGTCATGATCAAATCATGCCAATGTAACTCATGGATATGTAACAAAGATTCTAGAAATATTTACACACTAAAGGTTTCTTGCCTTTGTCACAACCCACTAGGTATTAATGACAAACTTGCTTTCATATATAAACAATTCCATACATTTTTCACATTAACTAGGAAAAACCAATCCTTCAATTACATGTTCCTTACCAACAAACTCAACATTATAAGATATAATCACTTTTCTCGAGCTTCGAAACTATTGGGCCAATACTCATGGAATCATGAACACAATTGCATTCCCTACATTTGCTTCATACATCCCACATTTTCATGCATTTTCCCAATGCATTGCCAAACATATTTGATCTCAAGAGTGTATTATTCATTCCTTTAATATTTTTTCAACATGGAAACTCAGTACATGCACAAATTATTGACATTTTACTAAATCCTTTTGTGCTAACAATTTTCTACCATAACCATACCCCTTCCTGGGCATACATGCATTAATTAAAAAAATAAAATATATCACATTCAAGTGAAATGAATTATTACCCAATTCCTTTACCATTTTACATCTTATTGCTACTTTCCCTACTTACTTGGATACAATCACATGCATTCTTAGCAAAGATCCTTTCAAGGAGTTCAATTGGCATCTTCGCACACTTGACGCTGCAACATTCAACAACCCCTAAAATGAATTCAACATCACATATTAGTCACAACTCTATCATTTCATCTGCTTACACATAAGTTTCAATGAATATCCACAAACGGAATTTACACCATGTACCCAATTTACACATTCAAACAATGCCATCAATCATGCACCCAAACATGTGCATATACACCTCATCATGCATGTGCCATACTTGCACATATTCCATGCTATTCATACACATTTATTTTTAAATGTAATTTTCAGCCACTCTTGTTTTCAATCATTCACATGAAAAGTATCATATGCATAAGCATAAGCACATTAATTTCTTTCATGTAGTAGTTAACAACAAGATATCACTCTTGCACACTTTCCATATGAACATTCCATGTGACACAGAATTCATTAGGTAACCTTATTGTATTACCCAAGACATAGCATTTACCATTTTATATTTTCTTATCACTCAATCTGTTGTAACCCTAGGGACAACCCTTGGATGAAAGGAGGTCAGTGCCTAGGACATCTATGCAGAATAGGTAAAAATTCTTTGTTTATCATCCTGTACATGGTCACCGAAAGATATTTTATAGAAGTGTAATGTGTGGGTAGCTCTTGGAAAAAATACCAGCCCTCCCAAGACGACCACACTATATGTGAAAATGACTTATTGAAGTTGTAGTAGGGTTGAAAGAAAGAAAAAGTGGAAGATTCAATGTATAAGGTTGGAGAGGCAGAATATTTTACACCAAATCTTAGTTGAAATCATGAAAGACTAAAGAGATGGAATGATGAAAATGTGGAGCGCAATTTAAGGTTACTTTTAATAAAGATGTACAAGTACTGAAAAATATTTAAAGCAAAAGTAAATATGTTTGATTAAAAAGAACCAACAACTTCTTTACACATTTCCAAAGAAGAATAACATATAATGACTTACAAATAAAGAAAGAAAATATATCGTACTCAACTGATAGTTGGAATCATTCAGAGATTTCTATTACTTCTCCAAGAAATTCTTGAACATTACACAACAAAAATTGTCTCCATGAGGCCAAAATTATGAACTCCAAAATTGAGCCCCTTATGTCTTTTAAAAGAAATTATTACATTGAAGACAATTAAAAAATTGTTAAGTGTCAAACCTACTTCTTTCCTATTTGGTTCTTATGAAAATTAAAAGACTAAACTATTTATAATTCATGGAATTACAAAAATAAGATATTTTCCAAAATTGAAAATGAGTAAATATAATTGTTGAATGACTCGGGATTCATGTGCAACTTTATGCACGCTTGATGAAGCTCTTAGTCCCACAACTCGAACTTTCACTGGTAGAACCAAACTGATGAAGCTACCTCCTTATTTATTTCCACTAGCTCATGAGTTAGAATATCCTTTTATTTTTCAATTTGAACCAACTCTAGAGCTTGAATATGTTCCGTGGCAGAAAATTACAACTTCCTTCTCAAATATTGGATCCTAGACTCTGCACTTTGCATTAAAACTTGAACAGCTGCCTTATCGTCTGGATTCACTCCAAGCCTAATTATCAAATTTTTAAGTTCTTCATTTTGAGTATGGAGAGCTCGAGAATCAACTATCTCCAATTTCAGCTGATCAATTACCTTTCCCAATAAGGCCACTGTTTTACTTGATTCTAATAATGATTTGATGAGATCATTATATATTAATTCCCATGTTTCCCTATGCAAGTTTATCTTGTCAGAAAATGGAATATCTATTGTTTTCAAAGACAAACTGACTGTCCTAAAATCAACTCCAGAAGAGACAGATTAGGAAACAAGATGAGTAAAGGAGAATATTAATTTATTTCTTTCCAAATCCATCGTTGAAATAAGTTTAGATTGGTAACCAGAGATGGATTGAGCTTAATTGGGTGATAACATTAGCCTTTTATTTTCTCATTTCTTTCTTCAATATATTCATAAGTATCTTTAAAAACATCCATATAACTATGCTGCTCCTCACCATGAATTGGAGATGATTGTGCACATTTCACACTCCGTAGCTACAACTAAAACCAACTTCACTTGAAGGTCTCTCCACGAGATGTTCAAGTTCTTCTTCACCTCCTTATGTTCTTGGAGTTTTACTACTCTAAGAAATTTCTCTCTCGAGATCAATGACATCTGCAACATCTATTTTCAATCAATTTTTAGTAGGGAGAGGAGTTTCTACTTCCATGCTTCCTCGTGTCTCAACCAAGCCACCATTTTCCGACTTTTCAAGTTCAGGCTTGGTTTCATGTGTATAATGCGCACAAGATATCTCTAATGTCCTCTTTGAAATAATCTGATGTGGATCATGTCGCCATTTTATCCCTGTTGAAAATTCATTGTTTGCAACATATTTTCAGCCTCCTCATCTACTTGTCTATTGTTTACAATGAATGGGCCAACAATCCTTGGTAATTTGAATACAAAACATTTTCTATCTGGGACAAAGTTTATTTGATCCACATTCAGGCTATGTCTGATGAACTCCAATGCAAATATCCTCATAGGCACAAAAGAAGGGAGCCTATACGGTAGAATCTCTACTCCACACAATATGATTTCTACGTAATATTCAAATAAAAACCAATCTCCAACCTTGAGATCCTTGCTCATTTGTAACAAATATTGAGCTTTTGATAAAATTCTGGGAGGGACAAAATTATTGATAATTCTATACATGATGAACATGAAGGATTCAATGTAATAAGAAAATCCCTCGTTATTTGGTTTACTCCTGACTAGGTCAGTCCAATTGACCATTGCTTGCTTCTGTTTATTTACATCGATGAAATTCAAACCCAGGCCCATAAAATTATCAACATGAACATACATGAAGAGGTATACTAACAATGAAGGAAACCTAAAACACCCAACAATACTAAAGTTGAGGAGCTGTGAATTAATTGCATGTTATCAAAAGGTTGGAATATCCATTACAAAATCATGTTACATCATTAAATGAAACAACCTATAGCTTGATAGTCTACTACTAATGTTTCATATTTTCCCAAGATTTTGACAATTATTTGCAAAACAGACCTAACATTCTTAGAAAATTAAGTTATGGGAAATTGGGTTGAATCAGAAGGAAATACTGCACTCGGAGGCAAATTATAATTGTATAATTTTTTTCCTCTGTTGACAGGTTTTGATAAACATACGAGAGGGTTTCATCAGAGAAAGTGGTATACTTATCAGATTGAGGAAAATAAAAGGCTTGACAAATCAACAATGCGGAAAATTGCACAATGTTTTCTCCAAGGTATTTCATGACATAACATCTTTGTGGGTACAAGGAAGAAGTCAACTAGCTGACAAACTCTAGGAAAAAAAATGATCGAGGGATAATTACAAAGAGTAAGTCTGACTTGGCCATTCTAGACGATATTTCTGACTCAATCTGGTTGACAACTAGAACATTCTAATGAATTTATATCAAATTAAATGGACGAAGAAAGTCAAATATATCGTGTTACATGTCCATGAGAGGGATATGAGTTGAGGACCTAGACAAAACAACCTTTTTGGTCATTTTGATTTTCTCTTAAAGAAGGCACGTAGTGGTGAATGTTGTTTAAATACCTGGAAATTTTGAGTCGATTGACAACAAAGGTACAACAATTGAAGAAGACAACATTCAACATGAAAACAACAATTAGAATTAGTGAATTTGGTGAAAATGGGGTTTTTATAGATGGGAGAGAGGGAAAAATAAAGTTATAACAATGAGGACCAAGGGGTACTGATGGATGACGCGACAAACAATGTGGAAAAGGGTGGGTAAGGTGGTGTGAGGAGGGATGACATGGAATCGTTGAGAAGAATGCTCGCTCACCTGATCCCACTCGCTTGCTGCAGAGTCTTGGTATGGGAATAAATCACTTACCACTCACGGGGGCACCCTATGCAGTAAGTTAATTCACAAGGGGGTGTCACTGGGGTCGATCAAAACTGCCAATCATCACGATGGAAGATTTCACAAATATTCCCTCGGGAGCACTCTCCCACGTAACTGTCGAACCCTTTGTGATGTCAGGCTCACTATATGTGAAGCCCATATATGTGCGATGACATTGCACCACCAAAGTTGCATACACTTTAACTCTTGCTCTAACACCAAGGCTGACCCGCTGAGAATTTGGAGGGCTGGAGATTAATTCAAATTCTCTTCTTGATAATCACTTGTGAGATTAATTGGGTTACTTATGTATTTTCTTATTTAGCTTATTTAATCTTTCATCAAGCCAATTATCAAAATACACAAGACACACAAACCAGGCTCCTAGAGCCAAGGCAAAACCTCTCCCTCTTGGAGAGGAAAACCCTCAATAAATTCTTCTTATAGATCTTCAAATGACACGTACCATGACCCAAACTTAAACCCTTGAACTATGAATGCCTCCAAGACCTTGTCTTTACTTATTTGCTTGCCTTCAACACCGACCCTTCTCTTCTGCTCCAATCTGCAATGGTCTGCACTAGCACTGTAGAGCTCAGTCTCTACTTCTTATTACTTAGTCAACACTTATATACTTAATATTCTTCACCTTTTCCTTCTTCAAACATATCCACATTTTGTTCATTGTATTTAACCTTTCATATAATACATGTTCTTTTCATAACTTGTTGACATACAAACGATAAGGAATGCTTCTATAATATGACCACAAATTTTACTTGAGATGAGGTGTAGTGATATCCGCAACTTAACCCTGTACTTAGTCTCTGTAATCCATTCTTATCTCTATGCTATTTAACCCTCTAAAATCTGCATCTATATGTCTCCTGAAATCAACATTTACATCACAGAGAAATCCGCAATTTCCTCCAAAGGACAGTCAAAAATCAACTTCAGGTTATCCTCATACAAATCTGCACTTCATCACAGATAGGATCTGCACTTTATCACAAAGAAAAACTTGCACTTCTATTGTAGAGATAATCTGCACTACACTTCCGCACTGCAGTTTTGCACAGTAGATGCAGAGATGATCCAAAATTCTATGTTTTCTACGAAGGCTATAAGGGTATATATAGTTGTTTGCCCCTGTATATATGTCGACCTGACTTGGTGAACCGGTGTGACTATTTGGGAGCCGACATGACTATTATGAGGTCAACTTCTAATACATCATTTAAACTTATCTTCTAGCTTTTTGGTGAAGGCTGATAGAGCCAATCTTCCACGGTTTCTAGGATAAGGTCTTGGAGCATTTCATGAGACTAGATCCTTCATATATATAAGACACTTAATTACATTTATCCCTAGAAGACAAAACCCTAGATAAACATCAAGGAGAAGTCTATTAACTTATAATAAACTCTTGCTCATGAAACCCATGAAGCAAGTAAAAAATACGTTTTATTATATTTTGTCTTCTACTTTTCATAATTACATAGTCAATATGAAGACCGATCCTAGTTACACTTTTCAACACTCCCATTTAACTAGGGAGGTATTCATACAGGTACATGGTCACTTTCAAATTGTAGAATCTCATAAGAAGAATCAGATTGGTAATTGTTTCGGGGAATATCACCCTAGAGGTTCGTTGGGTTGCAACCTTCACAGAGCAGGGGCATGCTACTTAAGAAGGACTCACACAACCATGCATGTTCGTAAAAACTAAAATAGAGCAGAATGAGAAAGCTACCCGGGAGGGTCCTACCAGCAGCCAGACGCGTCCAAACAAACGCAACCGTCCCTCCTTCTGCCCGAAAGACAAGAAGAAAATGCAGGCACGAAGAACTCGTTGTACAAAGATATATCTACTCTAAAATGTTAGCGAAATCCATATAAAACATTAAATAGATCGCAATGAATGCTTAAATAACAATTTTCACGTACATACATAAGCATACACTCACACGTAGTATTTCGTGGAACAACATGGCACTTCGGGATTATAAATAACATGTACAAAAGTAACGAGTGGAGAGATCACTCGATCCCTTCCACGGCTCGAGCGACCGTCGGCCGGGTCCGTCCCGCCCCTTGCCTCGCGAAGACTCCTTCCCAAACTCGGTGGTGCATACGAGATGATCATATAGGGAGATGAGCGTACTCAAGGAAACAAGGCTTTCCTATAATGAACCTGGGAAAGTGCAGAGGCACTCGTGGAATCAAACTTGGATAGGGAACACGACAAGATGTAGCAGTAATATCATACTAAATTTCTCTCTCTCCTTAGGCCGCAATATGAGGGGCTTTTTATACCTCCCTCCAAGTAGTTTCCGACGCTGGAAATAGTCGGCCACGTGCCGAGTGCTGAACCACTCCGAGTAACCACCAACCTGGCCGCGAAATTAGGATTTTTTACGTATTTTTTACTCATTTGAATGGCATACGCGGAAAAGTGTACATGGGACTTCGCGTAGCACGCTCTTAGAAAAGTAAGGCATGAGTCACGTATGGGGAATTTTACACTCGTTTTTAAGTGAATTTGTCCAAGTCCGTCAGAGGAATGCGTGCCCAAAACTACATAAGCAAATTCATGAACTCATATCAAGGTGAGAAATGATGCTATACCGTATGCTCTAATATATGAGGTCGAAGGGGTACATGATGGCCGAAAATGTATTGGTGCACATAGAAAGAACTTCGCAAGGACAAGAGAGGACTTCACCAGTATTTCACTTCGCCAAAAACCAACAGAAAGAGATGCAGAGAGTCAACTCATGCCGAGGCTGGGCATACCCATGCTCAACAAAATACATCATATGGAAAGCACCGAATACATCCAATGTGTATACAAGCATAGCTGAACCGAAAAGTACACAATGAATCATCTCAGCATGAAGAATCGCTAACAGAAGTCCGAATCAATGTCCAAGTATCACATACTAAAAAGCCGATCAAGGATGGTGCAACCGGATGTCCGATCATACAAGTAACCGAATCTCCAAGCACCGACCACAGCGTGGAACAAACTAGAGACAATCACGCAACTCCTCGGTGCCAACATATAGGATGCTTCGTACTGTAATCGCAACATATAAGGTGGACTCGCATCACCGGCGTAAACCGAAATGGACCGTCACAAAGTGAACCGAAAAATGTTGATGCAACCCCGAGGTCTTCACCGATCATTGTGGCACAATTCTACACAATGGGAGTAAAATGAGCCGAAGCTTCCACTATGTGAGAAATCGCTGGATTTACCTGGCCAATGATGTATACCGTTAACCAATGCGAGACAACCCACCGATACTGAAAATGAGTGTCAAGGTTCCCCAATACACAACAAGTGCGAATGAATGAGTTGAAGTTGAACACTTGGAGGAATCTAACAATCGTGAGGGCAATGATGAAACACCGTCGAGAGCGAAAAGTCTCGCCACCGATGACCGCAAACCCTAAGGTACCGACAAAAAGACTCTAGACCTTATTCCCGTGAGCTACGAGTCGGAGCTCGCATGGGAAAAGATCCGCCGGAAGGAAGGCATTAAGGCATCCCACACGCTCCAAAGGCGGAGTGTAACTCGGCAGTGCCAAGATTTCGAAGCAACTTCCGACGAAGTGACAGTGATCGTGTAACCACCGAAGCACGTTTCTCGACATGCACAAGATGAAGCTAGCGCATTCCGAAGAAACGCTCGCAACCAACCAATAATGAAAGCCGTACACAGAGGTAAGAAATCCACCGATAGGGTCAAATGGAAACCAAGGTACCGCACGAATCCTAAGTGTGATAATGCGTGCCGACATCGAACACACGAAACCACTTTACCAAAGACCCCATGATGATGATCAAATGGCCGAGCACAAGGTCACCTATCAATAATGGAAATAGCCCAAGGTGCGGCTAGGTTTGCTCTCGAGCAATGTGTCGTAGTCGATAAGAGACAAACCCGCCTGCAAGAAGTCAATGGGGACCTTCTCAAACCAGCGCGAGCGAGCAGACCAAAACATCTCGATGTGACAGAACATGATACCGATAAGACCTGGAAGGCCGACCGAATAATGAGTCAAGAGACACCGCAGGCTGGCCGACCTCGTTAGACTTCCTCTCAACAAAAGCAACGACCCATGATGACCATGTGCGAGGGTGAGTGATCACCGTATAAGTCCGTCGTGCGGAGAGCAAAACAAACTCTCCATATGATTGGAAGAGATATAACCAACCGGGGAGAACCGATCGACTGAAACATGGTAAAGACCGAACCCTAGTCAAGACTAAAACCATCCCAAATGAAGGAAATATATATAAGTATATGTGCTTTGTTCAAGGGCAACAACCGACTGTACATCGCCATCAAAAGCAACGAAGATACATCCCGCTCCCGCTCTGTTGTATTTGATTTTTTTGTCTTTTTTCTACATAATAAGCACTCGAAAAATAATAAAGAGAATGCTATGGTACAGTGGACAGAACGAGTATCAATAAATCGTATGCACTAGTTCTTCGGATTGGAACAATCCTATGCTCAATGCAAGGTGGCGAAACTCGGTAAGCTGATACTCGCAGGAATGTTCCATCCATGGGTAATAAGGTGTCAAGTCGTGATAGCTAAGTGCATGCAATGGTTAAATGTTGGTGGCCGCAGAGTCAAGGTCAAAATTCTGGCGTAAACATCGAGTCCAAATGAAGTCGCGCTCACAGTGCCAGGATAAAGCAAGTAGCCACGAACATGCAATGCGATACATTGCTAACTTAACAACACCAGGGAGCCCATGGCATAAGCCGAGAAAATGATAGTGAAGAAGCGAGAACATGCACAGAAGCTTCACAACACTACAAGACATGTGCATGGCACTAAAAGAGGACTCCCCGAGCCATACATAAAATGCAGCGCATGGGCAACAAAGTGAGAGGCGAGGAGACCAACTAGGAAGCCCAGTGTAAAGGAAGGCTCTACCATCAAGTCATGATTAAATAATCTGCGAGTGAAATGGTGTAATACTCATGACTCGATGGGATCGACCCTAAGGCAAGTGATCAAGCATGTGAGGCTAGTATGCAAGATGCAAATTCGAAAGTGATTTGCCTAACCTATATGCCGTAGAAGATCATATACCGCCGTGACGAGTCGGCACCGTGGATCAAAAACCTGGAAAATCTCGGCAACTCGCCAAAATGTACCTCGAAAACATACCAAACTAGAGCACTTCCAAGCAATCAAGTTATGCAGCCTAAGACAGATCGAAAAATAAGCATAAGGAATTTTTGCGTAAAATTTTCAACTTTTTAGCCATAACAGACAAATTACTCTCATTTCGTCTCATTTATCGCATGGCCGATTTGGAAAAGTGCTCTCCGGAGCACTTCTTTTCGTCAAATCGTGAACAACCGACCGTCTAGATGCGCCGAAACTTCAGCTAGGCTCCTCAATCCATCCCTGCTTTATTCATTTTGTCCATTTGGAAATTAAAATTAAGTGATTTTTAGCTTCTAAAACCCCTTGCTAAAAATGCGGACTTGCGCATACGCTGGTTCATTAAAGGAAAGTCGCAGTATACACGCGACTCTGCAGCGAGGAGAAGTCGCGTACGCGCTGTGTCCGAATGCAAAAAAGCGTGGCTAATGCATAATTTGATGAAAATTCTGACAGATGACAATTTCATGGAGGGAACGTGAGCATTAGCGCACAGACCAAGAGGTCATGCAAGTGATCGCGACAAGGCAAAATAGCTTCGTAATCATGATTGTTGAAATTCTGAAAATGCCACATGAAAAGCAATGAAGCATAAGGTTAGAAATGCTACTGTGAAATTACCGGGAACCAGCATCAGTTTCTTCGTTTCCATTATTGGATCGATGCCATCACGCATTGAAGTGGAAGACATATATCATCACCTGACTCTCCCCGGAGGGGAGAACCGCAGACGTCCGTACCGGAAGCCCTGGAGGGTTAACCGTGGAAGACTATGTCCACGCGTACTATGGAGGGTTCCAAAAAGGCTGGAACTCGCATTGCAATTAAAGATGTGAGGGATTTGCACATGAAAATCCTCCTTTTCACTCATCAGCCAGAGTGGCAGTGATCTTCGCCTCACTACATCAGCGCTCCAGTGACGCAGATCGAGCATAGTAGTTGAGTGTTTCGACTCATGTGCGCGATTGGTGCACAAAGTACATCGAACACGAAAACAATAGCTTTCTGACCTCAATCCGCTGTGTAAAAACCAAACATTTGGCTATCTTTGCGACAATTCTTGACAACATTCTTCTTTGAGAAGATACCAGCTTTGAGACCTGTAGGGCCACCTCTGCCCACTCGCAGCGTCCGCGAGACCCAAGAATTGCTTGGGCGGACATGATGAAGAGACTCTGCGGGAGAAGCACCCCGAACCACGGGGACGATGAGTTCTTCCCGTGGTGGAGAACAAACTCATCAGAAGTTGATCGACTCATCCCTATGCCGGGATGGACTTTCGTGGAGATCCGCATCTAGCCTCTTCCGTGCCACAGCACGCATGGGGCACAAGCCAAGAAGTTTGCAAATACTTATATAATTTTTGGATTTTTTCAAATATGTATGAAAAATGAAAAACAAACATGTTTTTTGATTGGATTCATAATGACTCGACATACCCAAAAATGATAATGTTTCGGAGTGTTGGACCACACACCCGAGGGTCTCCCACGCCATGTAAGCCGCCGGCAGTGGGCGAGGCAGAGACAGCGTGATCTGCATGACAGACTTCTCCGTGCCGTGCAGAGAAACTCTGGAGGGATGACCCGCCACTATGGCCGCCGTGGAGGACTTGCGTCCGAAGCCATCCAGCGAGACGGGTGGTAGGAGCACCTCGAGACTCGGGTTAGACGATTCGCCGGAGTTGCCACACGTGCGTACGTTCTACGAGGAACACGACTTCGAAACGGTGTGACCCTCGTGAGTAAACAGACATTATGTATTAGATGACCGCATATTCTTTTTGAGATCGAACATGATGCATAAGCCCAAAAGTTTTGTACGACATTTATGGATCCAAATTTTGTAAAGTTTTTGAACACTCGATGATATATATACAACGATATTTGATGTGATGATGATAATGTATCAAATGTATGATGTTTTTAGATGACTGAAAATTTATTGTATGGAATGATTAATATTAGCCAATCCAATGCTTGATTAGCTAATCGAGTCGAAATACAACCAACTGTCGTAGCTCGAGGAATATGAATGAAAGTTAAAAATTGAAATGACCTTTGTAACAAACGTACCCTCAAGAACAACTCGGAATAAAAGATGGATCTACGCACCATGCAAGTGAAAGTTCAACTGCATGACATCCACCAAACCGGGAGTCCAAGAAAAACTACCAAATGAATCAACACCCAAAGATATTGCCTCCAAGAGTAGATGAACGACCGCAAAGGTATTCGCTATATTATCGGGAAGCAGACCAATGCAGTACTCTGCTTTTCGATACTAACGTAACGACCGGATGGATAATGAAGCACCCAAGCCGCGTGAAGCTAAGTTCCCAGTGTGTCTACTAGCACCATCGTACGAAACCAAAAATGACTCATGACATCCAACACAACTCGCTACAAAGCAAGATCAAAACATCACCAACTCATCAAAGATCGAATCAACCAGAGCATGTACAAAGCAAAAACTACTATATACAAAAGCAAACATGCCAGGCCGAAGCCCAGGCATAATACTTCTTCAAATAGAGCCCATTTTCGTGGCCCGCAACTCGCTCCCTTCGAAATCAACCAAGGTACAGCTCCTTTCTCAAGGACTTTAACGTATAGGCCATACCACATACAGACTTAACCTTTTCCTCGCCCCCAAGGCATCTTTTTCTTGGGCATAGATCCAAAACAAGGTCACCTTCCTGAAAAAGACCCTAGGCTTAACCGCCTTATCGTACCGAACTTTGACTGCGTTTTTTATAGAGCTTCATCGTGGTCAGGCATCCCGACGTACCAAGCTCATCGAGATGTTCCTGTATGAAGAAGCCGCTTTTTGCCGTGACTAGAAGTGTCAGAAGAAGTGCACCAACTAACTTTAAGAGAAGGAATCTCGTCATTCAATGGGAAATACAGCATTCCACCCCATGCACTAGCCGAAACGGTAGTAGCCAAGCCAGGAAGCGACCGACGATCAGTATGTGCCCAAAGTGTGTAGGATGTAGCAGAAGATTCCAGCTGGATCTATGTTTATCAATTTTCTCTTTCAAGAATGGCCTTCAAGGATTTATTCACTACGCTTTCCACTTGCCCATTGGCTTGAGGATAATATGGAGATGAATGTACCTCACGGAACCCAATTTGAGAGCCAATCCGCCCATCATACTATTCCGAAAATGACTGCACATGGTCGTTGACACCCTCTTCGAGAACACCAAAACGAGCGATAACTTGGTTGAAAAGGAACAGAGCCGCAGTGTTTCACCGACTCGTTCAAAAGTAGGCATAGCCTCGACTCCACTTCGTAAAGTAGTCTATTGCTGCACACGTACTTGCGACCTTTTGCCGAAGGTGGGGTTACAAGTAGTATAATCAATACCCCCACTTTGTAAAGGGATCGTACAAGAACGACCGGAAAAGCAGTAGCCGGGATGAGCGCGCATTCTTCGAGTATACACCGACAAGGATGACACTTTTTGACCGATCTCAATACAATCTTTTGAAAAATCGAGGGCCAAAAAGTATCCAAAGACGTTAAAATATTTTGGGTACCGTAGCAAGCCCGTATAAATGACCCCCATAAGCTCCACCGTGAGAACTCACTCGAGCGACGTACCTCGCCTGCCGTCGTAGAGCATAAATGGCTCAGATTGAACCAACCCCTCGACGAGCGTAAGTAAAGCATCACCAATAATCCAACATTTCGGCTGGCGTGATTTCGAGCGCTACGACGCTCATCTTTCGAAAAAGTAGAGGGAAACTTCAGCACTCGAGATACACACATGATATCACACCAAGGATCCGTGAAGAGATAAGAAACAAGTGCTCGTTTGGAAAGGACTCATCATGCATCATTGCTTCCACGGTGGCAACTCTGAGGACTCGACTCCGCAAAAACTAATGATTTATTGGACTTTGGCAGTACATGGAACTCAAGATCAAATTCCGTCAAAATCACAATCCATCTATTATATTTGCAATCACTCGCTTGCCGCAGGACAACCGAAATGGATTACAGCCTGCCAAAACATAAGTTTTCGCGATGGCACAGTGTAATGCCGTGAGTTTCGCCGAATGTGGCGCATGAACTCGTCAAGCTAAGGCTAACTTTTCTATCGGAGGTACCGAAGCCGAGTCCCACTGCACCCCGACTACGATAGTAAATAACATGCTCCGCAAGAGCATCATCCTCCCGAACCAGAACCATGTACCAATGGTAGATTCGTCGCCGCGATACAAAAGAAAATCTCCTCGCTATAATCGAGGATTCAAGAAAGGAGCAGTAGGTCGAATGCCTTTTTCAAAGCATCAAATGAGCGCGGAGCGTAGTCGTCCCAAAGAAAAGGAACTCCTTTCTTCAACAAAGCCTCTATATATCCCTTTGGTAATCTCGTGCATAATCGACGATAAAAACTCCGAAGAAAATTAGACTTTTCCTCGAGACTTTGAAGCCGACTTCGATGGAAGACTGGGAGGCAAACCGAAGCATTGTCTCTAACCTTTGAAGGGATCTACTTATCCCTTCCCTAGACACAATGAATCCCAATAGCCGACCGGATGTAACCGCGAAAACACACTTGTTCGGATTCAATCGGGACTTCTACAAAACGACATCTTTCAAATATTTGTCGGAGGTGACTCGGATGATCCATCCTCTTCGAGAATGAGCAACTAAATCATCTAAGCATGTCCGATAATCTTCTTGATGTCGTGGAAGGCGTAAGATCATGGCTCCGCCGCAGCTGCAGCCCCGCGATTTTTAAGACCAAAAGGCATCTTCTCGTATGCAAAACGCACCTACAGTGGACAACAATGGCAAGTACTAGGTTGATCCTCGTGACGGATAGTACTTTGATTGCATCCTGGAGAAACCGCCCATGAAGGAGAAAATCTCGCACGGCCTAGCGACACTCTGTCAGTCGATCCGATCGATGAAATGGTGGGTAATTGCCTTTGGGACATGCCTTTATTTAGGTCTCTCGAAATCGATGCACACTCGAATCGCCTCGATTTTTACTCTACGGAACGGGTGAAAACCCGTCCGCCGTAGGAACAAAATGAATCCCGCCTTGCGCACATGTCAACCTTCAGACTTTTGATATTCCGCCGCGTCCTAGTGATTAAACTTGACAGCGGTTTTTGGCTCGACCCAGCTTGAAGCGTTTTCACATACGTCTTGATCTCGTCTCGGACACAGATGGGTTCGCATGCTGCATTTCCTCACAAGCACCAAGCAAATACATCCCTATACTCTTTGAAGAGCTCTCATAAAATTCTGAATCTCATCACGAGAACATCTCACCCAATGAAGACATTTCGACATTATTGGGATCCCTCGGAGATGTTCACACGGATAGTAGGAGAGATCACAGCGATGTTCCCTTCAAAGATAAAACTCGTGTTGGTGCCAAAGGGTTCAAGACCGGGTGAACAGGGACTCGTGAGATCGAGGACTTGGAAAACTAGTTTCAACTTTCGCTCAAGTCGTAGGAAGTAAGACCGATGAGATGCAAATCATCCCATGGTCTAGCCCATACCGCCGATGGCTTTCTCGTGATTGCCTCTTCTCGTATGGAAGAGTGGTAACAAGACAATCCTCGGGCCGAAGAAGAACTAAGCTTCCAAGCCGGAGCCACATCACCATCTAACCTCTTCCGGTGAAAGAGGAGTCGTGGACGAAGCTTTCGTAGAGTCAACAATAGACCGATATGCAATCTCAGTCAGCAGAACGAAATGCCACCCCACCCACCTCTGACCTTCCTCCAACGTGGCGCAGGAAGGTAAGGTCCAAGGGTCCAAAAATAATGAGTTCCCGAAGAACTCTCTTCGAAGAGGAGCCTGGAGGATGAAATAGCATTGGTTATGAACTGCAGAGGAGGAAAATCGAAAGTACCCATCAAGGAAGAATACATTCCAACTCCCCAGATTCTCAACATGTGCGCCTTGGCATTGACCGAACTTAGGAACATAAGGAGCCGGTAGATTTCGATTCGGGTCTCATCTCGAGGGACAAATTCAGCTTGGTCCAAGCAGACAATCCCTCCCTTCGTGAAACACACACACTCGAAATAATGAGGATGCAATGGCATCCATTTCATAAATCCACTCCTCCCCACAGCATAGGCTGAAAGTCCAAGGCCGCATCCACTACCTCAACCTCTATGTTGACGCTGTGCCCCAACACGACATGGGAAAAGCTCGCGACAACACCATGGGGTCCGTGAGAATGGTACATCGAACGGCAAGAAGAACAAGCATAAATGGAACAACTTTTGGGAGATCCAAGTGTCTTCCGAAAGACAGCCGAGAGACATCACGTACGTGGAAGCACCCTCATCAACAACAACCGCTCGAAATATACCGCACTTCCGATATGACGATTTAATATGAAAAGCCATGTGATGAGGAAGTCTCTTCTTAAAATTATTCATATATCAAAAGTAATCGAAGAGAATTTTGGATCAATAGCCCCAATGGCAAGTGAGCGAGCACTGCGCCGAGTCGACAAGACCGGGAGCACTAAAGTTGACATGGATAGGACATGGGCGACTCGCGCCGCATCTTCTGCTATCGAGTAGCCCTAGGCAACTCCTCGCGTTTGGATTAATCGTTGATCGCTTAGGAAGATGCTTTGCATCCGAGGCATAGACTCAACAAAGAAAGAGTTTTCGTGATGTGAAGCCTGTGCCAAAGAGGACGCAGAACTTCCTTAGCTTTCGAAGATTCTTCTCTCACATAATCACTTCGGATCTCGTAGCGATATCCGTTGAGCACTCATCATAAAAATGTTCGTTGGAATTTCCCTTCCCGGGTGCCGCAGAGCAGCCCAGCATTTTGGTTCGCGCTCTAACAACTAATTGCCGCCCTTTGAAAAGGGGTTTGTTAACACGTACCGGAACTAGGAAGAACCCCCGCTCGGGAGTAACAAGCGCCGAGCATCCCGACTAGGGCAAAGTGTGTGAGATGGTCTCCAAAGCATGTGCAGCTCGCACCGAAACTTCACTTTCTTTTTCTCCTTGACCCTCACCAACACGCTCGTTGGTTTTATTGCATTGCCCTTTCCCGTGCTTCGCCCTCTTCTTCTTATTATTTCGTCCTTTCTTCTTCCCATCGGATTGCTTTATTTCCTTTTGCATCGAAGCTTGGACAACATTTATGGACCAAGATCGGGAAGGTGAGGAATCAAGAAACGAGTACGCCGACTCGTAAGGAGCAGTATTGGGAAAGACAACTCGTCACAGCTTGAGAAAGCAGCGCGTGGCCGCACCACTATCGACCGATCCGACAAGCCCTCCGTCACCATGCGGACGAAAGCTAGGTTTTCGATAAATCGAATTTGGAGCGAGGAGAATTGGGAAAATACTGGTAAAGTACCCCGTACTCAAGAATAGATCGCTCGGTCGCTAGGCCCTAAAAATGGCTTCGCTCCTCGTAACACCCCGCGATAGGGATACATATTTTTAAAATATCTCGACCGCAGATTTCAAAACCACTCGAGAAGGAATTCTCCCGGAATATGAGCTTTACTTAAGCCTCTTCCTCTTCTCCTCCATTCTCTTCGAATGTGATCGTAAATGTGAGCTGTCCTCATCCCGTCAAATTGAAGCCAGAGTTCGGTCCTGCGCCTCACATCCGATAGGCAAATCGAAAAAGGTTCGTAAATGTGACAGCAAATCTCAGCTCTCCAAATGTAGTGAAACCGCCCCAAGGAGTCGCTGATATACCATTTGGCAAATGCGTTTCCAGCTAGGGTGCTGCCAGACACCTCAAACTCAATCGAATCATCAATCGTGGAGTTCGAAGAACACCACAAGTGGAAAGTGGCGATGTGGTCCGCTCGGATCCTCTCCATTCTTACCTTCAAAATTTGGAATGTCCGAAGGAAGTTTGGTTTCCGGGACCTCGCAGGCCACCCCGACTATAACGAATCGGTCACTAGTCAACTTTCGGACAACCGCAAGTTTATCGTTGCCGGTAAACCGTAAGCGAGGGCGAGCTCGAGGATTCCATCGTGGGATGGATTCCAACATTCTCAAAATAATATCCCGGATTTGATGGAGGCACCAAAGCCGCCAAAAAGGACCCCGTAGAAAGGAGAAGAATCCTTCTCCCACAGCCGACGTGCAAAGCCCGGCACCCGCGCCGAAGTGTTAAATGAAGAGGAGCGCCCTCGGCTAGGGGTTCCAGGCATTAGACAAAGGAGAAAAGGTCCGATAAGCACCGACGAAGGGAAAGAAGCATTCCCTTGATGACTCCGTTGCAAACTCCATTCCCTGCACCGTAGTGAATACGTGTTCCATCTTGTAAAAGTAGTCGGTCCTTTTGCGCACCAGGGTTAAAACTCGGGGTCCGGGATGTAAATCAGAAGGACCCTAACGAAGGATTCGAACCAGGAATGTGTTCGGGCTCCGAAGGGGAACCCTTGAAACCAAGCTGATCCACCAGCCACATGCTAGACATGGGCGTAGGATCCCACTTTCGAAGCAAGCCGGAGAGCGAGCAGGTGATTCCCCACCGGAGGGCATCCGAACAAAAAGGGACCGTAATGAGAAGCATGCTGCCTGGGTGAAACCCGCAGCCAAACACAGTTGAAAGCACCAGAAGCAATCGAAGATGAAGCACATGGTGCCCCCTCGCTTCACCAGCAAGGTGAGTCCGACGCCTCGGCAACACTCATGAGAAGCCGCGTTCCTAGCCGGCGGCCATCGTGTAAAGATAAGAATGATACCAAGATCTCGGTGGTCTCTTCCGACTCGTCCGATGTACCGAACAACCAACGGATAATCTGTAGGAGGGAAGAGGAGATGGACCTCAGTAGCAGGAGGCCTCGTGTATGTCTTCGATTTGAAAATCTTCTTCGTGAGGAAACACAAAAACTCTCGCGAGGTGATGCCGATGCGCTCCTCTCGAACCGACACCGTGGACCGCCCATGAAACCTTCAGCACCTCCGTGGAGGATCCCTCCGCCGCGTCGACGCCACGTGGTGGTAACCACCTACTGGGCACTCCTACGCCTTCGAAGAAGCGTTCGGACTCTCGGAGGACGGATTCTCTCGAACGACGAGGCGCTTGATCGGCCCACTTTTATAGAAATTTTAAATTAGACTAAAAAAAGTGTAAAGCCAGGCAAGCTAGGAGCAAAGAGCACCTCACCAAAATAAAATCCCCCGAGATACAACAAGAAAACGCCTTCAAGTATTTCCGCTCCGTGATGAGGATCGTACACCACACACAGGCAGCGAAATATAGGACCTCCCGAAAGCGCTCCTCCGATGATTAGGCCCCGCAACAACTAGCGAAGGTATCGTAAACAATTACGTCGACCCTCCTAACGACAACCTTTGCCGGCTCAAGCACCCAAGCTTCGCAAGGGCACCCCGTAAGCTGCGCCTGAAAGTGATGCGATCGTTCGCCCTCAGTACCACGGTATTCGCAACACTGTGGAACCTCAGGAGTGGCAACTATGGACACCAATCCATATCGGGCCGGGTGGAACGGTCCTGAGGTCGCATCCACCAACCTGGAGAGGGGGTATCCCTCTTCTCACTCCTTCACTTCCTCGCGCTGACTCTCGGATGAGAGCTCACCACCCTAACGGAGTTGGATTTCACTCAATTAATCAACTTACTATGTTTGTTTGAGCGGCTGGAGAGTTAACTCCTCCACTCACCTAATAAATTTCCAAGGCCCTGCTAACCTAGCTAGTTGGTGAATGACACTTAGAAAACTTTCTAGTTGATTTTATATGAACCGCTTTATTTTAATGGGCTCGTTATGTTAAGTCACAAGGATATGGAGATGAAACGTATGGTGATTTGACGCGTGAAAGAAATTAATAAAAACTTAACTACATGCACATGCAAACGCTTATTTGTCTTTCGATGAAAAGTAATCTCTATGGCTGTGTTCTACGAGACTAAAATTGTATTTTTCTTTTCAAATAGCAACCCACACTACAAAAACTAAGAAACCGACCAGAAATGCCGAAATGCACCTAATGCAAATCACTACAAGCATGCAAATCCTAAGATGCAAAAATCTCTAAAAACAAAGTGAAATTTCCCAAAAGCCCTTTCCGCCTTTGAACTCTTTTGATGGCTCCGCAAAGCTAGTTCCCGAAATCAAGAACTTCCTAATAAGAAGACACCAAAAACCGCTTACAAAACAAGAAGAAGAAATCAAATGACAATCCCTTCCTCAAAATCAAGCCAAAAACTAGAAGCAAGAAACCCTCACAAAAAGCTTCAAAAGATATGGCGACAACCAAAACAAAAATGCAACAACAAAAACAAAAACAAAACAAAGTGTTTTTTGAGTTTTGAGAAGGTAAAACAAAAGCAAAGCAAATTGTTTTTGAGCTTTTTTAGTTTTATAAAGAGAGAGCTTGAAAAAGACCAAGCACAAATATCAAAATCCAAACCAACAAGACCGAATTTCAAGCACAAACTTCAACAATGCTCCCAAACCTTATAAGGCTAACTCAGTAGCAAGATCAATAATAAGAGCAAAAATACGACCGTAAAACTCACCACTCACCCTAGACAGAATAGTGCAAACCGTCAGAAACAAAAACTTCGAAGAAGCAAGAAAAACTCTTCAAAAGTAGCAACAAGACCTAGCTCTATTGAACTCAAAGAAAACCAATCAAGAAACGAGCAAAAATCGTAATGCGAAGCACAACACAAAGATAGGAATTCGAGCAAACGCAAAGCAGTTCTCACTCGTTCGATAAAGCAGAATAGCCAAGAATGCTCGTAAAGCTATCTTGGTACTCAATCCGTAAGTGCTAGCACCGTAAACAACACTTTGCCAAAAAGACTAGTTTTCAAATCAAACGAAAGAGAGAAAAGACAAGAAACCACTTCCTTCACACTCACGTAGAGTACGTAGACACCGTAGAAAACAAAGTGTCTCGCAGCCTAGAAAGGACCAAAAATCAAAAAAACCCAAAATGTCGGGACCGCCAGGTACGCTACTTCTGCAAGCTTAGCAACAAGCGTGCACACGCCGACTCGTTAAGCAGGAACTACGCGTACACGCCGGGTCCCCAGGAAAACTCGCGTGTATACGCGACCGTGTGCATAAAAAGAGCGCGTATGGAAAGGTAAATACATAAACACAAAGGATCAAGCTCGGAAAAGAAACCAGGATTTCTCAGACCGGCTCGTAAAAGTAAACTCGGATCGCAAATGAAAGTCAAAACTCGCGCAAGACCTCATCAAACAAACTCGAATGACCACCCAACAGAGGAATCACAAGACGTGATCCCCAAAGGGAGTCGCCATATCCGTTTCGCGGGAATATCACCCTAGGAGGTCTCGTTGGCGCAACCTCCACAGATAGGCATGCTACTTAATAAGGACTGCACACAACCATGCATGTTCGTACGGCAACTAGAGTAGAATGAGAAAGTTACTCCGTAGGTCCTCACTTCGTTGCGAAGGCAGCGCGTCCAAACGAAGAACTGCCCTCCTTTCTAACCCGAAAGACAAGAAGAAACAAGCACGAAGAACCGCTGTACAACGACATATCTACTCTAAATGTTAGCGAAATCCATAGTAAAACATTAAATAGATCATAATGAATGCTTAAATAACAATTTTCACATACATATAAGCATACGCTAACACGTATATTTCCAGAAATCGCATGCTACTGGCAGATGTAAATAGCATGTACAAAAGTAACGAGTGGAGAGATCACCCGATCCCTTCCACGCGCCTTTCGAGCAAACCTCACGTCGTCGTCCGGTCCGTCCGACTTTGCCTCGCTGCACATCTCCTTCCAAACTCGGCGCCGAGATGACATGTGGAGATGAGCATCTCAAGGAAACAAGGGTTTCCCTATAATGAATCGGGGAAAGTGCAAGGTGGAGGCACCAGGACCGAGACTTGGATAGGGAATACCAACAGAGTATAATATCACAATCTCTCTCTCTCTCTCAGCCGATGCACATGAGGGGCGTTTATACTCTCCAAGCAGTTTCAATTAGCCTGGAGACATGCACACAGTGCCGTGGTTGAACCACCTCCGAGTAACCACATCGACCCAGCCGCAAAATTACAGATTTTTTATATATTTTTGTAATCATTTTCACTGGCATACGCAAAGTGCACTTTCGGACCCGCGTAGGCACGCGGCACGTGCATAGTCGCAAAGTATGGGTACTCTACACCTGTTTTTACGTGAATTTGTCCAAGTCTGTAGGAATGGGTGCCCAAAACCATATAAGCAATCATGAATCATATCAAGGTGAGAAATGATGCTATAACAGTAATCACATCTGATAGCATCATATCAACCGACATCGTCCTAGTGCGAGGCCTTGACTAACAACCCCATCTCTCAACGAGACAATGGGCTATAATTTTGGTGAGACACATGACTTATAGACACCATAGCCATTGTCTCTCCAAGGTACATACTCCACCCAGGTGTTCCTAGAGTATGGACTTTTTGGACTATTCTTCTCTTGGGTAGCCAACCCTCAAAGAATATCAGTCCTCGACTTCTCTTATCTTGAATGCTCTATCTCATCCTCAAAGAGTATCGAATGCCAGATGATTACCCAATCCCCCATTCTGTATTCCAGTTGAAGACCAAAATGTTGTGTTTATCCATTCTCTCCACATGGCCTTCACTAATACTTACGGTTGTTAGTCCTGGTCTAGTGCATGACACATGTATTAGAGAATCGCACATATCACTCCCTCTCAACTCAGGAAGGACATATTTCAAGTTTCTTCCAAGTAAGAAACTTGCCACCAAGCTCCCTCTCAACCAAGGTCCTACAACAACAATCCATCTACTCATGAAAAACTCCTCCCCTCGATGTCATGCATTTCGATATTGAGGAATGTTCAACTTCTGGCTTCATAGGGCATAGATCATCCATCGCTTTTAGTCACGAGTCATGTCCACTATCATAAAGTGATTCATCAATCTTTCTCATCTAGTCCACCGTTATGGCATGCTGCTTTCCTACGAATCATCTCCAAGGATCATACATCCTTTCTCATGATTAGCAGCCCTGCACAAATTCATCCAGATAAACATATACATATGAACTTTTAAGACAAAAGTTACCTCACTGATGATCTTTCAACATGACAACTTGTTGTAGGCATCAACATCCTTTATTCTGATTGACATATCTCCTAATGATATGTTTAGTCAAGGGTCTTCTTCTTTACCAGACTTTTGTCAGAGTATACATATCCTCCCAGGAGATCTCCTAATCACATCTTCTTGGATTTTGGATGATAACTGCCCCTTGACATGGTTGCATTTCATGATCTATTCCTTTTTGCACATTCTTCATTCCCATGAACTTACACATTTTCCATTTCCTCGTTCATATACAACCAACTCATATTCCATGAGGATATATATTATGTTAATTTCATCGGTCAGTGCACCGAGAGATCCTCCTTCATAAATCATACTTCTAAATATGGAAGTCTGTTACCTGCAACCATATTACATGACTTAAAAGCATCCAGTGTCAGCATATAAATATATACATGCCTCATACTTTTATCATTTAAGTCATCCTGTAGCAGTTTTACTAGAATGAAGAGCTTCATTCCCTTGACCTGCTTCGTTCATATGTCATCACATCCCAAAATTATATTTCCATGATGATCCTTGATCTTAATGAATGCCTTCCATTAGTATTGTTATCAGAGAGGTTTTCCCGGATATGCTTCACCAAGAGCTCCTACCATGCTTTTATCACGATGCCATAATATACATTTCTCCCTATCATGCTATTTTACAACCAATAGAAATCACTTAAAGGAGAAGATGATCTCAATCATAATGGAGATCCCTCGCTTCTTCTTTCTTAGATTTCTTTTCATCAAGTTCTTCTCTTATATCTGAGACATGTGATTCTTCCTTTTTCCTCTTGTCCTTTATAAATTTAGGACAATATCATTTATAATGCCCAAGATCATTACATCCAAAGCATCGTGCTTTGTCCATATTTCTCTTCTTATTTGGAGGACCAATTTTACCGACTCTTCCTTTCTTCCTGGACAGGGTATCAAAGGCTTGATTCCCTACACTTGATCCTGCTTTCAATCTTGATTTTTCTATCTTACCTCGAATTTGGAATGGCATGGCTTCTTCTCTCCCATCTATGCTGGAAGTGGAACCTCCCCATTCTTTCGGTAAAGTATTTTGGACCATAGTGAGTATTTCTCTACCAGACATTACTCCTCCCAACTTCAGTAGTTGATCTCATATTACGAAAATATCCATCAGATATGTAATTATCCTTCCTTCGATATTCTCAATTTGTATAGTTTTTTTCTCAGGGATGTTGTTTCCTTTGTAGAACCTTTCAAGAATAGTTCCACCAATTTATCATATATTTATTTTGAGGATTTTAACTTTCATACATAGGGAATGAGAGAGTATTTATGGATTCTATAAGAATCCTTCGGTTCCTTATGTCTCCCTTCATGTATTTGATATTTGCTAGAATGTCTTCTTTTGGAGGTTGAGTTGTAGATCATTCTATGAAGCCCATAACTTCATTTTCAATTACCTTTAGATCTGTTCTTTTCTTCCATGCATTGAAGTTTGATAACCCGACCAATTTGTTTCTTTCTATACAATAAGTCATTTTGATAGATTTAGATAAAGTCATAGATACTTACTTGAGTGAATGAATTTCTCCTTCAACAACTTCCTTGATGATGAAGAAGGAGTTAGGAGCTTCTTCTAAGATAAAAATCTTCAATTGAGGTGTTCTTGAATCTTTGATGGCAAGGGATATCTTCAAAAGATGATGTCCTCTTCAATCAATCTCTTGAATGAAAATATTTGATGGCAAAGATTATTTTCTTGAAAATTTGATCCTTAGAATGATATGAAGATATTTCTCGAAAATAACTTGAGAGTCTTCCTTGCAAACTGATTTGAATTTTCACCCTAACTTTGACTTTTGCTTCTTGGAGTGTCTCTTTGTCACGCAGCCCTTGAGTTCAGTTCTTAGATTTGATACCATGTTGAGAATTTTGAGGGCTGGAGATTAATTCAAATTCTCTTCTTGATAATTACTTGTTAACTTACTTGGGTTACTTATGTCTTTTCTTCTTTAGCTTATTTAATCTTTCATCAAGTCAATTATCAAAATACACAAGACACACAAATTAGGCTCCTAGAGCTAGGGCAAAACCTCTCCCTCTTGGAGAGGAAAAACCACAAGAAATTCTTCTTATAGATTTTAAAATTACAGGTACCATGACCCAAACCTAGACCCTTGACCTATGAATGCCTCCAAGACCTTGTCTGTTCTTATTTTCTTGCCTTCAACACTGACCCTTCTCTTCTACTCCAATCTACACTGTTTTTCACTAGTACTAGAGAGCTCGGGCTCTACATCTTATTACTTAGTCAACACTTAGATACTTAATCTTCTTCACCTAGTCCTTCAAATAGATCCTCACTTTGTTCACTATCTTTAATCTTTCATATAATACAAGTTCTCCTCATAACTTGATGACATACAAATGGTAAGAAATCCTTCTATAATATCACCGCAGATTTTACTTGAGATGAGGTGTAGTGATATCCGCAACTTAACCCTGTGCTTAGTCTCTGTAATCCATTCTTATCTCTGTGCTATTTAACCCTATGAAATCCATATCTATATGTCTCCTGAAATCCACATTTACATCACAGAGAAATCCACAATTTCCTCCACAACACAGTCAACAATCAACTTCAAATTATGCACATATAGATCCGCACTTCATCACAGATAATATCTGCACATTATCATAGTGAAAAACCCGCACTTCTTTTGCAGAGATAATCCGCACTGCACTTCCGCACTACAAATGCAGAGATGATCCGAAATTATATGTTTTCATCGAAGGCTACATGGGTGTATGTAGTTGTTTTCCTATGTATATAAGCTGACATGACTTGATGAACCAATGTGACTATTTGGGAGTTGGCATGACTATTATGAGGCTGACTTATAGTACATCATTTAATCTTATGTTACAGCGTTTGAGTGAGGGCTGATAGAGCCATTCTTCCATGGTTTCTAGGACAATCTCTCGGAGCATTTCATGAGACTTAGATCCTTCATATATATAAGACACTTAATTACATTTATCCCTAGAAGACAAAACCCTAGATAGACATCAAGAAGAAGTCTATTAACCCATAATAAACTCTTTCTCATGAAACCCATGAAGTAAGTACAAAATACATTTTATTATCTTTTGTCTTCTACTTTTCATAATTAAATAGTCAATATCAAAACCAATCCTAGTTACTCTTTTCAACATGACCCACTTGCAAATAAAACATATTTTATATATTTTTTAAATCCACTTTGGGCTTACGCCATCTTTACATCAAAATATTATATTTTCAAAATATATGCACAAAGAGTCTCTTGACTATATTTTTCTCCTTTTTCCTTTTTTCTTTTCACACACATATATATATTTATTTTTGCATGTATAATTTTTTTAATTTTTTAACTTTTAATTTTATTTATTTATTTATTTTATTTTATTTATTTATTTATTTTTTTCAGAATAAAGGAAAACTGACTACAACAGTGACTCCACCTAGGGATAGTGTTTTGGAATAAAAAAACTTGCAATGAATAAGCACATCAGATACTTATAATGAGCACATCGATATTTACAATGAGAAAATAAATGATTCTCAATATTGGAAGTAATGTTTCAGATACTGGCCATTGACATGCAGATGCAACAATTCTCCATCAAGATTTTCTAGAATGAAGGTGTCGTTACCTCATACTTATGTTATTTGTAAAGGTCCAAACCATAAGGGGTCAAAATTGACATTTTTACCTCTTTCCTCTCTTCTGACATCCCACCTCAGAACAAGGTCTCCACGCTGAAAAAGTCTACCCTTGGCCTTCCAATCAAAAGAAAATTTCATATTCTCTTGATAATTGATCAAATTTCGATCCACTTGTTCTTTGCTTTCACTCAATTACACCAACTCATTTATTCTTCTAGTCATAGGATTAGGTTCTTCCTCGACATCATGAATTAATGATGTTATTGGCTTAGCTAACTGACTAGGAAATAATTCTTCCATTCCATATACTGGTTCGAAAGGTGACTTCCCAATGGACCTTTTAGTTGCTACCTTGTTTGCCAACAAATCAAACTTAAGTTGGGAATCCCAGTTCTTTTTGTTTTATACAATAGTCTTGTTCAAAATTGTTACCAGAGTTTTATTAGAGGACTGTGCCAGCCTATTTCCTTGTGGATAATAGGTGGTAGAGTGATTTAGAATAACATTATATTTTTGGCAAAAGTTAACTAGCTTTGCAGATTTAAATACCCGAACATTGTTTGTTACCAACTTTTTAGGACAACCAAATCTAGCAAATGATTTTTTTTTTGCAACAATTTAATCACCACTGAATCTATTGCATTTCAAGTTGGAATGGCTTCCACCCATTTGGTAAAATAATCAGTGACTGTTAAGATCCACTTGTGCTATCCACTAGAAGGTGGGTTGATTTCCCCTATGAAATCCAACCCCCATTGCCTGAAAGGATTTCCTACAAATACTGGAATTAATCATAGTGGTGACAAATTCTTATTTTTAGCAAAAATATGCCATTCTTTGCAACATTTTACCAACCTATACACATATTAAAACAGGGCGGGCCACTAAAAACTAGACTTTAGGATTTTGTGTGTTGTAACTCTCCAACTGTAATGACCCCCATAGGCACAACCATGATATTCATTTATGATTTCAGTCATTTATTCCTCTGTTAAACACAACAAAAAAACACCAACATGATCCCTCCAATATAATTGACCATTTACAATAACATATTTTTGGGCTTTCATTCTTAAGGCTTTATATTTGCTCTATCAAAATTTGACAGACAACTTAGAAATAAAAAATAGTGGACAATATTTTTATACCGATCAGAACAAAGATATTTATAAGCAATTGTACTATCTTGTTCATTGGATTGGCATTCTCCAACAATTAGATTTAGTTCATAAATTTCAGCCAATAAATTTATCCCCACCGCTTGGTAATTAGCTTCTATCAAGATCTTGGTTAACCTCTGTTCCTTTATCAGTTTTGTTGGCTTGATATCCATTTCATACTCTTGTCTCTTAGCTATCCATTTACCTCTTCTCCCTTCACCGTCCCCTTGCGTTAGTAGATCTTTGACAATTGTATTAGGTACATATGAAGTAATATCGGGTTGTAAAATATATGTGCTAAACACTTTTAAAGATTTAACAAGGACATAGGATTACTTCTCTAAAATTTTGTATTTTTGTTCTACATCCCTTAGTACCTGACTAAAGAATGCCACAAGTTGCTCCTTGTTATCTTCATTATTTTGCAAAAGCAATGTTGTAATTGTAGTAGGAGAATCAAAAGAGAATTTTTGAAAAGGCTTTTGATAATCAGGACTTATGAACACATGAGCTTCTCCAAAATACTTCTTAATCCTTGAAAAAGGTTCTCTCGCTCTTGGAGTCCACTTGGCTTTTGCATCCTTATTTAACATATTAGTAATTTCCTTTATAATATTTGCATATTTTGGAATAAATCTCTTGAGAAAATTTATTCTTCATAGGAAAATATGTATATCATTTTTATTTATGGGTAAAGGTATATTATTGATTGCTTCCATACGTTTTGGATCAATTTTAACTCCTTTTTTTGGTACAATATGCCCCAATAATTTCCCTTATCTAATATAAAAATGTGACTTTTTAGGAGTGAGAGATGGCCCACTTTTTCTATATTTCTCAAAAGTCAACTGCAAGTGTTCCAACTGTTCATCATCAAATTTATAAAAAAATGTAATATCATCCATATATATAACTACAAACTTATATTTTTCTCCAATAAAGGCTATATCCATAGCACTCTAGAAGGCATCTCCAACTTTCATCAAACCAAATAGAATCTTAGCATACATAAAAGTCACCCATGCTGTTGTGAAGGCTGTCTTATTTTGATCATCTCGATGGAAAACTATTTGGTTATATCCATAAAACCCATCAATCATTGATAACCTTAAAGAGCCTACAATTTTTTGCAAAATGTGATCCATTTTTGGAATACAGTAGTTTTCCTTTAATGATGTCTTGTTCAAATTCCGGAAGTCCACACACAGTATAATCTCCCCATTCTTCTTCCTCACAGGCACCAAATGTGCTACCCAATCTGAATATCTCAACGACACAATAATTTTCGCCCGAAGCAGCTTCTTCATGTGTTTTTCAGTGGAAGGAAGCAACATAAGGTTAATCTGTCTAAGTTTTTGATTGTATGGCTTGGCCCCTCATTTTAGTAAAATCTTATGTTGTATAATATCTCTATTATATGTCTTTAGATCTTCATAATACCAAGAAAAGTTATTAGAATATTTCTTAAACATATCAACATACCTATGTTTGTAGTATTCTGAAACACCCTTTGCTAGTTTTATAAGCTTAGGCTGCTGCTCAGTGCTAATTTTGCACTCCTCCATGCCATCCTCCCAATTCTACTTCGTAACATTGACAAAAACATCATTTGCATCAAATAGTCTCTCCAAAGGAACCAAACCCTTTGGAATCATGTTTCCCTTTAGTGGCACAATTTTATGGTCTGCAATAGAATCCTTCCAAGGTAAATCATCTTCAATTTTTTCTTCTTCTTCTTCTTCAACATTCTCAGTTTGTTCTTCTTGATCAATTTTTTAGGAAGAAAACTCTCCAACTATCTCTAAAAATATTTTAATTTAATCCTCATCTTCAAATACCTGCCAGTAATTTACATTGACAGGTATGGAATTCTTGCATCGAATTTCAACTTCAATGTACATCAATTTAGGATTTTGTGCAGGTTTAAAGGTACTAATTGCCAGCAAGTGAATAAGCCAACCAGTTTTTTTCCCTTGGAAAAAAATGAATATTAAATGTTGCAAATAAATTGTCCACTAAGTCCCACACTTCATTCAGGTAAGCTTTGAGCCTTGGGTGTTTTGTTTTGCATTGACCTCTTATTTTCTTTACCACCAATTTTGAGTCTCCAAACACAAACAAGCAGTCAATCTTCAGATCCTTGAAAGCCTGCAAACCAAGAATCAGAGCTTCATATTCTATGATATTGTTTGTGGAATCAAACTCCAATTTGTATGAAAGAGGGATCATTTTACCCTTTAGGGAAAAAGCTAAAACCCCTGCACCATTTCCTTCCTTGGAATATGCACCAAAAAAATAAAGCTTCCAAACAAAATTCTGTATTGCTTCTTGTTTTCAAATTGGTTGAGGAACTTGCACCGGGGTGTCCTCAGCAATTTCATCTTTTACTTCCAACATGAAACATAAAAAATCCTTATCTTGACTATATACTGGGGAATTACTTGAACTCCCCTCTTTTGTGATTCTCTTAACAAATATGGACTCTCGATATAACCTCCTTTATTCTCCATGGAATATTGGGATTATAGCATAAGTTAAATCCAACTTCAGAACTCCTCTGAGCTTCGTGCCCTAAGATTTGGAAAGCAACATTCTAAATCTTGTTGAGATGTCAGCAACCACTACATCCATCAAAATAATCTTGACTGGGATTTTCGCTAAAGATACCACCGAATCCTTTATCAGGCCTACACTCTTTACTCTTTTGAGTCAAAGGAATATAGATCTTTATATGGTTTAGTGATGTGTAAATTCAAATACTACATAAGAGAAAGAGGCATCAAATTATGAGAAACCGCTAAGTCAAGCATGCAATTGTGCAGCATGAGATCATGAATTAAAAGGGTAATATAAAAAAGAGGTTTGGTCGAGTTTCGTTTTTCCACATGAGGACGAAACATCATCACTGGCCTTTATTCTTGCAAATTGATTGTATCTGCAGTTGCAATAACCTTAAACAGATTAATGAAATATATGAGCTGCTTTCTATAAGCATGTTGTTTTGCTAACTCTACCAATGCGAGTATAATATTCACCTTCTCTAATTCCTTCTAAAAAATGAAACAATGCACACTCTTCTCTGCCTTTGCTTGCTCTTCCTCCAGTGTTTTTATATTTTTAAACTTGCTATTGACCGAAAGTAGGCTAATTTGTTTGTTTCTCCTTATTTACCTTGAAGGCTGCTGAATTTTGGAGGAATCTCTTTGTTGGACTGGAATAGTTTGAATTAGTTGTTTTCCCTTATCATTAGCCTTCTGAACAAGTTTCTAGGATTGCTACTCATTCTATCCTTGAGTTCTGGATCTCTTCCTCGATCTCAGATCATATTTCTTGTGCAATTAAGCCTGCGTCATATCTGTAAACCTTCTACAATAATTATCTATTTCTTCCTTGTCTAGAGAAACTTGAGGATCCAAATCAAGATTCTCCTCTCACATCGCTTCACCTTCTTCCTCTTCTGATAAGGTGGAATACTTAATTTTTTTGAAACTTTAAATTTTCCTCCAGTGCTTCCTCTTGTTTGTCTTGGTGGTATAAAGTAGGTTGCACTTGATCTTGCTTATCCTTCCTCTCCCTGTGCATAATTTATAGAGGAGGTCTTCTAAACTAAAGATTAATGTATCTATTTAGTGTTTGTTGAATCTACATAGGATGATTTTTATTCTCGAGCTTCATTTTCACCAACTTGTTAGACAAATTTCTAATGACCTTGGTCATCTCATCCAACTTCTGCTCCTGTGAATATTTCTGCTGGCCTAAAGACCCAACTTTATTTTTCGTTACTCTTATTTGTATGATCAATTTTTTATTTCAATTTAATAGTAGCAGACAAATTTTCCTCAATATCCAAGGCATCTATTTGAATTTGGTCTATAGTAGGGGATCTCCTTTCCCTCAAAGTCAAACTGAAACTTGATTCAAAAGCTCCTGTAAAAACCACCTTGGCAGCTATGTGAGGAGGTTTAATTTATGTTGGGGGAATGTTGTAAAGTTTATTAAATCTCGTAATAAATTTTTCAACCTCTTCACTTGACTTCCTTAAAATAGCATTAAACTCTGTTAGGAAATCACCATGATATTTTTTCTCTCCCCACCTTTGTATGAAGACATTTTCCAACTCTTCCCAAGTATTGATGAATTTTATGGGAGGGTTTTGAACCATTTTTTGGCCTCTCCATCCAGAGACTGTAAAAAAAAACTCATCACTACATCCAAATATTCAACATTTAAGTTCTCTGCAAAGGCACAGATAGCATCCACATGTTTTTCTGTTGTAATCTCATCCTCTCCCATGAATATTGGCAACAAATTTAGATAATCTTGAGGCATTGCGTTCATGGGTTGAGGTAAATTCAGAGGAGCATATCTGTTTCGAAAAAAGCCTTGAATCACCATATTTTGATTGGTGGGAGGGGGAAGACTCCCTGCTTGAGATGCGGTAAAAGGCGAAGGGACTACAGAGATTGGACCAGGATGAGAAATTGCAGGAATGGATTGATATGCAGTTGAAATATCAACAATTTTTATCTCTTCGAATTCTGACACAACATGGAAAGAAAAAGAAATAGATTCAAAGGAATTTTATTCAATAGTAGGCTTTGGAAAAGGAAAATGTGGAGGAGGAAAGTTCCGCTCTAAAAAATCCATGTTTCTTGAAATTTATTTAGAGTGTCCTTCAATGATATTATGGGAAAAAAAATAGAACTAGGGTTAGCCAAAGTAGGACTTGGGGTTTAGGAGATTTTTTTTCTCTCCAAACCCTTCTAGAAACAAGATTTTTAGGGTCAAATAGGGCTGGGGTTGTTTTCTAGGAAGTGTCTGACCGTATATGTGGTATTCTTGCTGTTAGGATTGTTGTTTTTAATTCCCCACTTGGTGAGAAAATACAACCAACACACTTTCTTTTCTCACCATACAAAGAAATGGTTTTCAAGAAAAACCCAGGGAAAAATAACTTCGTTCTTTGTTCCCTGGCAACGACGCCAAAAGATGTTGTAACCCTAGGGACAACCCTTCACTGAAAGGAGGCCAGTGCCTAGGACATCTATGAAAAATAGTTAAAAATTTGATCCAATGGATTAGTAAAATGCTCAAAATTCAAAGTGCTTGAAATTGGTGCCAAAATGAATATATCATCGCCCTGAATCCAACACAACTCTCTTCACTGAAAACCAATATCATATGCTCCTGATATCATGTTCTAAAATTTTTCTCAAACAACTAAAGTTTTAAAAGTTTAAGTTGCAGGTATGCTGAGTCAACAGTCTATACACTCACTAGGCATATGATTAGGAAGGGTGATTGTATTTTTATGGGCTAATGGCTGATTGACAAGTCTCATCATATTGTTGGTCAAATTTCTTGGGTTTTTATTAGTTAATGGTTCATTGACTTGGTCCTTTTAGGGAGAGCCATGTGGGACAATTGTTGGCTGCCACGTGGCCTCCTGTTGGTATGGTAAAATTTGGTATGGTCAAACAGGGCATCCATGAAAATTGAATACACAACCTACCAATCGGTAGCAAAACTCTCCACCAATATGTCTACATTGTTGCTTATAACCTATAGCGACGTCACCTATTTATAGTTTCATGAAATGGATATTGGGGGTCGGGGCTGGGGTTAATCCCTGGTCTCCAGTCCACCCAACCAATGAGACCACAGGTCAGGCGAGAAGGGGCGCGGGGTTAACCCTGGCCCCAAACCACGACACAACAAACTATAACATGCTTCATACCATAGTTCGTTGACATTTGTGGAACCGGTGATAACATTAAACCCATACCACATTCACTAGAGGGTTAGGTTATGACTTAGTGTGCGGTGTTGGAACCTCACCACAGTTATGCAACAACAGTCACAGAGATTGGTTTTTTTTTAATACTTGGGGTGATAATTCAAATTCCAGCACAATTCAATACCATAGTGCAACCACATTTATGGAGGGGTCAGTTAACTGGTGGGTTTAACCAAACCACACCAACTTGACCACAATTCGGGGTGGGTCAAACAGTTGGTGCATTTTTTGAACGATCCTCAACCAACTGCATCCAACGATGGTGAACCCGACAAGTGGACCATTTTGATCAGTTTTTGGGGGTCACTAGGCTTTTAAAGCAAGCAACAATTTGCACCTGAATCAATGCAAATCTCATCAATGCGGGCTAAATTTGTCATTCCACGTGGCTAAAAATTGCGGAAATTATAGGATGGATTGTAGGTGGGTGCGAATTGGAGGAAAATTAGGAGGAAAATTGTTCTGAAGCATAAATGAGTATTTTTTTGACCTTTTTAAGTGCAAAAAGAGTCGAACTAGTTACTGTTTTGGAGCCATTGGAGACAATATTTTTGCATTCTGAGCACTGCAAATACATGTAAACACATATTTTTGAGCATAATGAAAGAGACCCAACATTGGAAGTTGGACCAGGAGATGTAGCATAGGAGGGGTGAACTCCTCCATAATTTTTTGTCTCGTTTTTATGTTATGGTATTTTTGTCTTTGTTATTTTCTCCAAAATTGAGTTTAAAATCATCATTTATGTGTTAAGGAAACTTGTCTAATTTCATAAAAATATATATAATTTCACTTGCAACCTTTCATAAAAAACCTTCAAGTTTTCATACACAGATTAGTTTGGTATCAAAGCTTTGGTTTTTTGGTTGTATTGAGGGTTTAATTCTGTTGCAAGTGTTTCTAATGCTTACAAGGTTGAAGCTCAAAGGAGGAGAAGGAAAACTTGTAGGAGCAAGCCCTCAAGCTAGTTCAAGGAGAGCACATTTTCCACAACCTTCACCACAAGTTTCACCAAAAGCCTCACAAGTCATGACACATGAAGGAGAGCTTGAAAATATGAATGAGGATGAGAATGATTTTAGAAGATGATTTTAGGAGATCATGTTACTTTCATACATTCCCACGGAGGATCAGGATGCTGATATCTTGACGAAGGCGCTCACCAAGAGCAAATTCGAATACCACAGAGGCAGGATAGGGGTGGCAGATAATCCTTATCTTTTTGAGATTGCAACAAGATGATGAGCTTAGTGGAAAGGAGTCGCCTTCACTAAGTGGGCCTGCAGGCTATTTTTGGTGCAAAGTCTATTTTTAGACATATGGATCATGTTCTATGAGTTGCAATATGCTATTTGTGGATGGTTGGTCAAGTCAGAAAAAATAGATGGACTTCTATTTTTAGACATATTGGGAGGAATCTATTTTTAGATTGCCAGTCTAAAAATAGATATGTCGAATATTATTAGCTCTTAATAATATTTGGACTCTAAACATTATCTTATTCTCTTGGAGCACTTCAGTTAAGTGCACAGATGTGGCACAAGAGCTGACAAAAGGAATTATGCTATTCCTGAGGGTTAAGTGGAGCTATTGCATGGATACTTCAGTTAGAACTCATGTGAGAGAGTTTGGTGGAGTTGATTGAGGAAGTTAATGGAGTTGTGTTCAGTTTAACTAATCTAAACATAGTTGAGCTATTTGTATCTAGTTTAAATAATTGATACAATTAGTGAGAGTGGTGTGAATTAATTATTAATTAATTCACTAATTATAAACTCATTAATCAACTAAATAATACATCAGTTAACTTCAGTGCATGGACAGTTTCAGTGGAGACAAGTGCAGAAATAGGTGAAAGAGGAGGTTAACTATCAGTTGTGACTATACTGTTGCTATTTTAAACACACAGATAGGTGGAGAAGCCCATGAGGATTGTGCAGTACAAGCCAGGTGGTTTATCTATTTAATGAAGCCATCCCATAGCATTGAAAATGCAATAGAGGCTGGCTATCAAGTGGCAAAATATTGGAGCATGTGTTTTTCTAGATCTAGCTTGATAGTGTGTAGCAATTGAGGGTGTGCATGAGAGCTTGTGAGGAGCTTTTGTACTATGATTGTTACATGATCTCCATGACATATAATATACGGATAGTTGGGGTTTTCAGCTTTAAGCTTTCCCATTAAATACTGTGTTCATATGTGTGATTGTTTGTGGTTTTAATGTATGCATGCAATTGATTTTATTTTCACATGTGATGATCAATGGTAGAAGAGATTCTGTATTGTGCATGAAGCTAAAATAGTTTGTGATCAGGATAATCTCGGTGAATAATATATCAGTTATTCAAATTTCTACATCAACCTCTTCTCAAACACCTCCACATTCTCCAAAGGGAAATGGTAAAACTCCATTTTTAAAAATTGACATAAATTTTGAATTTCCTATGTATAATGGAGAGGTAAATGTTGAGAAATTAGATCATTGGGTTCACCAGCTTGAAGTGTATTGCAGGATACAAAGGATCAAAGATGATGAGACCAAGATTCAACTTGCTTCGTTAAGTTTGGAAAGTGCAACACTCATTTGGTGGGAAGCCAAAACACAAGAGGACATCAAGAAACGAGGTAAGATCATAAATTCTTGGAGTGATTTTGTGGTTGCATTAAGATGGAAACTTTATCCTTTAGCATACATGCTAAAAGCTATAATGGATTGGAAAAAATTCAGGCAATTAATGGGTCAAAGTGTGCAAATTTATACCCAATACTTTAGAAGGAGAGCATCGATATTGGGTGTAGATTTATCCTCTTAAGACACTTTACTCAAATACATTGGAGGTTTACATATCTACTTGAGACACACTATTCTCATGTTAAACCCTACAAATTTAGATGAGGTTTGTGTACAAGAAACACATATAGAAGCAAGAGGTAAAAGTGTTCCACAAGAGGGCAGCAAAAGGCCATTTAAGGGTGGAGACAAAGGAAAAGGGAAGAAAAATGCTTCCATTAAGAAAGAGGGAGAAAAATTAACATGCAAACACGTTTCAAAGGAAGGCCATGAAGATATCACTGTTAGAAACTTCATCTTGAGATGAGACTCAAAAAATTTAGCAACAGAGGAAAAAATTACGACTGCAAGTACACAACATGATTTAGGATCCGATCTGGGAGATGAAACAAAGGTCACAACCATGAGATTGAAAGCTAAGGAAACCATTGCTAGTACTAGTTCTTCAAATAACCTCAATTAAACTCAAAATTAAAAGGAAATAATAGATATTTTCCATATTAGAGTTATCTGAAAACATAACAAAATTGATACTCTATTTGATAATGGTTCACAACCAAACCTCATTTCTAAAAACATTGCCAAGAAATTGAATTTGGAAACCATTACTCACCCTAAAATTTATCCTTTAGGTTGGGTGTGTGACAATGCAAAGTTGCAAGTAACTAGAAAACAAACTGAAATTCGCCATTACTGCAAACTTCATTGATGAGGTAGAACTTGATGTAGCGCCATTAGATATATATGGTATTGTTTTGGGAAGCCCATATCTTTATGACAGGAGAGCTATCCTTCATCGCCATGAAACCAAGTATCATTTGTTTAAAAATGGTATTGAGTACATTTTTAGAGCACATCACAAGAAACTAAATATTTCACTTGTGAATGTTGGACAAATGAAGAGGTTTGTTAACTCTAGCAAGAATTTTGTACTTTTGATGATCAAACCCAAGAATGATGTTGAGAATGAATCCTTTCAAGGATGTGATACAAAGTTAAAATCTGATTTGGTTGAGGTTGTTAACCAATATGATGATATATTTTAGGAGCCTAAAGGATTGCCTCCTAAAAGAGGAGTCCAACATGAAATCCAATTGCAACAAGATTGTCATCTTCATAACATTGGCATGTATAGGATGTCAGTGATGGAAAATGCAGAAATTAAGAAACAAACACAAGAGTTGCTTGATAAAGGGATCATACAACCAAGCACATCGCCATGCAGTTCACCTATTGTTTTAGTGCCAAGGAAGGGTGGTACATGGTTCATGTGTGTGCACTTCCGTACATTTAACAAGATTATGGTAAAGAATCATTACCCTCTTCCTAAGATCGATGATTTACTTGTTCAATTGAAAGATGTTGTGTATTTCACTAAGTTGGACTTGAGGAGTGGCTATCATTAGATTAGGATCGTTGAACGAGACATATGGAAGATAACATTCAAAACAAATAAAGGTTTGTTTTAATGGTTGGTTATGCCCTTTGGGATTTGTAATGCTTCTGCTACATTCGTGCATGTAATGAATGATGTTTTAAGGCCTTTTCTAAATGATTTTGTGATAGAATACTTAGATGACATATTAATTTTCAGAATATCCCGTGAAGAACATGTCATGCATGTCAAGCAAGTGTTAGATGTATTGAAGAAAGAACAATTGTTTTTAAAGATGTCAAAATGTGAATTTGGGAAAAATTCTTTAGTATACTTGGGTCATATTGTTGGAGGAGGTGAGTTGAAAATAGATCCCTCCATGGTTAATTTCATTTTGAATTGGCCAAAGCCCAAGACAACGACAAAGGTTAGAAGTTTCTTGGGAGCGACCCAATATTCGAGAAATTTTATTTTTGACTTTTCTTCCATTGCATGCATTGACAAGTGTGAAGCAGGTTTCTCAATGGGGAGGAAAACAACAAAAAACATTTGATGCATTGAAGGAAAATATCAGTTCAACACTTGTACTTTCACTTCCTGTCTTGAGATAATCATTTGAGATTAAAATTGATGTAAGTGACTATTCCATTGGCGCAGTCTTGATGCAACATGGTAAGCCCATTTGTTTTCATTTATAAACTTTTAATAGTGCAATGATTAACTATCCTACATATGACAAGAAATTGTATGCAATTGTGCAAAGTGTGAAAAAGGGGAAACGTTACTTGATGGGTATGGAAACAATCATTCACATGGATCATCGGCCATTGCAATAATTGCAATCACAAACAAATCTACAACAAGTGAGGCACTTCAGATGGATGGTTTTTATTCAAAAATTCCACTTGGTGATAAGGTATAAGAAAGGTATCTATAACAAGGTTGTTGATATGATTTCTAGACCAATTTTTAGTGCATCCATTATTCTTAAGCATAATGTTGTCATGCATGAGAGCTATGTTGAGAAATATGCTTTAAATAATGATTTCAAAGATGTATATGTGACTTTTTTTCAAGGTAACCAAGTAGAGGAATTGGACTATCATGTGCATGATAAATTGTTGTGTCATCTTGGAAAGTTATGTATTCCACAGGGAGAGAGAATAAACATCATAAGGGAAGCACATACTTCTCTTATTGTTGTTCATTTCGGTGTGGGTAAGATAGTGGCACAATTACAGAGGTATTTTTACTGGCCTCGTATGCTTGAAAGAGGGTCACTATCTGTAAGAGGATGTTCATTATGTGCTATCAGTAAGCCTAACAATATAAATTTGGGATTGTATACACCACTTCTAGTACCTTACCATCCATGGGAGAGTATTTCTATGGATTTTGTAGGAGGTATACCTATGTCTAGGAGAGGACATGATTATCTTTTTGTAGTTGTGGATAGGTTCAATAAAATGTGCATTTTAATGCCTTGTAAAAAGCAGGTTACAACTTAATGGCATCATCTGTTTATTGATTGAAAATGATATTTTGGAGGTCCAAAAGCTTCCAGTGGGGAGGAATGATCCAGTGGATAAGTAAAATGATCAAAATTCAAAGTGTTCGAAAGTGCTCGAAACCAACACCAAAACGAAGATCTCATCGCCCTGAATCCAACCCAACTTTTTTCACTCAAATCTAATATCATATGCTCTTGAAATCGCATTCTGAACGTTTTATCAAACAACTAAAATTTTGAAAGTTGAAGTTGCAGGTACGCTCAGTCAGTAGTCCATACATTGACTAAGCATATGACTAGGCAGGGTTGTATTTTTATGGGCCAATGGTTGATCAAAAAGTGTCATCATATTGTTGGTAAAATTTCTTAGGTTTTGATTGGTTAATGGTTCGTTGACTTGATCCTATGAGGGAGAGCAATGTGGGCCAATTGCTAGCTGCCACATGGCCTCCTGTTGGTATGGTAAAATTTGGTATGGCTGGACAGGGCCTCCATGCGAATCGAACACACAACCTACCAACCTGCAGCACAATGCTCCACTAGTTCACTTACATTGTTTCTTATAACCTTTATTCGACGACATCTATGTAAAGTTTTGTGAAATGGATATTGGGGGTTGGGGCCGGGGTTAACCCCTGGCCCCCGGTACACCTAACCCATGAGACTGTAGGTCAGGCGGCCAGGGCCGCGAGGTTAAACTTGACCCTAAACCACAACGCAACAAACTATATCACGGTTCATACCATAGTTCGTTGACATTTGTGGAATCGACGGTAACATTAAACCCATACCACAGTCACCAGAGGGTTAGGTTATGACTTGGCGCGCAATGTTGGAACCTCACCGCAGTTCTGCAACCATAGTTACAGAGATTGGGTTTGGTTTAAAACTTGGCGCGATAATTAAAACTTCACCAGAGGTCAATAACATAGTGTAACTGCAATTATTGCGGGGTCAATGAACCGACGGGTTTAAAAAAACCACACCAACTTGACCACAATTCGACGGTGGGTCAAATAGTTGGTGCATTTTTTGAACGGTGCTCAACCAACCGCATCTAGAGAACCCGACAAGTGGCCCATTTTGATCTGTTCGTGGGGTTACAGGATTTTAAATCAAGCGACAATTTGCACCCGAATCGACGCGAATCTCGCCGACGCAGAGAAAATTTGTCACTCCATGTGGCCGAAAAGTGCAAAAAATGTAGGATGGGTTGAAGGTGGGTGTGAATTGGAGGAAATTTATCAGGAAAATTGTTCTGGAGCAAAACTCAGTCATTTTTTGACCTTTTTGAGTGTAGAAAGAGCCCAATGAGGGGTTTTTTACTATTCTGGAGCCATTGGAGATAGCATTTTTTCATTCTAAGCACTGAAAATACATGTAAACACATATTTTTGAGCATAATGAAAGAGGCCCAACATTGGAAGCTGGACCAGGAGATGTAGTCCGGGAGGGGTGAACTCCTTCGTCATTTGTTGTCTTGTGTTTCTGTTATGGTATTGTTGTCTCTGTTATTTTCTAAAAAAATGAGTTTAAAATAATCATTTATGTGTTAAGGCAACTTGTATAATTGCATAAAAAGCATATATTTTCACTTGCAACATTTCATAAAAAAACTTCAAGTTTTCACAAACAGATCGAAAGTCTTTGTTTATCATCCTGTACATGGTTGCCCATAGATATTCTTTAGAAGTGTAATGTGTGGGTAGCTCTTGGAGAAAATACCAACCCTTCTAAGATGGCCATGCTATCTCTAAAAATTACTTATTAAAGTTGTAGTAGGGGTGAAAGAAAGAAAAAGTGGATGATTCAATGTATAAGGTTGTAGTGACAAAATATTTTACATCAAATCTTAGTTGAAATCATGAAAGATTAAAGAAATGGAGTGGTGAAAATGTGGAGCACAATTTAACAGTTAATTTTAATAAAGATGTTCAGGTACTATGAACTATTTAAAGCATAAGTAAATCTGTTTGATTAAAAATAACCAAAAAATTCTTTACACATTTCCAAACAAGAATAACATATAATGACTTAGAAAGAAAGAGAGAAATCATATCATACTCAACAGATAGTTGGAATCATCCAAATATTTCTATTACTTATCTAAGAAATTATTTAACATTACACAACAAAATTTTTCTCCCCGAGGCCAAAATTTGGAACCCCAAAACTGGTCCCTTGATGTCTTTTAAAATAAATTATTACATTGAAAATAATTACAAAACTGTTAACTATCAAAACTACTTCTTGCCTATTCAATGCTTATGATATTTAAAATGCTAAACTCTTTCTAATTCATGAAATTACAAAAATAAAATTTTTTCCAAAATTGAAAATGAATAAATATAATTATTCGATAATTTGGGACTCGGGTGCATCTTCAGGCGCACTTGATGAGTTTTATGTTCTCACAGCTCTAACTTTTATTCGTAGCACCAAATTCTGGCATTTTTTCCATAGATTCAAGTTTGGAGCTAGGCATTGCATCATCCTAATATATGCCATCCTTAGATTGGTTACCTTGGTGTATGTTTGCTTCTTAGTGAACAAAGTTTTAAGTAGCCATAGCAACTACAAAGCCCTCTGCAAGTAATTCACAATTGTTGCTCCCTTTAAAATGGTTGTTCTCTCATGTGAGGCATTGATTTTACTCTTTGTTTCCACCAACAATAATCCATATTCTTTCTAAGGAAGGATATTTCCTTGTTGATCCCAACAAGAGGGCAACTCTGCTCGAAATCTTTAAAAAAAATTATAAGTAAATGATGCCACTGACTCTCTGACCTCTAATAATCTACTTTCAACTTGCTCCCTCTACATATTTCTTCGCACCATCTTGGTTATCTCTACCACCACAATTGTTCTGTCTATAATATCCACTGCCCTCAATTATTGGAAAGACTTGGAATTTAGGTATTCAATTATTCTTTTGGCCAACTATTCACTTTCCTGATATTCATCTTTGTTGATATAAATAATAGATTCAAAAGATTTAATTATTGATTTTTCTTTAGCCATGACTACCATATACTCCGAGACTGCTTTGACTTGTTGAATAATATCATTCGAGATGATCTCTCTTACTTGAATAAGAGACATATTCCCTTTAAGATTTTCCTTCGACTCATTAAATTCATCACATGCTAACCAATAATTTTGTGATGCCGAGTTGCGTTCTCTCTAGCCATATTTATTTGTCTCTCTTTGTGTTTCAGTTATTCTTTTGTATCATAAAGAATTTTCTGTAATTTATTCAAGTAATTCTCTGAAAATTTCAATTCTATCATAACTTTGGTGAGTTTATCAACGGGGTATTCTAAGTTTGGCTACACCACGATTTCACAGACATGATTTTCTATTTTTTACTCATATATGCATGGAGATGCTACCTCCTTATTTCTTTCGACTAGCTCATGATTTAGAATCTCCTTTTCTTTTTCAATTTGAGCCAAATCTGGAGCTTGAATATGTTTTGTGGCATACAATTTCAACTTCCTTCTCAAAGATTGGATCTTAGACTTTTCACTCTGTATTAGAACTTGAAAAATTGCCTTATCCTATGGATTCACTCCAAGCCTAATTATCAACTTTTTAAATTATTCATTTTGAGTATGGAGAGCTCGAGAATTAGCTCTCCAATTTCAACTGATCAATTACCTTTCCCAATAAGGCCTTTGTTTTACTTTCTACCATTGATGATTTGCATAGATCATTATATATTAATTCTTTTATGTGCCTGTGCAAGCTTAACTTGTCGGGAAATGGAATATATTTTGTGTTCACAGACAATTTGACTATCCTAAAATTAGCTACAGAAGAGATGGACTAGGAAACTGGATGAGTAAAGGAAAATTTTAATTGATATATATCCAAATCCATCACTAAAATAAGTCTGGTTTGATAACCAGAGATGGATTGAGATTCCAATTGGGTGATAGCATTGACCTTCATTTTTTTATTTATTTTTAAAATCTGTTCATAAATATCTTTCAAAACATCCAAAGAACTATGCTCTTCCACACTAGGAATTGGAGATGATGGTGTGCATTTCACTCCCCTTAGTTGCAACTGAAAACCAACTTCCCCAGAACATCTCTCCATGAGATGTTGAAGTTCTTCTTCACCTCCTTATGTTCTTGTCTTTTTACGACTCTGAGAACTTTCTCTCTCAAAGTTAATGACATTTACAACTACTCTTTTCAGTCCATTTTTAGTAGGGAGAGGAGTTTCTACTTCCACGATTCCTTGTGTCTCAACCAAGCCACCATTTTCTAACTTTTGAAGTTTAGGCTTGGGTTCATGTGTATAAGGGGCACAATATATCTCTAATATTCTCTTTGAAATAGTCAGACGTGGATCATAGTGCCACTTTTCTCCCTGTTGAAACTTCATTGATTGCAACATCTTTTCAACCTCCTTATTTACTTGTCTATTGTTTACAATGAATGGGCCAATAATCTTTGGTAATTTGAATAAAAATCCTTTTCTAGCTGGGACAAAGTGTATTCGATCCACATTCAATCTCTATGTGATGAACTCCAATGAAAATACCCGCATAGGCACAAAAAAAGGGAGCCTATATGGCAGAATTTATGCTCTATACAGTTTGATTTCTACATAATTTTCAAATAAAAACCAATATCCAACATTTAGATCCTTCCTCATTCGTAACAAAGATTGAGATTTCGGTAAAATTTTGGGACGGAAAAAATTATTGATAATTATATACACATTGGACATGAAGGAAGCAATGTAATAAGAAAATCCCTCATTGTTTGGTTTACTCTTGACTAAGTCAGTCCAATTGACCATTGTTTGCTTCTACTTATTTACATCCATGACATTCAAACGTAGGCCCATAAAATAATCAACATGAGCATATAGGAAGAGGTATACTAACAATGAAGGAAACCTGAAACACCCATCAATACTGAAATTGAGGAGTTGTGAATTAATTTCATGTTGTCAAAAGGTTGGAATATATAGTAAAACATCAGGTTAAATCATTAAATGAAACAACCCTATAGCTTGATAGTCTACTACCGAGGTTTCATCTCTTTCCAAGATTCTAACAATTATTTTCAAAACATGTCTAACATTCTCATAAAAACAAGCTATGGGAAACGAGGTTGACTCAGAAGGCATGACTACACTTAGAGGCAAAATATAACTGTACAATTTGTTTTTGTCCTCTTGTGACTGGTTTTGATAAACATATGAGAGGGTTTCATCAGAGAAAGTGGTATAGTTATCACATTGAGGAAAATCAAAGGCTTGTCGAATGAAAAATGAGGAATCTTTCAAAATGTTTTCTCCCAGGGAATTCATGACGTAACATCTATGTGGTTATAAGGACGAAGTCAATCAACTAACAAGCTTTAGGAAAAAATATGTTTGAGGGAAAATTGCAAAGAGTAAGCCTGACTTGATCATTCGAGATGATATTTCTAACTCAATCTGGTTGATAATAAAATTTTGGCAAATTTCCATCAAATTAAGTGGACAACAGGGTCGAATATATCATATTCCATGTCCATGAGAGTGATATGAGTCAAGTTACCAAAAAAAAGATATCTTTTAGTCATTTTGATTTTCTTTTAAAGAACACACAAAGTAGTGAATATCGTTTAAATACCTACCAATTTTCAGCCAATTGACAGTGGAGGTACAACAATTGAATACAACAACAGTCGACGTGAAAAAAATAGTTAGAATGAGTGAATTTAGAGAAAACTAGGTTTTATAGATGAGAGAATGGGAAAAATAGAGTTATTACAACGAGGAACAAGGAGTGCGGATGGATGACGTGGCAGACAACATGGTAGGTGATGTGGAAAAGGGTGGGTGAGGTGGCGTGAGTAAGGGAAACGTGGAATTGCTGAGAAGGATGATCGGTCGCCCTATCCCCATCATTTGTGGCAGAGTCGTGGTATCGACGAAAACCATTTACCGCTCCTGGGGGTATCCTAAGCCGTAAGTTATTTCACAGGGGGGTGTCATCGGGGTCGATCGCAACCGTTAATCACCCCGACGATGAATTTCACAAATATTCCCTCGGGGGCACTCTCCCACGTAACTGTCGATCCCTTTGTGAAGTTGGGCTCGCTGTATTCGAAGCCCAAATTTGTGCGGCGAGATCCCGCCACCAAAGTTGTGTACACTTTAACTCTTGCTTTGACACCAAGGCTCACCCACTTGCAAATAAACATATTTTATATACTTTACAATCCACTTCAGGCATGCGCAATATTTACATAAAAACATTATATTTTTAAAATATAAGTACAAAGAGTCTCTTGACTATATTTTTCTCCTTTTTCCTTTTTTTTTCATATATATATTAGCAGAATAGAATCAAACTAACACCAACACAATCATTCATATTATTTTCATAAATAAAATATATCAACCAAGCACAATTTTCAGTTAGGGGAAACTCCCTTCTCAAGTCATTTTCACAATTGTGACTTCACTATCCATTTGGTTCATGATGGAGCCACAAGGACATGATGATGTAAGTATCTCAAAGCCTTATTATGATGTCAACATGACATCAACACTTAAAATCCTTGTGACATGTGGCACTCTAGGATGATAGCATGTGACATGCTAACTTGGTGTTTTTGGCTGACGATGTGAACCGAAAACATGTGACACTTAGCACCTCTCAGCGAGTGACAGGTGGCAGACAAGTCAATAGGAGTGGTTAGACACGTAATCCTAGAAATTTCAGAATAATTAGTGGGACGGCATGGTATCATGGTGGTAGACACATAATCTTGGAATTTTTTAAATTGGTCTGTGGGTGCAGCAACAATCCCATAAGGACACATCACCCTGGTGGTTTCTAAACTAGACGTGAGTTTTATTTTCAGTGTTGTTGCTTCTTTGTAGACAGTTCTAGGCTCGGGAACTATGCCAAAGCATCTAAACGAGGATTTATTTTAAATGGATGATCAATGACTCAAATCATTCACATGTATATTATTAAAGATTTCAAATATTTCTTAAAGTGCTAATTCCAGTATTAACAACACACAATCTTTAAATTCTTGTGATAGATGAAAAAAAAGATATCTGATAACTAAATATCCTTCCTAAATATTTGCATGATCAAATAATGCAGAGTCGTATAAAATGATTTCTATAGCTAACACATATATTTGAGAGATGACATAAGGAAATGATTTTATGATGTAGAGGTACTAATTTAAAAAAAAAGGTTCAATTATCTAATCTGAGTAATGATAATAACTTTGCAGGGGCTACCAGGGAGATCAAAACTTGGCCTAACCTTACCAATTACTTCTATATTACCTCAAACATATGAATAATAACATAAATGATTACGCAAGGGAAACTCACATGAACACAAATGTTGATAAGAACTAAAGTCAAAAGCCTTTGATTATGTTCAAAAATTCCAATATTACAATAATGTCTTTGGTTCTACCAAAGTATCAACCTGCCTTACTTCAAATTACAAATTATATATAAAGTATTCTCAAAATATCTAATCTATTACAATCTCTTACATGAAAAATAAAATTTTGTCCAAAATTATTTGGATAACTTTAATTAATATAACTCAAAATAGAAATAAGGGACTGATTTAGTGGAACCTGTTCACTATTCGAGGATCTTGTTTCCAACTGTTGGCTTTAAATATGGCTTTGATGATTCTGCTCCTGTTATTTACCCAAATTATACCTCCAAATTTGTTTTTTGTTTAGCTGATAAATTCAAGGAACTTATCCCACTGGTCATCATCTGGACATGAAAACATTATTACCTCCCTATAAGCCGCATCTACCTCACTACATTTTTCAAAAGTTGGCTTGGTAACAAAAAGGTGATGAGCTTCAAGTAAAATAAATAAATCGTTTGCTAAGTATTGTAACAAACTTTGACCGCTAATAATTCCTTTTACTTTAGAAAACATTGATTTATGTACTGTTATATCATGTAACATTTTTTTATAGTCCTGTTAGCCACCCATATTTTTCTGTCATATCAGCTGGTGGCTAAATGATTCTTGTAGCCTTCAAGAAACAAATTTAGCCCTAAAATTGTTGGTGCTTGAAGTCTTTTTGATGAATCCATAACTGCTGGTTAATCTTCACAGTTGTTTCCCTCTTCAAAACCTCTGATATCCTGCAAAAATCCAAGTCAAAAAACTGCTGCATTGCCCTTTTTCCCCTCCCTTTCTTACAAGCTAACCCCATTTTCCATTTTCCTTTTTCCCATGAAAACCCCACAAAACCATATGTTTTCTCCTATCCCTTCATAAATTTCATTTCCTAAGGTTAAAAACCCACTTTTTAACCTTGTTGGAACCTTAAATCCTTTGGAAAATCATTGAAAAACCATAGAAAATACATATTTTTGTGTATTAAGGTTTTTAGCCCTGCGGGCTAAGCTCTTCACCCTTTTCATCCATAAGCCCGAGCGCTAGAACCGCGCGCGAAACCAAAGGGCGCTTATCATTTCATTTTAAGTTTTCCGCCCAAAACATTAAAAAAAAAACCTTTACAAAACATCAAAAATCGGGTTTTATAATGTTTTGATTTATCCGCATGTGCAAATTAGTTTTTAACCACAGCCGTCGATCTGCTTCGCAGATCGGACGGAGCGGAGCGCTCTCCCGGTGGACCCCCCCATTTCCCATGCTGATTTCTAAATATCGCCTGTTTCCATTCCACACCGCCTTTTAGGCAAAGCCGATTTTCTCCCGTCGGCCAGCGATTCCATATGCTGGCCAACACGTGTCCTCAACACTGTTTCAAAACCGCCGCGCGACCGAAACATTTCGCGCATTAAAGTTCGTACCAGAGACACCTAGCGAAATTCACCTCTGCCGTCCGATCTAATCCCTCCCATCCGACGGTTGTCAATCCCCCGATTTGCTCGACCGTTAACCAACCTGCTCGTCGTTTAGACAGGCCCCCGCGCGACAGAAAATCAATCTCCGCCGTCGATCTCTGTAGATCGACGACTCACATTTAAACTCTCGATTCCGTTGCCTGGTCAACGTTTTTCATCTGACTTTCCATTGCCCGATCCCGACCGTCGATCACTGCGCGATCGACGGCTCAGATTCATCCTTCTCCATTGATCGCCCCGTTTGATCTTGACCGTCGATCTCTGCAGATCGACGGCTCCGATTTAATCCTATGATCACCCATTCCACGATCGCCCAGATTTGATCCTGGCCGTTGGATGATGCCATCCAACGGCCCACGCTCCTCCGCACAGTCCCTGATGCAGTAAACCAAATACACAGGATTATATAATGTTTTTTCGTGTTTTTGCAGGTTTGAATGTATTTTCCACCATTTCCAAAGAAGGTTCGGTGACAGAGGGTGACGAACCTCCTTTGTTCGTTTCCTCCGAGGAAGATCATCTGCAGGGGTAAATATCACGTTTCATTGATGTTTTATTAGGCATTGATGCCTTATATGCCCTGCGTAGCCCTCCACAACAGAAAAACCACGAAGATCAATGCAGAGAAAGAGTATCAGATGTTGAAGACTAAAAATGAACCAGAACAGAGCATAGGTGGACAGATTTATGGGGATTAAGGCTAAGACAGTTATCAAACGCCTAATCCCTGATCTAAAAACACAATTTGAAGGAAAACCTAAAGTGTTTCATCGGGTTACCCTCCACCGTCACTAAAGGAGGAAAATTGATTCCTCCCAGCGACTAAAATGCCACCTGTGCCTCAAAGTATTCAATCAGGGGCCGAAGTTATTGCTCAGAATCAAATATCAGCCTCACAGCACCACCTAAAGGTAAATTTCGCCAATAATTTAATTCAAAAGATGTCGGCAGAGCAACCCTAGCATCACACAGAGCCTCAAAGGTCAACAAGGGCTCCCACCGAGCTTAAATCATAAGTGTAAATCAGTTAATGCAGTGAAACACCTGTGCAATTTCTTCATCGAGCTTCCCAAGGGCCATGAAGACATTAACTCTATATTAATTATATTTTGAGATCTTTTATCAGATCTCACCTCCTCATCCTTCTATAAATACTTCAGTAGAAGATGAGTGAGGGGTTGGTTGTCAATGTAATTGCTGAAGCATTCTATGTAACTGAGCTGAAGACTCCTGATTGTAAATAGTGTTTTCACTGGATCTTGGAGCTCTGCTTGTAGTAGATAAGTTAGGTTGTGAAGGAAAGATGAATTAAACACTGGACTTGAAGATTGTAACCGGTTTAGAACATCAATACAAGCCGATTTATGGGATCCTGGTCTATGCTGACGGTGATGTTATTCTTATTATAACTTGTGATTTTGTTTTTGTTTTCATTATGTTTCGTTTTCTTCTGTAAAGAACAATTTAAACAGTGGTAGGACCTACTGCATATCAGTAACCTTCTCTGGCTGAGAAATCTTTATTTAAATGTTTTCTTTCCACTGTGTTATTTGAAAATGATTTAATTCAGTTTAGGCATAAGAATGCTGGCGTTCCCTCGTCTTATCGCCTTAGTTGGATATTGTTTTTGAAATTTTATTTTCAGTATACGTTGTGTGAAGATAAACTGAAGGAAGATATGGTTAGCCCTAGTCCCATACTTGTCTGCATGATTATCTGAACGTTTCCCTTAGAATGTGTTAAAAGCTGACTAGTTTCAAAGTAATTATCAGATCTTAGGCCATTCTGTGTTATCTAAGTGATTGTCTTGGAAGTGTCCAAGTAAAGAAGAGCTAGGAGAGGATTTGTGGTGAGCCCGGCCCGCCAGCTTCTACTCCAAAAGTTGCCTTCAATTTTCCCTTTGTTTTTATATGTTTTCTATTGGAAGTGTATCAAAGGCTGGCTAGTTTCAAAGTACTTACCAGATCCTAGTTTGCTTTCATGTCTTTCTTAAGTGCCTAGTCAAAGGCTGGCTAGTTTCAAAGTACTTACCAGATCCTGGGCTGCTCTTTGTTCTGCATCTGTTATTTCCCTTTCTTATTGTATCACTCCATTCCATAAATCAAACCTTAAAGAGATCCTTAGGCATAGATGACTTTCCCCATAGACCACTCTTGAACCTGATTTGATTCAATTAAATCCTCTTATGACTCCATAGCCCAATGGACTGAAAACCTGCCATCATCTTTCATCTTGACCAAAGCTTACTCTTTTTGCTTGCAACTTCTCACCTCTGAACCTATTTGCATATAGATCTTTCCGCCTCAAACAACAACTATGTTCAACCATCCAAAAAACAAACAAAACCTTGGACTTCATAACTAGCCTAACATTCATTACCTCAAACTTCAAAGACAAATCCATCTTTGTACATATTGGAGAGATCCCTCTCCGGATTCAGGAGGGCTAGATCCTAGAATCCCAAAGTTGGTTGAAATGATGTTAACTCTGTGTTCAGACTTTTTCCAATCTTGCTTATTACAGAGACCTAACATTTCTGGCGACTCCGTTGGGGACACTACAACCCCGAAACTTCATCAGACCTTGTGAGTAAAAAGCAGCCTTTTCAAGCACTACCAAGAAATGGTAATCATGATGAAACTTGTTTGAATCAGTGACAAGCTAGGTGAACCCTAGGATTCTTATAAGCTTTTATCTAACCTTGAAAAATCAGCTGGCTTAGCCATAAGAGTAGACTGTCTTTGTCTCATAACCGTAGCTAAGTTTTGAAGCAAAGTTAGGACATTATTGCAAACCACAAATAAAAACAATTCATAAAATACCAAAAACAATTTCAGATTGGTAGTAAAACACTTGCTCTTACATTTCGCTTACCATTGGATGTGTTTTACTTCATACTCTTAGACAGAGTCTGGAAAGGGCCAGGTAGCCTCTGGATCTCATCCTCTTTTAGAGGTGACATATTTGGTGAATGCCCTCCCAATCAATCTCTGGTTAGAGTTTGTTGTGTTTCGAGATACCCTTGAAAAAGGATGTTTCACAAGCACTGTGGTGGACAGTGTATCTCTTTGAAAACACTCTGAACTTTCCACCTGGCGACTCCACAATCCTGAACAGACCTTAAGACTCCACTGGGAAGAACCCTTATCATTGTAATATCCTTCAAACTCAGTTAGAAGGCTGTAGGATTTAAATTGTGAAAGCAGATTAGTCAACCTCTCAAAGACTGTTATACTTGGTTGGACTTTTCCTGTTTATTTGGGTCTAAAAACAATATCATAGTGGCTCCTAGAAAGATTCACACTAGAGCCCATCCTGACCCTGATCCACCTGAGATAGTTGATAACCCAGAAAGAATCCTTAGGAAGTCTCCTAAGATAGAATCTTCAACTGTTTTCAGATCATCCCTAAGAGCTAATTCAGTCCCTGAAAATCTTTCAGCTCTGCAACAATCACATTCTGACCTATTAAATCCATTTAGAACTAGGTCCCTTGATGATTTAGATCAGTTAGATTTTGAGTCTTCACATTCATCTTCGGAAACAAGTGAACACCTTGGGAATAAAGAATCAACACCTCCTGATTTACATTTTCTTCATAATCTAGGTGTCTCTCATCCAAGATCAGCTCAGCAATCCACCGCTGTTCCATCCACCTCTGTTCATCCTTCACCCACTATTCAAACCACTCCACTTCAGCCCACACCTCCTCTTGTCAACCCACCCCCACCACATATCATGGCAGCATGGTATGCTCCCTTAGTCCTTCCTGTACCATTAGTCAATCTTCCACAGGACTATCAGTCCAAAATCCCATTGTATGATGCTAGCAATACTATGACTGCATCACAACATGTAGATAAGATGAATGACTACTTTGACAGAAATGAAATTGATGATGATTCTGTCAAGCTTAGACTATTTGCTCAAAGTCTGGGGGGAGAAGCAAGAAAATGGTTTAAAGGTTTAGCCCCCCATAGTATTAATGATCTCCAAGGCTTCCACCAAACATTCTTAAACAAATGGGAAGTGAGGAAGAATCCTCTCCAAGTCCTTGCTGACTATAACAATCTCCATAGGAACCCAGGGGAAAGTGTACAGGCTTATTGTACCAGATTTAACAGTGTGTATAATGCGCTTTCCCCAGAATTAAAACCTCCACAAGGTTCAGCTTTAAACAAATTTCCTGAAGGGTTTGATGCTGATATGACCTATTCGTTAAGAGAGAGAGATTTTGCAACCCTTGAAGACATGCAAAGAGGTGCTCTCTCTGTGGAAGTTAACCTTATGGAGAAGAGGGCAAGAATGAAAGCTGAAAAGAGAGTATCTTTCAGAGAGGATTCATCATCTTCTATGCCAAACTCAAAGATGGAAAGAATGATGGAAGAAATGATGAAGAAAATGAGCATTCTTGAGAGAGCACAAGCAAGTCAAAATCAAACTGCTCCTCAAAACAGAAACCAGAATCAGAATTTAAGAAGAAATCAACCTTTAAACAGACCCAGGGAAGATGATCAACAGATCACTCCTCCTTTTCATCAAAACTATGTAAGTGAGGTTGAGGAAATAGATGAAATAACAGAGGATAATGATATGAACCTATTTGGGGTAGATGATGATGACTTTGAGGTTCATTATGATAGGAAACAAGGTCTTTATGCACCTTACGACGACAAAAGAGATGATAATGAAAATTATTATCAAAACATGGAAAATTCCGTCACAGAGCCTTCAAAGGAATATGAACTCAGAAGTAAATCTAATCAACAAACCCCCAACCACAAAACCTCCAACAAATCTTCTCAAAGCAGCACTGCAACCAAGCCTAAGACAGTCAAACAAAAAGACAAAACAGTGGCTGATAATTCTGGTAAAGGTAAAGAGAAAGACACTCAAAATCTTGAAAAGCGGAGTGCAAACATCAGTAGTACTAACACTTCAGCTAGTACTCCTTTTTCAACCATTGTGTCAACTGTAGATAAAACAAATCAGCAAGCTGTTGTTGCTGATAAAGTGGTAGTAAACAAGGCTGAAACCAACACCTTAAAGAATCAAATTCCTTTCAGTCTGGAATAGGAAATCTCAAAGATCAAAATTTCTATTCCTTTGACTGAGTTAGCTGCCCAACATGTATATAGGTCCAAAATTTTGAAGGCTTTAAACATAGAGGAAAACAAGGATACTCTCAATCTGAATGATGACCAACCAGAGCTCATTTTTGGTCCAAATATTGAAGGCAAGTTCCAAGAGGGTCCTGTCCCTCCTTTTTACGTAAGCTTAAACATTCATGACAAAATTCTACACAACGCTATGCACGACTCAGGGGCTTCTCATAATTTAATGCCAAAGGCAGTAATGGAGAGCCTGGGTCTTGAAATTACCAGACCTTACAAAGACCTTTACTCTTTTGACTCAAGCAGAGTCAAGTGTTTAGGATTGATCAAAGACCTTTGTGTTAACTTAGCCCAGATTCCATCCAAATGCTTAGTTATGGATGTTGTTGTGGCTGATGTACCCCCAAAGTATGGAATGCTTTTATCAAGGTCTTGGGGGGCTAAGTTACAGGGGACTATGCAGATGGACATGACCTATGCGACTATCCCTGTTTTCAATCAGACTAGAAGACTTTACAGGGAGTCTCATATGCAATACACAGTTACAAGTCAAGACAGACCTCAAAAATCCCCTCTGTATTCCATGAGTACAGGCCTCGATTCTTTCATCATGATTAATGATGAAACCCTCACAGAACAAATCACTTTAACAGGATCAATGGCTGAAACGAAGGGAGAGGAATACAACACTGAAGTGTCGAAACAGTTTGCTGTATTCGAAAACCTTAGCAAACCAAGCACAGGTCTTGAACTACAAATCATCAATCCATTAAACTTAAATCTTGACAGTCAAGAGAATGATCCTCAACCCGATGAGAAAATTGAGGAATCAAATCATACAGAGGACATTCACCAAACTGATAAAACTGAAGATGATCGTCTCTGGACTATGTATTTTGATGGGTCATGCACTAGAACGAATGCTGGTGCAGATGTCTGGATTAGTAACACTGATAGCAAGCACACAGAATGTATTTCTTGCAAATTAAACTTTCAGTGTTCAAACAACATAGCGGAATATGAATCCCTGCTATTAGGCTTACGGTTGCTGAAAAAGTTAGGAGCCAAGAAAATAACTGCGTATGGGGATTCTGAGTTAATAATTAGGCAAGTCAATGGGGAGTATAATGCAAATAATCCCAGACTTAGGGCCTACAGGAATGACGTCATGGATCTTTTGAAAACGTTTGAGGAGTCCAAACTAATTTTTGTCCCGAGGAAAAGAAATATTATAGCCCACAATTTAGCCTTTGCAGCTAGGACGTGTTTAACGCCATATCAGATCAATGATTGTTCACCTCAAATAAAATTTAGACCAGCTGTGCCTAATAATAAAAAATACTGGCAGGTGTTTGACGGAGATAAACAAATAGAAGACTTCATGCAATTCAGAAATGAATTTGAACTGCATAGTTCAGATTCAGACTATGATAGAGACTGCAGTGAAGAAAATTTTCTTGGTGAGGAAGAGCCTTCTCCTGAGCTTGTCAACATTAACCTTCAGACTAGCAAACTTAGAAACGAAACAGAATTGAGTGCAGAATTAGAAACAAAAGAATTAGAAACTCTGCATTCTAAAGATGAAAGTTTGCCAAGTGGTCTAACACCTTTAGAAGAGTTGTTTGATTTTAACATCGTGGCCAAAAAACATAAACTGGAACCTATGGAGACTGAAGTGGAAGAATGTAATATTGGCAGCGAAGAAAAACCGAGAATGATCAAACTGTATAAAACTTTACCAGCTCGTATTAAACTCAAATATGTTGAGTTGTTTAAGGAGTTTTCTGATATTTTTGCATGGAAATATGAAGATATTAAGTCCTATGACACTGAAATAATACAACACAAAATCCCTCTTAAAGAAAACCAAAAACCATTCAAACAGAAGCTGTGCAGAATAAACCTTATGCAACTGCCTTTGGTTAAGAAGGAAATCATGAAGATGTATGATGCTGGTATTATTGTCCCTATTAGATATTCTGAATGGGTATCTAATCTGGTGTCTTTTAGGAAAAAGACTGGAGAAATCAGACTTTGTATAGATTTCAGGGATTTAAACAAAGCTTCATTAAAGGACAACTACCCTTTACAAAAAATGGATCATATTTTACAAAGGGTGGTAGGGTCTAGAAGAATTTCTTTTCTTGATGGCTATTCAGGGTATAACCAGATCTTAGTTCACCCTGCTGATCAATTAAAGACAAACTTTACTACACCATGGGGCACCTTCATGTATGTGAAGATGCCTTTTGGTCTAATGAATGTTGGAGCAACCTTTCAAAGAGCCATGGACATAGCTTTCTCGGAAGAATTGGGTTTCTTCATCATTATCTATCTTGACGATGTCACTGTGTTTTAAAAAACAGATGAAGAACACTTAGAACATTTGAGAAAGGTTTTCGAGAAATGCAGAAAGTTTGGAATATCCTTAAACCCTAAGAAGACGCTTTTTGGTCTCCAAGAAGGTAAAATTCTTGGGCACATTATTTCTGAAGAGGGTATAAAGATAGATCCAAAGAAGATTGAGGCCATATTGCAAATCTCTCATCCTCGAAACATCAAGGAGTTGCAATCTTTCATTGGAAAGATAAAATTTTTGAGAAGGTTCATCCCTAACCTAGTTGAGCTCCTTAGGAATATCACAAACATGTTGAAGAAGGAGCAAGGGATAAAATGGACCTTGGAAGCAAAGACATCCTTTGAATTGGTAAAACAAGCATTAACTAAAACACCAGTTCTCATAAGCCCTGATTTTTCAAAATATTTTTACATCTTCTCGTTTGCATCAGAACACACCATAGCTGTTGTCCTTTTACAGAAAAATCCACAAGGACAAGAGCAGCCTATTGCATTTTTTAGTAAGGCATTGAGGGATGCCCCTCTGAAGTATAATATTATGGAAAAACAAGCTTTTGCTCTGGTAAAAGCTTTGAAAGATTTCAGGGTATACATCCTTCATTCACACATCATTGCCTTTGTCCCAAATTCAGTTGTTAAAGACATTCTAACACAGAACCCAGATGGTAAGAGAGGTAAGTGGATTGCCGTTATTCTTGAATATGATTTAGAGATAAAACCCACTAAACTCATCAAGGGCCAAGGTCTAGCTAAATTAATGGCTGAGTCAAATTGTGAAGTTCTTAATATTAATATGATTAATGCTATGGATAACCAGGTAGAATTATCAACTCCCATTCTTGAAGATCATTTTATGAACTCTCCCTGGTATGCTGATATTGTTTATGTTTTGCTTAATTTGAATACACCTCCTAGTTTGACAAAAACAAAGGCAATATTTTTGAAGCTGAAAGCAGTAAAGTATTGCATTATTGACAAATGTCTTTATTGGAAAAATTCTAGTGGTATATTGCTTAAATGTTTGCCTGAGTTTGACGCAGAGAAAGTAAAGCAGGAATTCCATGAAGGAGAGTGTGGAGGTCATTTGTACTAGAAGTCAACAGCCAACAAAATTTTGAGGGCTGGTTTCTATTGGCCTACTCTTTTTCCTGATATACACAAAATGACCACTACTTGCCATAAATGCCAATTGTTTGAAGGTAAGAGAAAATTACTACCCCTACCTCTACATCCAATCACTGTTGAAGCTCCTTTTCAACAGTGGGGACTTGAATTCATAGGAGAAATCCATCCCTCATCTTCTGCCCAGCATATATGGATTCTCACAGCCATAGACTACTTCACTAAGTGGATAGAAGCCATTCCTTGTAGGCAAGCCAATGACTTAGTTATCATAAAATTTATGGAGAATAACATTCTTTCAAGATTTGGCTGTCCTACCAAGATAATCACCAATAATGCAGCAACATTTGCATCAAAGAAAATGGTGGACTTCTGTCATAGATACCATATAACATTGGGGCATTCCACGGCCTATTACCCTCAAGGTAATGGACTTGCAGAATCTTCAAACACAAGCTTAGTGAACATAATCAAGAAACTGTTGGAAGACAACAAAAAGTCTTGGCATACAAAACTGGTTCATGCAATTTGGGCTGACAGATTGACTTTGAAAAAATCTATTGGTATGTCACCTTTTCAGCTGGTGTATGGAACAGATGCAATTTTTCCCAATAGTCTTGGTGTACCAGTTATGAAGTTAATTCAAGAGTTGCAGACTGAATAAAATGACATGAACAGAAGAATAAATCAGACCATTCATCTTCAGCAGACCAGGGAGGAAGTGTATAACAAAGCATTGCACAAAAAAGACAGCATTAAAAAGCTTTTTGACAGAAGAACTAAGGCCAGTAATTTTAATGTTGGAGACAAAGTTTTGAAGTGGGACTCAAGGAAGGAAGAGAAGGGAAAGCATGGAAAATTTGATCACCTATGGCTTGGCCCTTACTCTATTCATTCAACTGCTGGTAATAATGTTTTTTACTTACAAGAGTTGGATGGAGCACAATTGTTTGGGGGTCCTGTCAATGGCAGGATGCTTAAGCATTACCTCTCTTGATCCATTTTGTTTTGAAGCCTTTTTGTTTTTTTTTTCCATTGTAAATATCTCATCCACCATTGCATTCAAAGTTATCAAAAAATAAAAAATACAAAAAAAGAGAAAAGAAAGAAATTAGGGCAGAAATGAAAACAAGAAAGGCAAAGCCCCATGCCAAAAAGAGAAACAAATGCCAAAAGTGTGCAAGCTCAAATGCCACTCCTAAAACACACTTCTAGCTAGTCAAACAACCTAAACTTGACTAACTAGTTTTCAATTTATTGCTGATAGGGTAGAAAATGTGATTTGCCAAACTGTTCAATATTGGCTTATTAGTAGATAAATTAGGATAGAAATTGAAGGTTCAAATAAACTCAAAATCGGAACCAAAGTTTCCAAATAGATGATGACTCAAAACTGTTTTATTTCCTGAGTCAAACAAAATGTAAATCTGGTTCTAATCAGCTCAAAATCTGAACCAGAAGAGCTCAAATAAAAAGCAAAAACAGAGCTATGAAAAAGATGAAGGAAGTGCTCAACTTTCAGATCTCAAGCCTTCCATTTTTTATTTAAATTTCTTGCAAAATAATGTCTATGTGCAGCTTTTTTTTGTGCCATAGACCACAACAAGCCAAATAGTCTAATCTTGACTTGGCTGTTTTTAAATTTCTGCTTTAGAATTTAGAGAATGAAAGTCTGTTGGACAGTTTAATCCCAACAGATAATAGATTAGGTAGAGAAATATTTGAGCTCAACTATTTAATCTGAGTTCAAGGAGAAGTAAGAAGTAGAATTAGATTAGTTTTTATGCTTTCAAAAGAATAAAATGTTGTGAAAAGAGTTTACCAACCCAAGTGCACTCGGATGAAGAAAAAATGTTAGATCAGTAGGATTGGGTAGGTAGAAGTTGTATTGATGAAGTCCATTTGTTCTTTTATAACTGGTATTATTTTTCAGAGCAAAGAAAGAGAAATTCAAAGGACGAGGCACATGGTCAACATTCCAGAGAAATCAAGTCTGAATTCTTGATGCCTTCAAGAAGGCACCATCCCCAAGTGGAGCCACTGTTAGCCACCCATATTTTTCTGTCATATCAACTGGTGGCTAAATGATTCTTGCAGCCTTCAAGAAACAAATTCAGCCCTGAAATTGTTGGTGCTTGAAGTCTTTTTGATGAATCCATAACTGCTGGTTAATCTTCACAGCTGTTTCCCTCTTCAAAACCTCTGATATCCTGCAAAAATCCAAGTCAAAAAACTGCTGCATTGCCCTTTTTCCCCTCCCTTTCTTACAAACTAACCCCATTTTCCATTTTCCTTTTTCCCATGAAAACCCCACAAAACCATATGTTTTCCCCTATCCCTTCATAAATTTCATTTCCTAAGGTTAAAAACCCACTTTTTAACCTTGTCGGAACCTTAAATCCTTTGGAAAATCATTGAAAAACCATAGAAAATACATATTTTTGTGTATTAAGGTTTTTAGCCCCGCGGGCTAAGCCCTTCACCCTTTTCATCCATAAGCCCGAGCGCTAGAACTCCGCGCGAAACCAAAGGGTGCTTATCATTTCATTTTAAGTTTTCCGCCCAAAAAATTAAAAAAAAAACCTTTACAAAACATCAAAAATCGGGTTTTATAATGTTTTGATTTATCCGCATGTGCAAATTAGTTTTTAACCACAGCCGTCGATCTTCTCCGTAGATCGGACGGAGCGGAGCGCTCTCCTGGTGGGCCCCCCCATTTCCCGCGCTGATTTCTAAATAATGCCTGTTTCCATTCAGCACCGCCTTTCAGGCAAAGCCGGTTTTCTCCCGTCGGCCAGCGATTCCATATGCTGGCCAACACGTGTCCTCGACACTGTTTCAAAACCGCCGCGCGACCGAAACATTTCGCGCATTAAAGTTCGTACCAGAGACGCCTAGCAGAATTCACCTTCGCCGTCCGATCTAACCCCTCCCATCCGACGGTTTTCAATCCCCCAATCTGCTCGACCGGTAACCAACCTGCTCGCCGTTTAGCCAGGCCCCCGCGCGACAGAAAATCAATCTCCACCGTCGATCTCTGCAGATTGACGAATCACATTTAAACTCCCAATTCTGTTGCCTGGTCAACATTTTTCCTCTGACTTTCCGTTGCCCGATCCCAACCGTCGATCACTGCACGATCGACGGCTCAGATTCATCCTTCTCCATTGATCGCCCCATTCAATCTTGACCGTCGATCTCTGCAGATCGACGGCTCCGATTTAATCCTCTGATCACCCATTCCACGATCGCCCAGATTTGATCCTGGCTATTGGATGATGCCATCCAACGGCCCACCCTCCTCTGCACAGTCCCCGATGCAGTAAACCAAATACGCAAGATTATATAACGTTTTTTCGTGTTTTTGCAGGTTTGAATGTATTTTCCGCCATTTCCAAAGAAGGTTCGGCGACAGAGGGTGGCGACCCTCCTTTGTTCGTTTCCTCCGAGGAAGATCATCTACAGGGGTAAATATCACGTTTCATTGATGTTTTATTAGGCATTGATGCCTTATATGCCCTGTGCAGCCCTCCACAACAGAAAAAACCATGAAGATCAATGCAGAGAAAGAGTATCAGATGCTGAAGACTAAAAATGAACTAGAACAGAGCATAGGTGGACATATTTATGGGGATTAAGGCTAAGGTAGTTATCAAACGCCTAATCCCCGATCTAAAAACACAATTTGAAGGAAAACCTAAAGTGTTTCATTGGGAAACCCTCCACCGTCACCAAAGGAGGAAAATTGATTCCTCCCAGCGACTAAAATGCCACCTGTGCCTCAAAGTATTCAATTAGGGGCCGAAGTTATTGCTCAGAATCAAATATCAGCCTCACAGCACCACCTAAAGGTAAATTTTGCCAATAATTTAATTCAAAAGATGTCGGCAGAGCAACCCTAGCATCACACAGAGCCTCAAAGGTCAACAAGGGCTCCCACCGAGCTTAAATCATAAGTGTAAATCAGTTAATGCAGTGAAACACCTGTGCAGTTTCTTCATCGAGCTTCCCAAGGGCCATGAAGACATTAACTCTGTATTAATTATATTTTGAGATCTTTATCAGATCTCACCTCCTCATCCTTCTATAAATACTTCAGTAGAAGATGAGTGAGGGGTTGGTTGTCAATGTAATTGCTGAAGCATTCTATGCAACTGAGCTGAAGACTCCTGATTGTAAATAGTGTTTTCACTGGCTCTTGGAGCTCTGCTTGTAGTAGATAAGTTAGGTTGTGAAGGAAAGATGAATTAAACACTGGACTTGAAGATTGTAACCAGTTTGGAACATCAATACAAGCCGATTTATGGGATCCTGGTCTATGCTGACGGTGATGTTATTCTTATTGTAACTTGTGATTTTGTTTTTGTTTTCATTATGTTTCGTTTTCTTCTATAAAGAACAGTTTAAAAAGTGCTAGGACCTACTACATATCAGTAACCTTCTCTGGCTGAGAAATCTTTATTTAAATGTTTTCTTTCCACTGTGTTATTTGAAAATGATTTAATTCAGTTTAGGCATAAGAATGCTGGCGTTCCCTCGTCTTATCGCCTTAGTTGGATATTGTTTTTGAAATGTTATTTTCAGTATATGTTGTGTGAAGATAAACTGAAGGAAGATATGGTTAGCCCTGGTCCCAGACTTGTCTGCATGATTATCTGAACGTCTCCCTTAGAATGTGTTAAAAGCTGACTAGTTTCAAAGTACTTATCAGATCTTAGGCCATTCTGTGTTATCTAAGTGATTGTCTTGGAAGTGTCCAAGTAAAGAAGAGCTAGGAGAGGATTTGTGGTGAGCCCGGCCCGCCAGCTTCTACTCCAAAAGTTTCCTTCAAGTTTCCCTTTGTTTTTATATGTTTTCTATTGGAAGTGTATCAAAGGCTGGCTAGTTTCAAAGTACTTACCAGATCCTAGTTTTCTTTCATGTCTTTCTTAAGTGCATGGTCAAAGGCTGGCTAGTTTCAAAGTACTTACCAGATCCTGGGCTGCTCTTTGTTCTGCATCTGTTATTTCCTTTCTTATTGTATCACTCCATTCCATAAATCAAACCTTAAATAGATCCTTAGGCATAGATGACTTGCCCCATAGACCACTCTTGAACCTGATTTGCTTCAATTAAATCCTCTTATGACTCCATAGCCCAATGGACTGAAAACCTGCCATCATCTTTCATCTTGACCAAAGCTTACTCTTTTTGCTTGCAACTTCTCACCTCTAAACCTATTTGCATATAGATCTTTCCACCTCAAACAACAACTATGTTCAACCATCCAAAAAACAAACAAACCCTTGGACTTCATAACTAGCCTAACATTCATTACCTCAAACTTCAAAGACAAATCCATCTTTGTACATATTGGAGAGATCCCTCTTCGGATTCAGGAGGGCTAGATCCTAGAATCCCAAAGTTGGTTGAAATGATGTTAACTCTGCGATCAGAATTTTGCCAATATTTCTTATTACAGAGACCTAACAAGTCTTCCGGCTCCATTAGTTGACCATGGGAATCCCTCAATGATGGAAGCTCTTTCTGATGAAGAATAAAAAACTTCTTGTGAAACTTTTTGATTTGACTTTTTAGGTTTTCAAATTAGTTTTCTAGTTGTAGCATCAAATTTCTTTTGGCTATCACCTTTCTCATATGAAGAATTGCATTTGTTCTATCTTCAATTCCCATCCCTTCTAATTCTCTTCTGGTTTTTAGTTTAAAATTTTAATAATTTTGGTTACTTTACTAGGCCTATGATCTAGTTCCTCTTTAATTTCTTCAATGGTTTCCTTTGATTTATTCACCAGTCATTCTTGTTCAAAATTAATTTCAATAGAGGTCCAAAAATATGAACTAGAAGAATTAATATCTACCCAAATTTGTTGTTTTCCCTCTAATAGACGTTGTGCACTGGCTAGTTCATCTATGTATTTTTTAAGTTGTTTTGTGAGCTTGAAATTCTTATGTATTTATGAAATATATGCACTGTATGCATTAATCTTACTTTCTTTCATTTTAAGCAAAGATGCTTGTAGGTTTTCAATTTCTACATTTTTTAAGGATAAATCAACCATAGATTTTGATAACTGATTTGTTGACTCTTGGCTGATTGAACCTGCTTCCACTGTCGAAATCCCTACACTAGCAAGTTTTCTTTCTCTTTTAAAAGTTTCTCCATTTCTGAATCCATTTTTTGTATATGAATATTTTGATCCACAATCATATGAAAGATGTTCTCCTTTTGTCTTTCCAATTTTGCTACCTCTTGAGTTGGAGGACGCTCTGTAGTTGACAAGTTCAATATTTTCCGCAGTGACTAAATATTTGTGTTTATGTTTTTGATGATTTTTTGAGCTGAATTAACATTAATGGGATCTAATCCCAATTTGATAATAATATATTCTAGGGATTTAATCCTTGTATCCTTGGCCAGGGAGGACATATTTACTAATTTCAATTAGGAATTTATATTGTTCAAGGATGTTTGCAACCTGGAAATACCCATAACAAAACTTGTAATGGTATAATAGATCATTTCACCTATCTATTTTTGCATATCTATTGGTTGGATTTTATTGGTATCAAACTATAATGGTGAGGTCTTATATTCCTTTCTTGTTTTCAGAACTGTAATGTTTGGCTCAAGGAAAGCTAACCGCAACTTCACTCTATCAGGATCTAGTGCAGATAGTAGCATGTTCTGGGTGGATGAGGCTTGTTTCCAAAATTGAGAATATGTGGCATATGAGCATCTCATTTTTATTCTTCATTTCTCTAAATCTAGAAAAAATACTCTAGCCACCGTGCTATAGGAAATTTTGTAGAAATTTGGTCAATAGGACTTCAAATAGGATCATTCACATCCTTTGAACATTTTTCATTCTCCCTACACAAATCTCCTAAGCATGACTCTCTTAAACCCCCAATTTTCTGCTTGCAATTGCTTCATTTCAGTCATTTTTAGGTCCAACACGCCCTAGCCCTTTATTGGCCAGTGTTCACCAACAAGTTGTCCCTTATTGGAGGTGCGTAGATCACTAGCAGGTTTCCCCTTGTTGGGGCTGCGTTGATTCTAGAAATTGAGGAAAATGAAAAAGAATCCCGAAGCTTCGAGGAGTTGTTATAACTATTTACCTTGGATGAAAGTCTCAATTCCTATCTTATCCTACCTTGGAGATTTAACCCCTTATCCCTTGAGCCCATCTTCCTATCAAGAATGGATCTCAAGCCTATATTGGTAAATGGATAAGAACTCTCAACTTACCATCCTATTCTATATATTTGTGGCCATCCACAAGTTAGGGGTTGGATTTTGGAGATAGATTCTACCCTCATGCTGCTATTGTGAGAGTCATTATTCCATGCATCAAGGTGACATAGAGGTACACTTTGTGGCAAGGAAGGAACAAGTAAAATCGGAGGAGCTATTATATAATATAAACTCCTATGTTTGGTTGTAATTCAATCCATTTATATGAATGAAAAGAGTTCATTGTTTTCCTATATGTGATGTTATGATTTCATGTATTTCTGTGCCATGTTGATCCGTTGAATAAGGTAACTAGATGACTCTACATAGATGTCGTAGATTGTTGACTTATGTTGTTTGATTGTGCAGGTTCTAATTATAGCAATTGGAGCGTACAAGCCAAGAGAGGAGCAAAGCATATGAAGAATTCCAGGTAGGCTTCATCCCATTATCTATTTACTTTAATGGAAACATTAGCTTCTTTGTCCTTCCGTTGTTCTAGACTAGGCCATCAAGTCTAGGGAAGATAATTTTGTCCGTAGTTGTAGAATCCTCATAAAAAATTGGCAACTCTACTGGGGAATGGTGTATTTTTTTGGTGGTTTCTTTTTCCTTAGTGCTTGTTTACTGCTTCTTCAAACCTTCATTGTCTCACTAAGTCCTTATTAAACTTAGGAAGACCTTTCATTGAGCTTTAGTTGCATTTTTTGTGTCAGAATTTGGAATTCCCGGATCAATGCACCCCTTGGTCTAGATACATTGCATTGCAATGCACCTTAGCCTTATGTGCACCCGCTTTGTAGTGCACCCTAGCCCTTTCAGCACCTGCATTTATCCCTATTGATGCAAAAAATGCCTTTTTGTGATTTGTTCTTTGATTAACTTTGTTCAAGTTGGTCCTCCTTATGTCCATGCGTTTGTCTTTGTCTCTCATACTACTTCATCTTGTTTGCTTCTCGTTTTGTGTTCCTTTGATGAGAATTTGTTTATATTTTAATTTTTTCTTGTCATTAAGTCACTAGAAAACTAAATTTGTTTATTCATTGAGTGCTTGAAAGAATTGGTGTTTTAGTCATCGTTCTGAATACTTTATTTTATCACTGGTTAGACATGCATCTTAGTTTTCTCTCATTTGAAAATTAAGTGGAATTTAAAAGAAAAATCTTGTTGCATTTGCATATAGGGCTTTGATTTTGATTGGAATAATGAAGTTGAGAAGATCGATTGTTGCATCACTTGCTTGTTTCTTTGTTGATTAATCACTTCTTCCCCTACTTAGTTAGGCATTTCATTGTTCAAAGGAAATTAAAACAATTCTTTTTGTCATATTAGTTGCATCATAGGTGTGTTAAGGTGACATCGAGTTTTGAGCGTTGAAATCGAAACATAATTCAAGATAAACTGTAAAATTAATATCAAATAACCTAAGGAGCATTTGAAACTTAATGACACACATAGAGGTCTAAGATAAATACATGTTTCCACATATTTAAACATAGGATCTATTATTTTTTCCAACATTGCATTCTAGGGGTTCGACACATACCTTCGAGTATATTGGATGGTGCTCCATGCATGATAAGTATATGGGAACACTCTCATCAAAGAGTTACACATTAGACAACACTACTATGGATTGCGCTTCCATGTACTATTGAGTATATTTTGGAAGTACCCTATAGGTTTCTATCCTCACCTTAGGTAACTTAGTCAGCCGCCTTGTACAATGTGATACATCGAACACAACATTCGGGGAGATTGCCTCCCCATACATAAATCCTTGGTTCTCCAAGATTGTATAATGCACCTCATAGTTGCGTGGAAATCCTTATCTACTTAGTTACCCTTTTGTTTTATTTTGTGTCTTTAATTTTTAAAATCAATTATTTAAACACATAATAACATCCTCTTTGTGGAACAAATCCTTAGTGGGTCTTAGGTTGAGACTAATGGAAACCATTCCTAAGTCCACCAGTCAAGGAAACCCCTCTGAAGAGAATCTTTGTCCTTTTCCTCCTTTTGGAAATATTTTTGATCCTTACATGGCAACGTTGTCTCTTCTTGGATTTACCATTGGTTTTCCAGTTTTGTTGTTTTCAACCCCTATCGTTTTGAATGTCCAAATTTCTCCTCAACTAATTTCTCCCTCACCTGAACAACATCAAACTCAAGTTGATCCTAACGTTGGCCCTTTACCTTATTTTTCTATTTGGTTTTGCTCCTCTTAATCCTATTCGTCTCTTAAAATCCTTAAAGTTAGTAACCAGGTGGATAAGAAAAAGAATAAAAGGAAGATTAAGAAGAAGATAAATAAGTAGCGGGAAAACCAAGCAACCATTGCTATCGATGCAACTAATATTGAAAAATCTTCCAATTATCCCTGCAAAGTTAAATTCCCTTGTAGATTATGTAAGGGTGACCACCTTCTTAGAGATTGTCCTGATATTCTCAAGATATTAGTAGTGTGGTCTACTGGCTAACATCAACCTTTGTCACCAGCCTTTGTGTAATGCCTCCTCTCATATCTACCCACTTTCACCAGTTTTATTGAGGTAAACATGAGCTCAAGGTCACTATGATAATACTCAACCTCCTAGGTGACTTTAAGTAAATGGATCCAACAAATTAAGACCTTATTGACTTCCCTAAGGTACCACAGGACCTCCAGGAGTAATCCAACCCCTCCATGTGTCCAACCCCTAAGACAACTCCCTTTTTCCTTGATCTAAAGCCCCAATCACTCCCTTGCCAAGGTCTCCATGCGACTATGGGTTCCCAGTCATGCTCATAAGCCTACCTCCATGTAACTATGGAATTTTATTCTTATTTATATGCTAATGAATTTGAATTATGTGCCACTTTTTTTGGGCCAAGACTCAAGCCTCTGCCCAGAACTCAGTGAAACTTCTAGAGAAGATAAATAACATAGAAACAATGCTTGTAAACCAAAAACTAAAACTAGGACTTGACCTAACCATCCCCAACCAATACTGGAATTCTGTCAAACACTTGGTGAATATAAAACCTACAGGTCATGAATGCAAGTATGAACATAAGGGACTGAAAAATTATTTGATGTTTAACAAGAAGGACCATTGCCTTCCCACATTAGCTGCCATAACACCAATTAGGTCTTGCATTCATTATTCATTCAATTACAAGTGAAAACATGAAAAGAGCCGTGACTAAGAATTGTCATATAACCATGCTTATAACCAACATATAACCAAATAAATAACAATAAGAGAACAACAATGGTTCTTAAACTCCTATGGTTGTTGTTATTTGCAGAAACCGGATCATCCACAGTACCATAAAACAGTTGTCGACGTTTCGAATCCCAACGTGGATTCGAAGAGAACAACCATTAAAGCCACATAATAACTAGTACAATTCGTCATAAAAAACAAGAGAAGCTTAGCTTTTATTAAACATAGGAAAATTCTGACTGGGTTTGGGACTTCCACGTTCCACCCGACCATAGATTGGCTAAACCTAATATTTCTTTTAGCCAATCACCCCCATGCCATATTCCAAGCATGAATGTAGGATCTCACGGGATAAACCAATCTAAATACAACCAAGGGAATCCAAAGGTCAAACCACCTCCACCCTCTCCATATTGAGATATCATCCAAATTGGTGCCAAGATCACAAAACCAAACGGAGCTTGGATGCCTCATAATTTCTTCACCAATACCTTGAGGAATTTTATCTTCTCCACCCTTAGGCTTTACCGCGTATCCCGTCATTACCGGTCAAGGGATTCTTGGGCCTTTGAGAACTTTCTTGAGACCACCTCACCTAGATCCAAAATCGTCCGAAAATCCAAAGCTCAAAACTGAGAACCATCCAATCACACCATGGCTATATGGAAATGACAAGGATAGACTAAAATCAATTGTTGAAACCCGAAAAAATCCATGCCAATGAAAACAAAAGAACCAAATACCAACATGCACATACCATGCATGTCAAAACAACTAGGAAATCATATATGCAACCTGTTACCTGCAAGTATTCCTGCTTAAGCTACTTGATCTTTACCTTCCTTTTATTTCCTTGTCCTTCCTTTGCTTTCCTTTCCTTTCCATGTCCTTTCTTTGCTTTCTTTCTTTCTTTCTCCTCTTGGTTCTCTTCTCCTCTCCGAGACTAATTCTAAAACTGAACTGACAAAAGGCTACCAACTGATGCTCTGAGGTATTTTTATTGATGAGACCTCTATTTTCTTCAGATTCCATTATTTCCCTTCATTTTCCTCCTCACATGAAACCTGTGATCTTTCACCTCCCTTTTCTCCTAATTTCCATTATTTTCATTAGTAAAATGCCAAAAATACCTTTTTTTCCTTTTTCAAAATCTTAGCCATTGCCTTTGCCATAAACACAACAAGTGATTCCCACTAGGATATTTTTCCCAACATTCAACCTTGAATAAGTGACCCTTACATGTGGTCTTATTTTACCTTTATTAAATTTTATTACATGAAATTTTAACCCGGGGCTCTAACAAAACCCTCCCACTTAGAGGAACACCATCCTCAGTGTTAAACCACACCTATACCCAAAAAACCATTGAAAATTAAAAAAACATACTTCTTATTGAGATTTATAACCCATCTCATTGCAATATTTATGATAACATCTTGCTCAAAAGAAAAACCATCATGTAAAATATGACAACATGACAACTATATCGCTTATTGGAGCTTTATAACATAGCTCATTGCAATATTTACAATAGGAACCATACATAAATATGTACAAATACCATGACTCATTTTCCTTCACCGAAAAACAATGAAGGATACATAGCCCACATCTGATCAACCATCTCCCATGTAGCTTCATCGGGTCCAAAGTGCTTGTATTTCACTTTAACCTACTCGAGTGCTCTTTTCCGGAGCACAGGATGTTTCCATTGCAATATGAATTGGGGTTTCAACTGGAATTCTCCTTCTTTCTCCACCTGCAATACAAACCAATCAATAACATGATCAACATCTTTTACATATATTTTAAGCAATGAAACGTGAAAAACATCATGGAATTTCACTGTCGAAGGAAGTACAAGTCTTTAGGCCACTGGTCCAATCCTTTCAAGGATCTCAAAAGGCTCACAATACCATGGTGCCAAATCGACACATGATCTGATCCTCAAGGAGGTCTTTTTGGGCTTGATGTGAAAAATACACATGCTCCCCAACTTGAAACTCCTTAAATACCCTGTTTTAGTCTGCATAATTTTCTGCCTGTCTTGTGTTGCCTTTAGATTCTTCTTTATAACCTACATTTCATGTTCCATGTTTGCCAACATGTCTGGTCCAATAAGTACCATGTTCACTTGATCACTCCAGCTGATGGGACTATTACAACTCCTCCCATACAGTGTCTCAAATAGACTCATCCTCGGTGACTCCTGATAACCATTATTGTAAACAAACTTGACCAATGGAAGGTACTACTCCCATATCCTCTACTGATGCATGCAATACATCCTCTGCATACCCTCCAGTATTGTTATGAAACCAACTGCAAAAATAGAACAAAAGAGAGATCAATGCCTTAGAAATAAGCCACTTCGAGGGGGAAACCTCCTTTACATTACATAAATGAATAATTCTTCAATGATACAAGTGACAAAACCTCCTTCTATATATAGGAGTCCATGGGGTCACAATAGAATCCTAGCCGACCTAACAATAATAATGTAAGGGCACAATAATAAGAATATTGGGGTTACAAGGGTACAACAATAACAATAAGGGGGTTACAATAACAACAATAAGGGACTCTACTAGTAATATAGGAGCCTAATATGCCCCTCTTCTTCAAAAAAGTGTTTTCCTTAACGCTTGAGTAGCTCCAGATGCTTCTGTATAAAATTCTCATCCTCCCATGTATAATCTTCAGTGGGTAAGTTCTTCCATTTGATGAGATACTCTGAAATTGATCGATTTTGTAGTTGTCAAGTTCTTGTTTCCATGACTGATTCAGGTTCTAATATGATTTTTCCTTCCTCATCAAGTTCTAGAAATATTGTTTGAACTGGAAGTTTGTCCCCTATAACCATATTTAAGCATGAAACATGGAAAACTAGATGCACTCGCGAAGAAGAAGGAAGCTCCAATTTGTATTCCATAGTACCAATATTTTGCAACACCTTGTAAGGACCATAGTGCTTTGGCGATAATTTATTATCCTTCTTAGCTTGCTTGAGGGAAATTTGTTTGTATGATTTTAGCCGTAGAAATACCCAGTCTCCTATATCAAAACTTCTCTCACTACGATGTTGATCTGCCTGTTGTTTCATTCGATTTTTTGCCAAATTTAGGTTATCCTTTAAGAGTTAGAGAACTTCTTGTTGATTCTCGATGTGATCTTCCACTGCTTGAACCTTAGAATTTTCTCTTAAAGAAGATGTGATGGACGGTGGATAATATCCATAAAGTGCCATAAATGAGGTCATTTTTGCTACAGTATGGAAGGAAGCGTTATACCACCATTCAGCAAGAGGTAACCACTTGACCCATTGTGTTTGCTTATCAGATACAAAAAAATGAAGATATCCTTCCAAACATTTATTCACTATCTCAGTTTGACCATAGGATTGAGGATGATAAGATGAGCTATGAGATAGTTGAGTACCTAAACAAGAAAATAATTTCATCCAAAAATTTCCAGTAAAAATGGGATCTCTCTCACTTACAATAATATTTGGGTTTCCATGTAGCTTTTGAATTATTTCCATAAATGCAGTAGCAACTATACTTGCTTTAAATGGATGAGATAATGCACAAAACTGTGCATACTTGGTAAGTCTATCAACTACCACCATGATGACACTCTTTCCTTCAGACTTAGGTAAACTTATGATAAAATACATTGATATATATTCCCAATGTTGACTTGGAGTGGATAAAGGTTGTAGAAGACCCAGGGTCTTAATTGTCTCAACTTCATTTTGTTGGAAAACCAAAAATTCCACCACAAACTTTTGAATATCAGATTTAAGTCCATCCCAAAAAAAATCTTTCTTCACCTCGTGGTAAGTTTTTAAAAATCCAGAGTTTCCTCCTAAAGGAGAAGTGTGCAATTCCAAAAGAATATTTTGTTTTAGTTGGGAATTCTTCCAAATATATAAGCGATCTGTACCATAAGGAATCATTTTTCCAACTAAATGTATCATATGTACTAAGATCTTGCTGCAACTTTTGAATGAGTGTCCACACTTCTTCATCCTTCTTCTATTCATCCCTTGCTTTGATTATCCAATATGGTTAGATAATAGAAATGGCACAAAGCAATGCTTCCACCTCTTCATCCTTTATTGAGAGTGCATCTTCAACAACATTTAGCTTCCCTTTTTTCTAGATGATTTCAAAGTCATAACCCAACATCTTTATGACCCATTTTTGCTGCTCTTCTGAAGATAATCTTAGTTCCAAAAGGTGTTTAAGACTATCATGATCAATTTTTTCCTTGAAGTGGCTTCCCATTATGTAAGGTCACCATTTATTTAGTGCATGTAGTATTTCCAACATTTCCTTCTCATAAATAGCTTTCTGTAAATACTTTCCTTTGATTGGACGACTTTCAAAAGAAATGGGTCTTCCTTCTTGCATTAAAACAACACCAATTCCATTTTCTGAGGCATCACATTCCACAAAAAAGGTTTTTGTGAAGTCTAGCATAGCTAAGACTGGTGCTAAGCACATTGCCTCTTTAAGATGTTCAAAGGCCTTAGTTGCTTTAGGATTCCATGAAAACACATATTTCTTCAATAATGTTGTTAGATGTGATGCTATTTTCCCATAATTCTTAACAAAATTGTGATAATATCTTGTTAACCCAAGAAGTCCTCGCAACTGATTTATGGTTGTGGGGACTTTCCATTCCTTAATGGATTTAATTTTTTTATGGTCTACCTTAACACCCTCGTGAGATATAATATGACCCAGATATTCCACCTCTTGTACTCCAAATAAACATTTGGATGTTTTTGCATATAATTGTTTCTCCTCCAATAGTTCGAGCACCCTTTCAACATGTTGAACATGATCCTTCCAAGACGTGCTGTAGATTAGTATGTCATCAAAAAATACTAGAACAAATTTTCTAAGGAAGGGTTTGAAAATGGAATTCATCAACCCTTGAAATGTAGAAGGTGCATTGGTAAGGCAAAAAGGCATGACCAAAAATTCATAATGACCCTCATGAGTTTGAAATGTTGTTTTCAGAATATCTTCAGTTTCCATTCTAATTTGATGATATCCTGAACGAAGATCCAACTTGGTAAAATAAATTTCTCCATGTAATTCATCCAACAATTCATCAATCACAGGAATGGGAAATTTATCTTTAATAGTGAGCTTATTGAGCTCCCTATAATCCAGACACATGCACCATGATCCATCCTTCTTGTGAACCAATACTACTCGAGTAGAGAAATAACTTTGACTAGGTTGAATTACACCGACCTCTAACATTTCTGCAATCATACGTTCAATTTCGCTCTTTTGGACATAAGGATATCTGTAAGGCCTGATTTTTGGAGAAACGCTTCATGGAATCAAATGAATAACATGATCATGATCACGAATAGGTGGGAGTCCTTTGGGAGTTTCAAACACCTTGGAATGATTGTCCAAGGCTTTTTGGAGATATGGAGAAATATATGGTTTTGATGTTTGAACTTCTAGTGAGCATAATTGTGCAATTACACCTCGTTGTTCTTTCTTCATAAGCTTTGTCATGACATTAGAGATTATTATCTTTCCTGGCTTCCCTGCGATACCCTGTAATTCGATTTCCTTTCTTTATAGATGGGAGTGGTAGGCTTCCTTGTCGCTATAATTTTACATTCATTTTTTCTTGCTAACTTGAATTCCTTCCCTAATGAATTAGGTTCCCAAACACAAACTTCAGGTTGGATGTTATCCTTTAAAGTCCCCATGAAGACATCAATCCCGTGTTCCTCTTGAATATCAGCTACCCTTATATTCAATTTTTGGAAGTCCTCAATGTGCTCCACCACTGAACCCTTTTGTTTGATATTTATCAATTGGCTAAAGAAGGTGCTTCTCTTTGTATCCTCATAAAATGCTATCATTTCCTCCATAAAAATTAACCAAGTGAAATTTTTTTTATCAGAGCAAAGCCATCAATATCATACAAATTTATTTTGTTCTAAATGTAAAGTTGCAATGCATAACTTTTGTGTGTTTTTCACATTATTGAGATCAAAATATTGCTCCATCTGTAGTATCCATGTTACGGGATCCTTGCCATCAAACTTCCTCATATCCATCTTGGGAATATAATGGTTCTTCAATCCAACATTAGAGTTTATGAAATCACGATTAACGTTTATTTTGTTTTCATCATGAGTTTCCTCTACTATATTTCTGCCATTAGGAATCATTTCTTTTAACCTTGTCATCAAACCTTCCATGTCTGCTTTTAGATCATTCTTCATGTCTTCCATGTTGTCTTTCATTTTTTCATCGATCTTAGCTTCCATGTCATCCATCTTAGCTTCCATTCCATTCTTCAAACCATCCACATTATCTTCCACGCCTTTCTTCAAACCATCCATCTTAGCTTCCACACCTTTCTTCAAAACTTCCATTTCATTTTTTGTTGCTCTTTGTGAGAGAAAAATTTGGTGCACTTGCTCTTGTAATTTTGATATGTCATGTTGCGCTTATTCCTCTTCATGAGTCATAGTAGAGCCTTATAAAGGATTAATTAGTGTTGAATCATTTTTAGGTGGAATTTTAGAACCCAATACTGATATCTATGCTTCAATATGCCCTTGGAATCACTTCAAACTGATTTTTCACACAAGACTTATGCAGTTCAGAAAAAAAATACACACATTTTTCTTACCTTTAAGGAGTTCTATATTGAATCTAAATTATATATGTGATTTCAGATCTTCAGTATCTAAAATTTAGCCCTGTATTAGCCTTATGAATATTCTTTCGAATGCCACAAGTCTGACCTGATTTGGATTCTTCAAGGCAAAGTTATGCCCAATCTCCCACAATGACCTAATTATGGATTGGTTCAATAGAACGAACTTGTACGACATGCCACATGTCACTTTTTCCTCCTTTGGCTCTGAAATTGATACACAGGAAACTACAGTCCGTGCACTTACGACCAATTTTTACAGAATTCCAATCCAACTCTTAGAGAGATTTATGGCGATTTTCCCACCATCACCTCTTTGAGATGAAATTTGGGGGCCTGAAAACACCCTAACTTCCACAGATAATATCTTCGAAAATATTGTGAACCAAGATATAAAATTTTTACACAACGTTTGTCAGGATTTCGGCTTCGCTCTGTAAAAGTTTCAGCTTCTGAGCCTTCATAGAAACAATGTTATAGCGAAAATTCCACGATGATCTGTGTAGGTTAAATTCGGGAGCCTGAAAAAACCCTAACTTCCACAGATCATATCTCTAAAAATATTGCGAACCAAGATATAAAAGTGTTACACGACGTTCCTCAAGATTTCAGCTTCGCTCTATAAAAATTTGAGCTTCTGAACCTTCGTAGAAATTTATTTATAGCGATAATTCCATGATGACCTATTTGGAGCAGCGAAACTCTAGAATCCATAGCTTTGATACCAAATGTTATGAAACCAACTCCAAAAATACAAGAAAAGAGAGATCAACGCCTTAGAAATAAGCCACTTCGAGGGGAAAACCTCCTTTACATTACATAAATGAGCAATTATTTGATGATACAAGTGACAAAACCTCCTTCTATATATAGGAGTCTATGGGGTTATAATATAATCCCAACCAACCTAACAATAATAATGTAAGGGCACAATGATAAAAATATTGGTGTTACAGGGGTACAACAATAACAATAAGGGGGTTACACTAACAAGAATAAGGGACTATACTAGTAATATAGGGGCCTAACAAGTATCTTATTGATCCTCTCTGTCTGTCCATCTATTTTCTGATGATAAGCTGTGTTGAAGGCCAAATCTATCCCCCATCCTGCAAAAAACTCCTTCCAAAACTTGGAAGTGAACTTGACATCCCTATCCGAAACAATCTTCTTTGGAACACCATTAAATATCACGATCTCCCTGATGAATAACTATGCTACCTCACTGGATGAAAAATTAGTATTCACTGGAATGAAGTGAGATACCTTCCTCAACCTGTCTACCAGAACCATGATAGAGTCATGTTTCCTCGATGTCCTTAGAAGACCTATAATGAAATCCATGGAAATGACCTCCCATTTCCACTCTGGAATCGGAATAGGATTGATCTATAAATGGAACTATTTGTAAATTCTGTGCAAATTATCCATTTCCAATTAATTAAGTGTGCAAAGTATTCTGCATGTCTTGTAGGTTAAACAAAGTGTTTTTGGTAATTGTTTCTGAGTTTATGTGTGAGGAAATGTTAATTAAGGTTACTGTTTAACATGTTATATCTGAAATACACAGTAAGAGAAATTCACCATAGCATAACACAACAAACTGATGAGGCAGTTCACCCCTCCTAGGTTACATCGGTTGGTCCAAGGCTTCCCAATGGCATGTCCTTGCTCTATTAATTTTCTCAAAAATGGTTACATAGTGAAATATATACCTAAACAGGAAAAAAAAGCTGTGAATTTGACTTCAGAAGATAGAAATAAGCTAAAAATGGCTTTTGTTTCACCTCAAACAGTGAAGTACAACCCAATATAGCTCCATCTCCCTGATGGCCATGGTGGCTCTTTCCTCTTCCCCTAAGAAAAAATGGTTGAAGAACACCTCTGTTTGCTCTACAACTAGCCCCAAACTCTCCAGAATGCTCAGAAAAGCCAAAATTGACTAAAATTTCATCTTGTTTGGTCGAAAATTGAGAAAGTTATGACCCTAACAAGTTTTTTCCTAGTGGCACTAGAAAACCTCCTCCAAAACTAGAGGAACTCCAGTCAGTTCCACCAAAAAAGGTGGACAACTCAGATTAGGTGGAACCACGCTATTTTTAGGGGCAATAATAAATTTAACTGTCAGTTAACAATGTGTTCACATGCTGAATTTTCGGAAATGGTTAAGTGCTGGTGTTAGTGTTAAATCTGCACCCACGGTCATGGCCTGCTGGTCACATGTGACAGGGGCTAGCACCCTAGGGGCTTAACCCAAAAATCTTCGCCGTTTGAAATGGGGCTTAGCCCTTGGTTATACCGATGTTCGCGGGGTCTTAACCCTTAGCCCTGAGGGCTTAAACCTGAAATCCCACTTGTTCAACACTCCTCACGACCTGAAGGCACGTTCAGCTCCATGACCCGCCTCGCCCATTTGACTCTGCCTCCGTTCAGGTTTGGAACGAGCCGTATCACCTACTGTGCACATCTAGCCCGTGGTGTAGTGCTCGAGTAGACCTTGCCCGAGGAGTCGGGTCGAGGGTTCGACCCCCCTTGCCCACCAACATCTCAACACCTCTTTTAACCATTGGCCTGGGGCCATGTGGCAGCCTTCAGGCAGGTCATGTGGCACCCTATGACAGGCTTATAAAAACCTTTAGAAATGAAATTTTTTTTGCCATAAAGTTTTTTGAAAATGATTTTTTTTGGTCAAAAGTCCTGTTTTGAAGGTCATTGGGCGATTTCAAACTTCAGTAACTTTCACATACGACATCGGATTTGAGTCCCGTTCATGGTGCCAGAATCGAAGTGATGAGGCCTTTCCGGGTGTTTATATTGCAACCAATTCTGAGCAGTTCCATTTTTGAGAATTTTTTCAACTTGGACATGATCTCCTGATCACACCTCCCCATTGGGAAGCTTTTGGACCCCAAAAGCCTTCAATTACCTGTTAAGAATATGAGGGTACAAATCCCTCACCTTTTCCACCTCCATCCATTTTTCCTTACTTGGTTTGTTGCCTTTTAGACCAACCTGAACATAATCGACACTCCCCCTCCTCGAAGTGCATGTCCTTTTTTTTCAAGGATAACATCTTCTTTCAGCTCATCCAAAAATTATGGCGAGAAATCATCTATGGATGGCATCTGAATGTCACTTTCATAATCAGCAATTAAAGGAGGTTCATACAAACGTAAATTTTCCACATTCACAACGAAATACAATTGCATATATGAAGGAAAATCTAGTTGAAAAGTATTATTTCCAACTTTTTTAAGGATCCTGAATGGACCATAACGAATAGACTTCAACTTTTTACCTTCTCCTTGCATTATTTCCTTACTAGTATGCATCTATAACTCATCTCCTTCTTGAAACTTATGATCAATTCTGTGTTTGTCATGCCTTTCCTTGTACTTGCCTTGAATTTTTTCAAGCTGTTCTTGAAGCTGCTGATGTATGAGCTGAATTATTTCAATGAACACGCAAGCTTTATCAATGTCACTATGCCTATCAATGGCAACATCCTTCTCAAGAATGAAATCTAAAGGTGACTTAGGCAAATACCCAAAACAAGCTTCAAAAGGTGAAGTATTTGTAGAAGAGTGCTTGGCCTGGTTGTAAGCATGCTGAATGTAATGCAAGTGCTCATCCCAAAGCTTGGGATGCTTGCTGCAATAGCCTCTCAAAAGATGTACAATGGTTCTGTTCACTACCTCTGTTTGGCCATCTGTTTGCGGATGGAAAGCAGTACTCTTCTTCAACTTGGTGTCCATCATCTTCCATAAATTGGACCAAAAATTCCCAACAAATCTGGAATCCCTGTCACTAACAATAGAAGTAGGAAAGCCACAATGATCCCATACATGTTGAAAATATAAATCAACAATTTTTAGCAGTTATAGATTTCTTACATGGCATAAGAATACACATCTTGCTGAATCTATCAACTACTACATAAAGATAATCATGCTGCTTTCTAGATAATGGTAGACCTCCAACAAAATCCATAGAAACACTTTCCCATGGTCTAGAAGGTACTGGAAATGGCGTATATAAACCAAGCTTCCTATTTCCAGGATTGCTTGTAGCACATAATGAACAACCTCTAATGAAATGTGAAACACTATCTACCATGCAAGGCCAATAACAATACCTTTGTAAATGTGCCATCATTTTTCTTACCCCAAAATGTCCATCAATAAGAGAAGAATGAGCTTCTCTCATGACACTTAGTCTCTCCCCCTGTGGTATACATAACTTTCCCATATGAAACAACAAATTATTATTCAAGTGATAATCATTCTCCTCAACATGATTCCCTTCACTCAAGTTAGCATACACATCCTTAAAATCAACATCTGATGCATATTTTTCTATGTAGATCTCATGTACAATAGAATCATTCTTAAGTAAAGTATTAGCACTAATAATAGCCCTTGAAAAAATATCAACAAATTTATTGAAAATACCTTTCCTGTACCTTATTACCAAGTGAAATTGTTGTAGGAAACCCATCCATCTGAAATGTCGTGATTATTGTAATTTACTTTGCGTCTACAAGTACTGTAAAGGTTGATGGTCAGTATTGAACAACTCTTTCTTTTCCCATCAAATAGTGTTTCCACTTTTTGACGCTTTGTACCAATGCATACAACTCCTTATCATATGTAGGATAATTCACAACAACACCATTAAATGTCTCAGAATGAAATGCGATAGGCTTACCATGCTATAAGAGAACTACACCCATGGCGTAATCACTAGCATCGGTCTAAATATCAAATGGTTGTCTCAAGTCCGGTAATGCAAGGATTGGAGCTGAACTTATCTTCTCTTTCAAAAACTTGAAAGATTTCTGTTGCTTGCCTCCCCATTGGAAAGCACGCTTCACACTTGTCATTGCATGCATAGGAGCTGCTATGGCAGAGAAGTTAGAAATAAACTTCCTCCGATACTGAGCTATACCCAAAAAAATTCTTACCTTCGTAATGGATTTGGGAATAGGCCAATTCACAATGGCTTCCACCTTAGAAGGATCAATTATCAAATCACCTCTTCCTACTATGTGTCCCAAATAAACCAAGGAAGTCTTTCCAAATTCATTCTTTGACATTTTAAGAAATAACTGATTTTTCTTCAAAACATCAAGTACTTTCTTAACATGCATGAAATGCTCTTCTCTAGCCTTGCTGAAAATTAAGATGTCATATAAGTAGACAATAATGAAATCATCAAGAAAAGGATGTAAGACATCATCAATTACCCGCATGAAAGTTGCAGGTGCATTGCATAAACCAAATGGCATAACAAGCCACTCAAAGAGTCCTTGCTTGGTTTTAAATGCTATCTTCCAAATGTCACTTTCTGCAATTATAACTTGATGATAACCACTACGTAAGTCTAACTTAGTGAAATATTTAGCATCTTTCAGCTGATCTAACAAATCATCTATCCTTGGGAGTGGGTAATGATTCTTTACCGTTATATTGTTCAATGCCCTAAAGTTCACACACATGCGCCAAGTTCCATATTTCTTTGGAATCAACACTATCGGTGACCCACATGGCGAAGTGCTTGGTCTTATGAAACCTTTGTCCAACAAGTCCTTAATTTGCCTCTTTATTTCAACATTCTCCATGATAGACATGCGGTACATGCCTATGTTAGGAAGAGGACAATCTTGTTGTAACTGGATTTCATGTTGAATCTCCCTTTGAGGAGGAAAACCTGTTGGTTCTTGAAACATCTCATGATGTGCATCAACTACATCATATAAATCTGATTTAAGCCTGGAATCACAATTTTCAAATCACTCATGATTCACATCAACCTTGGGCTTAACCATAAGAAGTACAAAAATCTTACCAGAATTCACTAGCCTTTTTACCTGTCCTGCATTTACCATCGCTATATTTTTCTTCTTGCGATGTGCTCTGACAATAGACTCCTTGCCATATTTAAAGAGATGATACTTATTTTCATGGCGATGGAATATTTCTTTCCTATCAAAAAAGTAAGGACTTCCCAAAACAATTCCTGATATATCAAGCGACACTACATCAAGTTACACTGTGTCAATAAAGTGTGCAGTAATCACAAAACACAATATGCACTTTCTTGAGACTTGTAAGTTTGGATCCTTGCATATCCATTCAAGTGGATATGGCTCGGGATGTGGAATGGTCCCAATTTTAAGCTGTTTGACCAAGTATTCTGATATGATATTTTCCTGTGACCCACTATCAAACAGTGTGTCAATTTTTGTATGTTTTGAGACTACCCTCACATGGAACAATTCAATTCTTTCTTCCTCATTTGGAGTTTGTACATGACAGTTTGAAGTACTAGTGCTTGGCTTAGTTTCAATTTCCTTTCCCTTCATACTCTTCAAACCCATGGCTGCAATTTTGGTTTCGTCACCTGAATCATCACCTAAGTCTTGTGGTGTAGTTGTAGTAGTTGCAGTTTTCTTCTTTCCTTTGTTTTTGTTAAACTGAGTTCTTTTTTTAGGATGAAGTTTCCAACAATTTTTCTCTTAATGGCCTTCTCTTGAACAATGTTTACATATCACTTTCTCACCCTCCTATTTGACAGATTTATTCTTTTTTCCTTTTCCCTTAGAGGTTTTATCTTCATTTTTCCCCTTAAAAGGCTTGTTTCTACCCTCATCAAAAGTGTTTTTCCCTCTAGCCTCTAAATGCGTAGCTTATACACAAACTTCATCTAGACTAGTAGGATTGAACATAAGGATAGTATGTCTAAGGTAGCTGTGAAAACCACCTATATATTTCAGCAAAGTATCTTGACTTTGTAAGTCTACCCCTAATAAGAGTGCTCTTTTCCTAAACTCTTGGGTGTAGTCTTATACATTTTGTCCCTTAAGTTGTCTGAAGTTTTGCTAGTTCATGATAGCCTTTTGTAAATGAGCTAATGGATAAAATTGCTTCTTAATTGCAGTAATAAATTCAGCCCATGATAAAGTGATATTACCATGTTTTTTAATGTCATCCTGGGTCTTGGCTTCCCACCATAACAATGTTGCTCCATCCATTCTCAAAGAGGCTAACTGTATCTTGGTGTCGTCATCATGAAGGTTTTGTATCCTCAAGTAAACCTCCAATTGCCTTATCCAATTGTCAAGTTTCTTTGCATTGAATTCACCATTAAACATAGGCAACTCAAATTGAACATCAAGCTTTAAAAATGGACTTTTATCAGTGGTTTTAGACTTGTGAGATTGATTCACTGAAGTAGAGGATGACGATGTTGAGGAAGATGATGAAGATGGGGATGGTGGATCACCATTTCCTCCATGTCCTTTATTTGACTTGTCATCACTTTTCTTTCCTCCTGAAGAAACCTCTCCTTCTTTCTGATGTTTAGAACCTTCTCCAACAAGCCTATCATTCCTTTCTTGGTAGAGTATCCTCACCATCTCGGTCATGTCCAAAAAAGCCTTTCGGAATACCCCTTCTTCGTCTTTGGGATCAATGTCTGTAGGAGCTTCTCCTTCTCTTGAAAAAATGCTTAGGGCTTCTTCAGTACCTCTCGGGGGTGTAATAGATGGTGGAGACAATGGCTCCCTGGCCCTCCTTGGTTGAGGATTAACTTGTGCTCTAACCAATTGTCCTTCCCCTCTTTTGAGTTTAAGCCTAGTAAGCATCAAAACTTGCAAACAATCAACTATATCTTTGCACAAGAACAAATGCAGAGTAAAACTCTAGCTTTGATACCAACTGATCTATAAATGGAACTATTTGTAAATGCTGTGCAAAGTATCCATTTCCAATTAATTAAGTGTGCAAAGTATTCTCCATGTCTTTCAGGTTAAACAAAGTGTTTTTGGTAATTGTTTCTGAGTTTATGTGTGAGGAAATGTTAATTAAGTTTACTATTTAACATATTAGATCAAAAATACACAGCAAGAGAAATTCACCATAGCATAACACAACAAAATGATGATGCAGTTCACCCCTCCTGGGCTACATCTGCCAGTCCAAGGCTCCCCAATGGCATGTCCTTGCTCTATTAATTTGCTAAAAAATGGTTACAAAGTGAAATATATGCCTAAAAAAGAAAAAAAAGCTATGAATTTGACTTTAGAAAACAAAAATAAGCTAAAATTGGCTTTTTTTTCACCTCAAACAGTGAAGTACAACCCAATACAACTCCATCTCCCTGATGGCCCTGTTGGATCTTTCCTCTTCCCTGAAGAAAAAATGGTTGAAGAACACCTCTATTCGCTCTGCAACCTATCCCAAACTCTCTAGAATTCTCAGAAAAGCCAAAATTGACTAAAATTTCATCTTGTTTGGTCGAAAATTGAGAAAATTATGACCCTAACAAGTTTTTTCCTAGTGGTACTAGAAAACCTCCTCCAAAACTAGAGGAATTCCAGATAGTTCCACCAAAAAAGGTGGACAACTCAGATTAGGCGGAACCGCACTATTTTTAGGGGAGCAATAAATTTAACTGTCAGTTAACAACGCGTTCACATGCTGAATTTGCAGAAACGGTTAAGTGTTGGTGGTTAGTGTTAAATTCGCACCCACGGTCATGGCCTGTAGGTCACATGTGACAAGGGCTAGCACCGTAGAGGCTTAACCCAAAAATCTTCGTCGTTTGAAATGGGGCTTAGCCCTTGGTTATAGCGCTGGTCGCAGGGTCTTAACCCTTGGCCCTGAGGGCTTAAATTTGAAATCCCACACATTCAACACTCCTCACGACCCGACGGCATGTTCAGCTCCACGACCTGACTTTCCCATTTAACTCTACCTTCGTTCAGGTTTTGAACGAGCCAACTCGCCTGCTGTGCATGTTCGGCCCATGGTGTAGTGGTTAGGTCGACCCTGCCCGAGGAGTCGGGTCGAGGGTTCGACCCCCCTTGCCCACCAGCATCTCAACACCTCTTTTAACCATTGGCCTACGACCATGCGGAAGCCTCCAGGCAGGCCATGTGGCACCCTATGATAGGCTTATAAAAACCTTTAAAAATGAAATTTTTTTTGCCATATTTTTTTTTGAAAATGACAGTATTTTTTGGTCAAAAGTCCTGTTTTGAAGGTCACTAGGCGATTTCAAACTTCAGTAACTTTCACATACGACATCGGATTTGAGTCCCGTTCATGGCACCAGAATTGCAACGACGAGGCCTTTCCATTCGTTCAGATTGTAACCAATTGTGAACAGTTCCATTTTGAGCATTTTTTCAACTTGGACATGAGCTCCTGATCAAGGATGAAGCAATGCTTACACTCTACTTTGACATGCTGATAGTCCAAACATCTAGCCACAGACTCTGCCACTTCCTTCTTCAGATTCAGCTGGTAGTAGAACTTCTTCACTTCTGTTAACATCTTTTAATATCCTGGGTGACCTAAATATGGTTTTACATGAAAATATCTCAAGATAAGCTTCTTGAGTTCCCTATCATCCAACTCATAGATACTTTCCCTAAAGCTAACCAAGCCATCTCTAATGAGACAATAGTCCACATTCTGATCACCTGTACCCTATTGTAACTTGTGCATAAGCTCCATGTACCTATCATCCTATTATCTCACCTGTAAGATACAATCCTATAAATATTTCCCATATGAGCTCACTACTGCAACATGGTTCAATAATACTTTCCTCGTGAGAGCATCTGCAACCTTGTTCTCCTTTCCCTTAATGTACCCAATCTCAAAGTCAAACTCACTAAGGGGAGCCAACCATCTAGCTTACCTAACATTCAAATTCAGCTAGTCAAACATATATCTCAACCCACTGTGATTTCTCATAAACACAAACCTCTTGCCACGAAGACAATGTCGCCACATATTCAAAGCATGAATAATACCTGCCAACTCAAGATCACGAGTCACATATTTATGCTCGTGCTCATTCAATTTCCTGGACTCATAGCATATCACCTATCCCTCCTGCATAAGTACTCCACCAAGACCTCTCTTGCAAGCATCTGTACATACTACGAATTCTTTATCCAGATCTGCAATCTTTAACACTAGAGAATTTGTCAACAACTACTTCAACTGCTCAAAAATGGCTGCACACTCCCTAGTCCATTCAAACTTCTTACCTTTCCTCTGCAAGGATGTAATAGGATATGCAATGCATGAGAATTTCTCGATGAACCTCCTATAGTAACCTGTTAAGCCCATGAATGATCTGACTTCCTCCACATTTATAAGATCTTCCCACTCCATGATATCCTTTATCTTCTCAGGATCTACTGCCATGCCATTCTTGGAAACAACATGTCTTGAGTAGTGTACTTTTTTTTGAAAGAAAATACACTTGCTAAGCTTAGCATACAACTGATGCTCTCTTAGCGATCTCAACACTACCGCTAAATGATCAACATGCTCTTTCTCATTCTTAGAATATACAAATATGTCATTGATGAACACAATAACAAACTTGTCCAAATAAGGATGTAACACACTATTCATCAAACACATAAAATTAGCTGGAGCATTAGTCAAACCAAATGGAACTACAACAAACTCATAATTCCCCTATCTATTCCTAAAGGAAGTCTTGTATATGTCCTCTTCCTTTATGCACACTTGATGGTATCTTGATCGTAGATCTATCTTTGAGAACACTTCTGCTTCCTTCAACTGATCAATCAAGTAGTCCATCTTCGGCAATGGGTACTTGTTATTGATCCTTAACTTGTTCAATTGCATGTAATCAATGCAAAATATAAGAGTACCATCCTTATTCTTCATGAACAATATTGGTGCACCCCAAGGTGATACACCTAACCTAATGTATCCCTTATCAAGCATTTCCTTCAGCTGCAACTTTAACTCTACCAACTCTGGTGTTCTCATCTTGTAAGGTGCCTTTGATGCTAGTGTTTCCCCTGGTATCAACTCAATAGAAAATTCCACTTCCCTATGTGGAGGAAACTCTAGAATCTCTACTGGAAACACATCCTGAAAATTCTACAATACATGGTACCTCTTGAATATTTCTACATCCTCAACATCCTTACCCTTGTCACTGGAAATATGAAGTGCAAACATCACACACCCTTTCCTACAACTGCGCTTAGCCTGCATATTTGTGACCATCCTCACTGATGGAGGCTTCTTCTTTCCATGAAATATTCTCTTCTGTCTGTTGTCATCCAGACACTCAATAAAATTGTCATAGGAATCTACTTTGGTCCTATGAAGATACAACTAGTCCATAACCAAAATCATATTATACGATTCCAATGGTAGTACATTCAAATGTGCCACTGTAGGCATACCATTCAAGTCAAATGCACAAACTCTTACCCAATGATGAACTCTCTTTTTCGTACCTGTAGCCAACTACACCAACCAAGACTCAACATGCACTTATTTTCTCAAGCCACACTTATCCACCAGGTCAGGATTAACATAACTATAACTAGATCCAGGATCAATCAAAATAGAAATAACTTGATCACAAATCTCACCGTCCATCTCAATAATAGATGCCTAGTGATCCTCCTTCCTGTTGTCCATAATCGCATAAATCCTAGGAATACTATGACCAATATCCCCAATGGTATGTGCCTCCTGAGCATTATAGACCTGAGGCCTACTGTAGAGCCTCATGAATATTTCATTTTGGCACTTCCTTTCTCCTACTTTTCCTCCTTTTTGTCAACATCATCAGCTCAAAAGCATTAAACTATAAGTTTTTGACATTGTAAGGTATTTAAATGACCTATATTTCATATTCAATAATGTTAATTATTATTAGATTAAAATTTGTATTAGCTACAAAATTGATGTAACTCTGCAGCTGGTCTGTGTTTCTGTAGCCATCTCCATGGTTCGCTAGGTTTCGAGGTGCCAATTGAGCAAAAAAATATGTGGACAGGTGGAGAATCATCCCCTCATGGATTTTATCCTATATATCTGAGCCAAATCATGTAAGAGTCTAGTTACGTAGTCAAAGGTATGGTGAAACACACTGCTATACAAGTGAGTGAGAGACCAAGACAATCACGTATTCACGATTTTCTTTTCCAAATAGAAAATCATGAAGAAACCTTATTTTGATTCTTGTTAAAAGATTAAGATAATTTTTGTTTATTCCAAATAAGCGTAAAAGCCTCGAAACAATTATATGCAGGCTTTTATAAATACAGGTCAAACAAATGCATAAATAGTGCGAAATTGTGATGTGACTGTGAAACTTTTGAAACTCTGTTTTTATTTATTTTTAATGAAGAAACACCGTGGAGATTTGATGCGTAGCTAGTTTTTTGAGTAGATCATTGAAACCACTTGTTTGTGGAGGGCCCCTGCAAACAAAGAAGGTTCTATATTTCATGTTTTTCATATAGATGTTTTCATAGTTTTGTTTTTATCATTTGATCTAGTTCCAGTTCAAGTTTTTATGTTACCAAATGCTGTAGTTATTTCCATAATTCTATTTCACCATTTGAAGCAAAAATTACATAGTTTTCCTTTGTCATTTGATGTAGATTCATCTCCTTTAAAAAAAAAAACTCTTAAATGAAAAAGTGATCCATAGTTTTATTTCCAAGCAACAATAGTTTATTGCAGAGTATTTTTACATATTCATGTGTGATTTATTTCAAGAACATTGAAATATTTATTTTCTAGTTTGTAGATAGGTTTATTTCAAAGAGCGTTGGGTGATTTCTTTCCAAGCAATAGTGATTTAGTGATTTATTTTTGGCACATGAGTGAATGCTTTCTAGTTTAAGAGTGATTTCTGTCCAGAACAATAGTGACTTATTTATTTTCTTTACACAATTCTATTTACATAACATTTCATTTAACACATCTAAATTACCTTCTAGATCTTGATTTTATTTTCATACATTAGATTTTTAGAGTTCTTAAAGACTAAAAAATACATTAGTTAAGATTTATTCATAAGATTAAGAAAAAAAATATTTGTTTCAGTTTTTAGTTCAATTGTAGAATTTATTTGACTTTTGCAGAGTTGATTTTTAGAACTTAGTTTTAATTTAATCCATCAATCTCATTAAGGACATAAGAATAAAAATATCCTTAGAATCAATCTCTACAAATTCTATCATCACACCAATAAATTAAAGAGGCTTCTAACATATATAGTGCACTTTCACTTCACAAGTTTACCAACTCCGGTCGATAATTTATGTAAGCAATATAAGAACATTAAACTGACTAAATGTTTTGGCGCCATTTCCGGGGAAATGTAAATAGGAGCCATTTTCCTTTCTAAAAAAAAGAAAAAGAAAACACAACACACCTGCAATATAAATTGAAAAATGATATTCATAGAGAAAGAGATTCTATGGGTAGAAGCTTAATTCCAAAAACACCACTCACCCCAGCGAGACCTCATAGTGCCACACCATCCACCCAAAATCGTATGCCATCCTTTGTAGGCATACATAGACTTACTGAGGTATTAAGATTTGAAATTAAAACTAGAAATTCACCAAATTCATCAACTAAAGCTGTTGTGGAAGAACAAGATCCTACATCCCCAACATAAGGAGTAATATTCCTAACTACAGTTGGGAACAAATTTTAGCTCAAGAACTAGAAATCCCTAGTGAAGAAGACGAAGAATAATTCTATTATAATCTACCATTGATAGAGGAACCAAAAGAATAAGAATAAGAACAAACAAATCTAATTTTGGAACCTTATATTAGTTCCGAGGAGTCTACAATGGATGGGGAAGGAGAAGGGGAAGTACACAACGTGAATGATTAACATTTAAGAATTGGAGGAGGTGCACATAGGATTGGAGGTGGAGGTGGAGGTATAGGAAGAGGTCGAGGTTGAGGAAGGGGAAGAGGAGGAGAAGACAAAGTAGAACCAGATCTTGTTGGATTTCCTATCCTCAATGAAGATACTACAACCACAATGAAAAATATCTCACCCTCTATCCTTCCTAACTTCCATGGATTAAGAAATGAGGATCCGGAAACATTTCTTTTTGAATTCGAAGTTTTATGTAGATCATATGACTACTTTCTCGATTCTCAAAAGTTGAAATTGTTTCCAACAACTTTTAAGGATGCAACATTAAAATGGTTCATGGGTTTAATAACACACTCTATTATAACATGGGAGGAAATGAAAAATTAATTCTTATTAAAATACAAGGATTACTACATGCCTCATAATCGAAAGGATGAAGTGTTTAAAATGATGCAGAGAGAAGATGAAAATATTGAGGATTTAATTGAAAGATTTAGTTATGATCTTAAAAGGGCTAAAATGGAAAATTTGGGTCAAGATACTTTGAAATATATCCTACTAAAATCCATTAGAGATGAATGGATAGATATCCTTAACATGATGGGAAAAGGAGATATTTCTCTGTTATCATTACCTGAAACTTTTGAATTATGCATACATCTTTCAAGAGGTAAGTGAAGAGTTGGTAAGAATCCAAGAGACCCTGTTATCTCTAGAATTAATAAGTATGCAACTGGAACAATAAGTAGGGATGAAATAGGCAATTCTCTTGATGAATTTAGAACAAACATTTTAGGGAGTCTTAGTGAACAAATATACACCTTGAAATTACAAAAAAAGCAAAGAGCTGAAAATGATGCATTATCTATCTTTTATCCTAAGTGCAGAAAGAAGCATGCTTTGAGAGAATTCCCTCTTGATTTAAAAAGTGTAGAAACTTGTGTTATATGTACAGAAAATCATGATACAAAAAATTTCCTTCAATACCAGGTCTTAAAGCTGTATACCAAGAGTGTTGCACATTATTTTGTCACCATGACATTTGACCATCCATATAGGTCCATCATTACCTATATTATGCTCCCTTAGAAGTAAAAAACCCTAATGTTCCTAAACCAAGTCTTGGAATTGGAGAAAAGCTCATTAAAACCCTTAAAAGTCTAACTCCACACTTTTCCTAACACTTTAATATGGATCTATAGATATTTGTTCTATAGCCTGCGGTACATCCTGCACGTTCTGCTTATAAAACCTACGGACCCTCGTAAATAGTCAAATAAAGGAAGAAGTAAGTTATAGAAGCCTAGCTGGACGAATATTCTCCGAACTGGAAGTTTCTAGAGGTGCGATCAGTTCGAGCTTTATCCATCCACTCATGGAGCTCTATCCCTCCACTCATGGAGCTTATCCCTTGGTCTATGGAGCTCAAATCCATTCATGAGAGGAATCCATCCCCCTCTTCATGGAACTGAAAATACCTCCATTTCCCTATAAATTGAGCTCATGTTTCAGTCTCAAGGGTACCTTGTATATGGTAATTGCTGAAGAAATTCTCAAGTGAGCATACTCTCTACACTAATTGTTGTTGGCATGAGAATGATCACACCCTTATGTCCATAACTATATGCTGGTTCAAAGAGAGGAAGGCTTGTCAAACTGCAGGAGGAAAGATTGTTCAGGACCCCAGGAGAAACTTGTAGGACATCAAGGCATCAGGTTGTAAAGTTACTCTTTTCATTCAAAGATAATACATATGGATCTCCTTTTCTCATTGAGTTGTTATTAAGCTTGTTGAATAATTCAATACTTAGACTCCTTGATCACTAAGTTAGATTAGTTGTTCTTAATTATTATATGTTGCAGGTGCTTTTAATTCTTTTTTCTGTCTTTGATTGCAGGTTCTACTTACTGAAGAAGCCTCTTTGGAGCGACCGGATAAAAGACTGCACCGAACGTCAGATTTCAAGATAGGGGCATGTTCTCTTTCTTTGTTTATAATAATTCTGAATTGAAAATAATCTAGAGAAAACGATTTACAAATGGATGTTTGTTTCTAGCTATCCGAAGGTTACTAGGGAGATCGCTCTTGTCCGCAAGAGGGATTTATCTGCATAACAAAATGACGACCATACTGGGGAAAAAAAACTTAGTTTTCCTTTTTGTTTTTTTGTTTTTTGTTTTTGTTTTGTTTTTTTTGTTTTTGTTTTGTATTTTTTTTCAGTTTGAATTTTAAGAGTTTTCTGATTTTGATTTGTCTGAGAATGGGTTGGGTAGATAACTTCTAGGAATCCCTAAAAATAAAAAGCTGAATATTTTTAATTTTTAATTTTTAATTAATTAATTAATTAATTAATTTTTCTCTGTACTTTTCCTGGCCTCCAAACTTTTTGTTTAAAAAAATTGCGGTAGCCTCCGCAATTTTTAGTTCAGAACAATGCGGTACCACTCTATTCTCCATTAGAACACGCGGACTTGTGGAAAATTTTTGAAAAATTAAGAATTCTCTTTTTAGGAGCCAGATTACCAGATTCTCTTTGTTTTCCCCAATTTGTCTTGACTATCAAATCTTATGTATGAATTTCTTTTCAACAATTTTTGCGTTTGTGTGATTTTTCATTTGATTTGCATTTTATGAGTGAGTGTTTGCACTACTTTCTTGATGCTTCATACAAGATATCTTCATATACCTCAGCTTACTGGTATTGTGATGATCTCTTTTTGAGCCATTATAATTATTGCAGACTTCACTTTTATGAAACTTGATTTTGTTTTCATTTGCAAATTTAGAAGAGCTTTTAGCTTACTAAAGCCTGATTTTCACACCAAACCATTTTTGGATGTTTTCATTTCTGCTGAGATAAGTGGAAATTCTTCTTGGTTCAATCACAAACTAGGAGAAACATCCTTAAACTTTCTAGATAGAATTCAAAATTAGATTTTTCTTTGATTTTGAATTTTATGTTTTTAGGAGTTTTAGATATTGTTTTCTTTTTGGAAATTGTTTGTTTAATAATTTTTAGTTTATGATATGATTGATAAGGGAAATTATTTTCAAAATGAGTAATTGATCATTTTGTGAAATTGAATTCTCAAAGAAATCATCTTCTTTTCAAATATTCTATTTATGCATGAAAAAATTGGTGCTTTAAAAAATTGTTAAATCTCTCAATCTTTCCCTTAAATAGGATTCATTGAAAAGAAAAGAGTTGCACTTTCCATTTAGATGTATTTAGTGAATTTTGTAGTCGGGTCATGAATATCATTGAAGTTTCACTTCCATTCCTTTTGTCTTAAGCAACAACCAAATTAAAAACAACACGTTAATAAAATTAATCCAGATATTTTACATTTTCTAGGGCTCTTTTCCACCAACATAGCTCAGGATAGTGACTTGGAACAGGTTGTAATTAATATTCCAAGATAGTTTAAACAACCAAGTAGCAATCTTGCAGTAGGGAAATCCAATTGTAACATTTTTGCTCTGGGAAGCTCTTCTTAAAAGATTCAAGCACGAGATCATGTTGGAACCAGTGAGGTAATCATACCTATCTCATTGGGAAAGATAGCAGATGTGCATGTATTAAAAATGGTAAACCTCAGATAGACCATTGTCGAGGTGCATGGGGTCACTTGTTGGTAAACCTTGGATTATATCAAGGAGCCTTCAAGGGGATTGAGCTAGTTACTCTACCCTTTCATGTATATCGGATCGTAGACTGTTCCCCCAGGTATATTTGTTCCCGTTGGTGACCTTAGTGACTAGAAACCTTAGGTTTATTTCCGAAGGTGAAAGTGGAGGGAGGTCCCACTGTACTTGGATCAGATGTTGACTAGACTCACTTGGACTTTCCGGAGGGTTCTCTTCACTTCGAGATGGTTTAAGTGGAGAGACTTGCACTGGAATATTTCATTAAGCAAGTTGTCGGGGTAACTGTTCCAACTGCCATTTCCACATTAGAATTCTACGACGTTGGATTTCATCACCAAATAGTGTTTTTAGTGTGGGAATATACTGTTTGTGTGTGGATTTCTCTCTTAGATTTTGTAGGCGTGTGATAAATTTGATTGTTTCCTTAGATACTTTAGGATATTTTGTTGAAATTTTCTTTGATTTTGTGTGTTAAATTTTTAATCATGGCTGAATTACCTAGACAATCACGTAGAATGTAGGGGAAACCCCCTGGGTACACACCAAGCCAGTTAGAAAAGCTTAAATATGAGAAAGGACAACCATCAAGAACTGGATCAAATGAACACGAGGAAACATCAGTAATTGTACATCCTGATTACGAAGTAGATCAACCTCAAACAACAGAAAGTTCTCAAACGAATATTTCAATTTTTGAACTAGTTGAACTTGCTTCTACAACTAGTGAATTATCAACAACTGAGCCTGAAATTTCTGAACCAAAAACTGAACCTGCTACATCTGAGTCTCCTTTAAAGTTCATCACTCCAACCCATGGTCGTCCTCATTCACCAAGAGTGAAGTTTCGCATCACTAAGAACCTTCCTCCTGGCCTCATTAGTATTGAAGAGATTACTAACACTAAAGAAGAGGTTATACTCCCTTCACGTCAAGAATATTTAGATCTTAGGCACAGTGAATCGATTTACTATAGCCCTTTCAAACATGATCCTTGATATTCTCAATTAATAGACTTTCTACACAATTTTGGTCTTAACTATTTGCCACCTCGAATTCCTTTTTTCGCCATACCAAGAGGTAATTTCAGACCTTCATTCAATATGTCTGGTGAGTCATCCATGTTTTCTGCATCACCAGAAACTCATTTGTATGGTGGTCTGTCTGTTCCTTCGGGGTACCAGTCACTTTCTGGTACTTTCTCAGGAGCAGCTCCTTCTCCCGAAAAACTTATACATTCACTTGGTCCAAATGAATCACATATCGAAAATTTGAACGTGGAACAATTTTATATGATGTCTGGAAACATTCCTAACCTTGACCCTCAAAGTAGTAACTTACTGCATGGGGGGCATCCTCAAGGTAGTAATTTACCGCCTAGGGGGCAACCTCAAGGACAATACATACCTCAAGGACAGTACATACCGCAAGGACAATACATATCTCAGGGAGAGTACATACCTCAAGGACAATATCAACCTCAAGGGCAGTACTCTATTCAGGGTCTGCAACCTCTTCAAGGATAATACCCTATGCTAAGGCAACCATATTTTCAAGGACAACAACCTCTTTTAGGGCCGTAGTTCTATCAAGAACATAAATTTTTTCAGGGAGGTCAGTCTTTTAGTGGGAATTATCCAGCCAACTATCAAACATACATTCCAAATTATCAACCTGGTTATGGTCCATATTACACAACACAACCTTCAATGGGAGCTCCATTTCCTAGAGTAAACACAGTGTGGAATCCACCATTGAATCAACAGAATATGCAACCTACCATGCAAATACATTACCAACATCCTGGTCAGCCGGTTGCTTATACACAAATCCAACAACCTACCCAACATACGCTTCAAGTTATACCACAGGTATCTGCACCTAGTAGTGTTCAGTAGCCTGGTCCAAGTACACCTAGAACTCCACCTCAAACTTCCACACCAACATCTGTTCAATCTACCACACCTATCCCTGGAACTTCTGCAACCCCTATTTCTACAGCCCCTCAAGTATCACAACAAATCCCTCGAGTCAATGTTCCTCAATCTAGACCTATAGTTCAAACTACTGTTCAGATGCCTGCGGGACAACCTGGTACAAGTACAATAGTAACAAGCCAGCCTCAGTTTGTTTACCAACCATATCAAGGGCAGTATCAATATGGACCTGTAGCACAGAACCCAATATACCAGCATCAACTGTACCCTGGTTACACATATCAACTTAGTATGGTCTGGCCAACCCTGGTTATCTAGGAGGCATTCCAATCCCAAATGCACAGGCTATTCCAGGATATCCTGGATATCCTCCTCCTGGTACTTGTATAGTTCCACAAGGTTATCAATTTGCTCAGAAAGACACTAACCATCGGTTACCATTCATAACAACTTTGGATTTACCTCACTTGTCGCGCCTAATGAACGATCCGATTTATTGACTTTTGTATTGGCTGCCAATGCCAAATAACTTGCCCAATGATATTCCTAAGTTTGAAGGTAAATCAGGAGAGGACCCCTCAAATCATGTCATGACTTACCACCTCTGGTGTGCATCCAACTCTTTAATCGATGATTCCATTTGATTAAGGATTTTTAGAGAACACTGATAGGCGTAGCCACAAAACGGTATATTGAACTACCGCATGGCTCATTCAACAATTTCAATGCCTTAGCAACAAATTTCTTAACACACTTTCAGTTTCCATTCAGATACAACAATGACACAAAATTATTGACTTCATTAAAACAATCTATGTCTATGTACATTTCGGATCATATACATGAATGGAGACACAGAAGACATTTAGTGAAAGTTTTTATTCCGGATCAGATCTTGGCAGAATGGTTTATCAAATCATTGCTACCAAAAATCATTGAAGATGTGGCCATGGGAGGGGTTATTATGGAAGAACAAGTCATTGCTCAAGCTCAGTACTTAGACCTTGTATACACAGTCTGGTATGTTATACGAGAAAATTCATGAATTACCACGTCCTGGTCAAATAATCGCAACTCCTTCAGGTTCTCATACTGTAGACGATGTAATTGGTTTATTTAGTGCTAATAAAAGTAAGAAGAAGTCTTCCAAAACTAATTATCCTATCATAATTTTACCAGATTCACCAAAAGGAGATTATTCCCTTGAAAATTCTATTGACATTCATGTCGTAGATTCATCTACAACTAAATCTAAGACCGGTAATAAGAAATAAAGGAAGAATAAAAACAAACAAACATCTTCCAAGGAGAAAAAAAGAGAGAGTGAACCATCTGATGATAAGCGGAAACCTCATTATCCTTGTCTTATCTGTGACAAGGATCACTTTATCAAAGAGTGCCCACATCGGTCCGAGGTCTCTAAATTTGTCAAAGGTTCACCCACACCTACTATCTTGAAGGATCCTTTTTCTACTTAAGATAGAAAAATGATAGGATCTTCTTCAAGTTCATCGGCAGATATTTTAATGATGTCTGAGGTTATGGTTGCAACGCAATCACAAGACTATGTAAGTAAAAATCCTGTAAATTGTAAAGAGATAGAAAATTATAATCCAACCCCAACTGTATCTCCTTTGGTTTCTGAGCCACTTCATATCGAGAAACCTAATCCTGATCTAGTAATTAAACCACTTGCAAAAGGTGTACTTTGGAAATCAGCTTTCAATCCACATGCGAGAGCTGCTCAGAACTACAACATTGTTGAGAATTTGACAATATCCCCTTCAGCAATGTCGACCTTAGAAGTGCTACAATCATGTCCAACGCAAAGAAATTACTTTTATCAGCTACTGGAGCTATAGATCTTTAGGATTCTACTCTCATGGTCTTTGATCTAGAAAATTTTACACCAATACTCCCTCATCAGATGGCTTTTCAGATTCCAGTATTAGTAAAAACATGCAAGTTTTTCGCACTGTAATTGATGAGGGGGCATCCACATGCATAATTTCATTAAACTGTTGGAAATATCTTGGTTCTCCGACACTCAACCAATCACCAACCATCCTTAAAGCCTTTGATGGAAGAGGATTTCATCCATACGAATACTCCAGGATATACTTATAGAAGTAGAAGGAAAAACTGTTAATCTAGATGTGGAAGTTGTTGATTCCCCTCTTGATTACAAAATTATTTTGGGTCGTAGTTGGTTTTATTCCATGACTGATGTCGTTTCATCCATATTTTGGTTAATCATGTTTCCTCATAAAGGGAAGATTGTGAAAATCGATCAACTTTCATATTATTCGTCTGACTCGGCTTCTACAAACAATATCCGACATGTTGGAAAATCGACTATCCCATATGAAGATGTTGGTGTAAGTTTAGTAAAGGAATCTGATTTTATGGGAAATTTTTCTATGTCTCCACCCAACGTACCACGTACCATTGTCAACATCAATATGATTTCATCAAGCACTATTCCATTCGATGACACTTGGATAGTGCCTTCAAAGTCAGAAATGGATTCTTTCCATGGTGAGATGCCTTTGAGTCCTTTTGAGGTGGAATATGAAGTAGTACAATCGTTTTCTAACACACTTTAAAATAATCCTGATCCAATGAATGTGATCATCGAAGAATCTTCTTCACTATCAAGCTTAGCCTTGACATCAATTTCTGATCCTTTTCAACAAGTGTTTCATACTGATGAAAGTATTCCAGAGATTTTGTCTATGGATGAATTACCCTGGGATGATCTACACCGTAGGTTTGAAAATTATTTTTCACCTATTTTTACGATTCATTATGTCAAGGAACCACAGAATCCCATATCAATTACAAATTCAAATTCTGAGATTAATTTGGGAAACATTTCTACAACTGTTCCTATTGACATATCAGTTAAAACTGGAATTTTTGAAAACATTCATATAGGTGCTTCTTGTACAATTGACGAAATTAATACATATAAATCCCTATTTCAAGAATTTCGTGACATATTTTCCTGGTCTTATGAAGAGATGCCAGAAATCGATCCAAATATTGTCGTTCATGAAATAAAGACACACCTGGATGCTAAGCCTATTAGACAAAGATAACATCCGATACATCCGCAAAAAGCTGCTGCTATTAAAGCTGAAGTTGAAAAGCTACTGTGAGCAGGATTTATTTATCTAATCCCATTAATAGATTGGGTATCTAATATAGTTCCCGTTACCAAGAAACAAGGGACTATACGAGTATGTGTTGATTATAGGGATATTAATAAAGCATGTCCAAAAGACAATTATCCTACCCCTATATCGACCAAATTATTGATGATTGTGCTGGAAATGAAATGTTTTCATTTATGGATAGGTTTTCCGGATATAATAAAATCAACATACTCCTTGCTGATCAACCAAAAACATCATTTATATGTCCTTGGGGAACATTTTCTTATTGCAAACTACCTTTCAGATTAAAGAATGCCGGTGCAAATTTTCAAAGGGAATTGTATTACTCTTTTCATGATATCAAACATATTGTACAACCTTATCTGGATGATTTACCTGCTCACTCATTACACAGGGACGATCATCCTACTCACTTACGAGCAATTTTTATGAGATGTAGGCATTACAAGATTCGTTTGAATCTGCACAAATGTGTTTTTTGTGTGCAATCAGGACGATTACTGGGATTCGTTGTTTTGAAAGCTGGCATTCGTGTCAAACCCTCGAAGGTTAAGGCATCATAAATTTACCTCCTCCTTCCACACTTTGCCAAATCCAAAGTTTGCAAGGGAAAGCAATTTTTTTGCGTAGATTTATCCCAAAATATGTTGAGTTAACAAAAGGTGTTACCTGTTTGTTGAAACAAAATGTTCCTTTTATTTGGTATGAGATTTCTAATCGATATTTTGATGCTTTAAAACTCGCGTTAACCCATGCGCCGTTGTTGCAACCACCCAATTACAACCAGGACTACTTTTTATACCTAGTAGCCTCTGATTCCACCATTGGAATGGTTCTAGTTCAAGAGGATGAATCTCATAATGAACATGTGATTTAGTCGGAATCTGAATCGGACTGAAATTAAATATTCACATGTGGAGAAATTGGCCTTGGCAGCAGTTCAAACTGTCCAAAGATTTCGTTATTACATTTTTTTATGAAAGAAAACTTTGATATCTAATTGCAACCCGATGATGTATATTTTGACAAAAAAATTACTCGGGGGAAAATACTCTAAATGGATTGTTATCCTACAAGGGTTTGATTTGGAATTCGAGAAATCTAAATCAAAGAAATCACTGGTGTTTGCAGAACTTATGTGTGAATTTCCCAATACTGAGACGGAAACCGTGGTAGAGAATACCATCGCAGATGAATCTCTGTTTCTTATCAGTACGTTAGATCCATGGTATGGAGATATCATGATATATATTCAAACCCAAACCTTTCGCCCTGAGATTTCATGATCAAATCGACAAAGAATCCGATATCAATCCCAACAATACAATATTGGTGGGGACACTCTTTATCGTCGTGGTGTGGATTATGTTTTTCGACGTTGTATAACTCATGAAGAGGTTGGAAGAGTTTTGAATGACTAACACTCTAGAGCTTGTGGTGGTCATATGTCTGGGTTTGCCACAACCCAAAAGATATTGCACACCGGTTATTTTTGGCCATCATTGTTCAAATATTGTATTCTTACAGTCCGAAAATGCCACAACTATCAAATTTTTGATAGAAAAATGTGTGCACCTCCAGCTCCTCTTCACCCAATCATTGCTGTCAGTCCTTTTGCGAAATGAGACATTGATTTCATTACATGTAACCCTCACTCGGCCGGGGGGCATGGGTATATTATTCTTGCTGTAGATTACTTTACCAAATGGGCCGAGGCGATGCCTACATTCACGGCAGATGGAAAAACTGCAGCTACGTTCGTATTCAATCATGTGATTACTTGTTTTAGTGTACCCCAAGCTATTATCACAGACCACGGGAGTCATTTTCAAAATATAATGATGATCAAACTTTCTGATAAAATTGACCTACGCCATTATAACTCTACTCCATATTACCTGCAGGTTAATGGTCAGGTTGAAGTCATTAATAAAGTTTTAACCACCATGATTAAACAGATTATCGGAACTCACAAATCGAATTGGCATACCATGTTTTTTCCGGCACTTTGGGCATACCGAACCTCAGCAAAAACTGCTACAGGGTTCACTCCTTTTCAACTGGTCTATGATTTAGAAGCTGTGTTACCTATTGAATGTGAAATATTGTCACTCCAATTAGCCATTGAGTTACTACCAGCTACCTCTGAAGAGGATAAACGATTTTTTTACTTAGCACAATTAGATGAGACTCGGCGCACCATTGCATTGACTATCAAAGCTCATAAGAAACGTGTGAACGCTCAGTATGATAGAAGTGTTACTTCTCGTGTTTTTTCAGAAGGTGACCTAGTCTTAATATATGATCAAGCTAACGATAAGCTAGGTGCTGGGAAATTCGAACCAATGTGGCATGGTCCTTACATTGTCAAGCAAATGCTTGCCAAAGGGGCCTATGAATTGACTAATTATGACGGGGTCTCTTTAGATAAACCCAAAAATGGTCTTTATCTGAAGAGATATTATGCTTGATTCTCATGTGAAGATCTCACTTGTATATTGGTTATTTTCTAGTTAGTGTGCTTTAGATTAGAAAAGTGTGCCTAGATTAAGTTTGATATTACTATCAGTGCTTATCTTGATTACTTTTGATATTTCAGATGTTGACATCCCTTCAAATGTACATTGGTTTTGCTGATGGTTCCTGTCATAGTACACGGAATATCTCTTCCGCAGCTTGGGTTATCTATTCACCCACTAATGAGTTAGTTTCTATGCATGGGTAAGCCTTGGTCAAACAACGAACAATATTGCAGAATATAGCGCGTCATTGAGTTATTATCTGATGCCATTTAATTTGGTATTCGACGTTTGATCATTAGGTTGGATTCAAAACTCATTGTATTACACTTAAACAAAGTATACGCAATTAAAAATCCAATGTTATTAAGATTATTTTTGAAGGTTCGTCTCTTGGAACAACAATTTGATTACATCGAATATGAACACATTTCAAGAAATTTAAACACATTGGCTGATGCATTTGTTGGCTTGAGGGGTCTTGACCTAGGTTCGGAGTTCAAGGTTTGCCAACAAACAAGGTTTGCGCAGGTCAAAGTCTCACCCGTAGTAGTATGGGTGGGTGCTGGAACCAGGTTTCCGCACCCTGAGAAAGGATAGGTAAGGCATGCAGAGTTGCGTTCGGCCTTGAGATACCCAGATTGCCTTGTTCTGCGCAAGACCAAGGAGGTCTCTATTCGCATCCACGTGCGCTAGATCTATAATTATATGCTTTTATGATAGTAACACGAGATTTCATAAACATAAAAAAACATATCTAGATACAGAAAACATACTTACACATATCTTTCGCAACTTAAATATAGAATGTACACAATGCAGTAACTACCAAGATTCACACAGATAGTACTCACAGATTCAGTTCTCTATCAACCTTTATTATCAATTCATTAGTTCCTTCTTACAATTCCCTTCCCATCCCGTGCACACAGCAGCAGAGTCCACACATAGCTGGACTCTGGATCTCCGCGCACACAGCCAGCAGGAGTCCTTTCCCCAAAAACCCAAATAGACAACTTAAACCACAATTCATATCAATAGCTCCTCATTTATTACCTTGCAATACAAAATGTTCCTCTATTTATAATAATCTAGCCTAGACTTTCCTATGGTCCGCAAACCATGGTTTTCGGACCCCTAGTTTACCCTTTTACCCATTATAATTCTTTCGGGGCTTTGACCCACCCCAAAACCCCTACGCTAGACTAAATCTAATAAAAAAGTATTCAAAATGGACCAGTTTTGCAGCTCGTAGGAGACCCTGTTCCAATAGTCCCCCAACACAATCTTGTGACTTGTCCCGAGTCACTGTGGCTGCCATATAGTCATTTAGCCCTATATGTCTTGAGTCGACTACCATTGACAAAGTCAGGTAAGATGTCATCGCACAGGGTAGCTAGTCAGACTGCTCCGCCATCCGTGATCTCCTGAATGGTGTAGGGACCAAGCCAGTGCTGCCAGAATTTCCCTGGGTGTTTCACAAATTGGCTATCGTATAAAAGGAAGATATTTCCTGCTATGAATGTCTTTTGGTGAATATGTCGATCATTCCAAGATTTATCACGGGCCTTCTGAACCTGTTGATGAAAATTAGCAATAAACCGATCTTCCTCCAACGGCAAAAGCTGCGCGAGGCACTTTTCTATGATATCAGGTTCTGCCATATTTGTAAATGCTGCAATGCGTAGGCTAGGAATAATGTACTCTATGGGCATAATGGCCTCCTTGCCATAGAATATTCAGAAGGGGGTCCTGCCTGTCAGCTTCTTGCAGGTCATTCGGTAGGCCCATAGAATAGAGGGGATGCGAACATCCCAATCACTATGATCGGCATTACAAACCTTGGTTAATGCCTGTTCCAAAATTTTGTTAAAAGCTTCAACCGCCCCATTTTCCTGTGGATGGTATGGTGTACTCTTCGCATGGTGGATTTGGAATTCCTCATTCAGGGATTGAATCGTTTGGTTAACGAAGTGCGTACCTCTGTCACTCATTAGGATCTTTGGGCAGCCAAACCTGGTCAGAATCTGCTCAAAGATGAAGTGCACAGAAGTGTCCGTAGTACAATCCTTCACCGCCTGTGCCTATGCCCATCGAGTGACGTAGTCGGTGGCAGTAATAATGTAGCGCGCACCTATTTTCTTGCCTGGCGGATTGATGAGTCCTATAAAATCAATGGCCCATTTTTCAAAAGCTTGTAAAGCCATTTGAGGCTGTAATGGCATCTCATCTCGGCACGAGGGCCGTCCGGTTCGCTGGCATGTGTCGCATGATTTACAATAGGTGTAAGAATCTTGATGCAGGGTAGGCCACCATAACCCAACACTCAAAATCTTTTGTGTCATTTATTTCCCTGCATAGTGGCCTCTTGCGACACCTTCGTGTGGTTCCACTAAAACGGTAGGTCGTTCATGTTTCAGGACATATCTGTGTATTATTTCATCTGCACCTAGCTTGTATAACTCACCGACGATGATAGTAAAGTCCGCAGCCCAAGTAACCAATTCCTTATTCTGCTGCACCGAATATTCTGTGGGGGCCACGCTTGTAGTGAGGAACTCAATGATATTAGCGAAGTGTGCGTCAATAACCTTAACGGTGAACAACTGCGCATCTGGTAAGCCTTCCTCCAAGTTAGTAGGTTCTTCCCCTGTCTCAATGTGGGACAGATGATCTGGGCCCGCATTCAACCTTTCGGGCTTGACGATGATCTCAAAATCATATTCCTGAAATAGCAGCAGGCAGTGGAAAATATTCCCCCCCAACACAGGCTTGTTGACCAAGTATTTCAAAGCCGAATGATCAGTGAACATTTTAAAGTGCCCACCCAGTAGATAGTGCCGATATTTCTGTAACATGTATACCATAGCCAATCATTCTCGCTCAGTGGTAGAGTAGTTCCATTCTGCGCGTGAGAGTTTCTGACTCGCAAAGGCAATCGGGTGATCAATATCTCCCTCTCCAGGTTGAGTTAGGACAACGCCCAGGGCGATGCTTGACACATCCACATGTACATGAAATTATTTCAACCAATCAGGAAATATTAGCATGGGTGCAGAGATCATCTTCTCCTTGAGTAGTTCAAATCTCTTTTGACATTCATCATTCCAAAAAAAGGAAACATATTTTTTTAGCAGTTTTTCCATGGGTGCTGTGATTAGTGCGTACCCCTGAATGAATTTCCTGTAATAGCCCATGTGTCCAAGAATATAACACAACTACTTTTCCGATGTTGGTACTGCAAGGTTTATAATTACGGCTACCTTCGCAGGATCAACCATCAACCCTTGCCGACAGACTATGTGTCCGAGCAAGATTCCGAACGGTACATAGAAGATGCACTTCTTAATATTTAAGGAAATATGGTGCTTTCGACATGCGTCCAAAATTAATCATAGGTTAGAGACATGCTCCTTTACCAAGCCAAAGACCGTCCAATCATAATAAACTTCCAGGAACTTATGAATAAAATCCTTGAATACAACAACTATGACCCTTGAGAAAATAGCGGGTGCGTTCTTGAGACCAAAAGGCATGACCGTATACTGAAAGGACCCCCATTCGGTTGCGAATGTAGTCTTATTGTGATCTTCAGGTGCAATTCGGATCTGGTGGTACCCTGAGAACCCATCGGTGAAGGAATAGGCCTCCTGTCCACCCACACTATAAAGGATTTCGTCGGATAAGGGCGTGGGTAAGGGGTCATGGACGCAGGTGTCGTTTAACTTGCATAGATCCATGCAGATACGTATTTCTCCCTTTGTCTTCTTTTCCTGGATGACCATTGTACTTACCCAATCCGATTGTTCAACTGGTTCAATGATACCTCAGCAAGCATTTTTTCCAGTTCTTCATTGACCTTTTCATTATATTTAGGATTCAGTCGTTAAGGCCGCTCCTTGATGGGGCGCGCCTCAGGTTTCAGAGTGATGTGCATAAAATGCCTAGGTCCCCGGTGATTCCTTTGAACTTGGAAAAATTTGTCGGAAATAAAAACTGGTATCCCATAAGTAGCTTTGCAATTTTTCCTACGGTTCCTTCATCCTAATAGTCCCCAATTTTAGCCATCTTGGGGTGTTATTCTGTCCCAATATTAACTTCACGGAGCTTGAGAGGTTGTGTCACATCAATATTCTGCTGCTGAGGTCCAATAACGGTGCGTTACCCTTCAGATTTCGGAACATAGATGTTTCGAGGATTATCTTCTTATTCGTAAATCGCCATGCTTCGGCAGTTGAATATGTCTTGCATCTGTGTTTCCCATGTCAGGACCAATGGTGCTGCGAATTCTTAAACACAAATGCATCGATGTCCTGCAGAGCTTCATCGAGCATCTCCGCCCCCCCAATTAGTCCGAACGTTCCTATAAATTCCTCTTTTAGGATTTCCAAGTGGCGGGTGCGCTGATATAACTCCGCATCTAAATACCAAGCAGTGGGGATAGGGCCCAAGGCATGAAAAAATAGATGGACCCATTCTTCTGTAGTCCGGTCAGACCATTTGGTAATCCAGGCACGTATATGTGCGCGGGGATCCCCGGGTCCGAGAAATATCTTGTGCGTATGTCAGCTGGAGGGGCGAACCGAAAAATAATCCTATCCCGACACGTCTCCCAGTCTAGGAATGCTTTCTTGTGGGTATCCCACCTTCGTGCAGGTGTCCCACGCATAGCTAGATTAAGGGCCCAGAGCCATCGTTCTCTTGGAACCCTAGCTTCTAGAGTTCTTAGAAATTCTTGGACGTTACCAGACTCATAAAAGTGAGGTAGATCTCTTACCTCCGAAGAAATGCAGTAGAGGGCCCTCGCGACCCGAGGACATCACAGTGCCGAGACATTGTGTAACAAGTTTTTTCAATTCTCCAGTTCCCCATCAGGATCGGAAAAGCATCCACTATCCTTCTCCCAACAGAGTATTCCTTCTGTGGTGGGATTAATCCGGTCTTCGTTCTACGTAGTCAATATGTAAATGTGATCTATTTCCTCCTCCTCGTATGCTGGCTCTGTATACTGCGCACCTTCTGCTGGATCTAGTGGTACTATTATGCACGTACTGTTGTTCTCAAACACCATGCTGAACTTTTTGAGATTGATGACACCCCCCATGTCTATAGCCCAGTCTATTCCTAGGAGCGCGGGGTAGGGACCCGCATCTTCCACAATTTCTATTACTTCAAAGTTAGCTAGGACCTTTACCCTTGCGATATCTACCATGACTTTCGGCAGTCTTCCCAAAGGGATGATCTTTTGCTGATTTTCCATTCGCAGCTGGATGGTGGACCATAACAATTTAGGCTCTCCCATTTGTTGCCATGTTTGCTTTGGTAACACGTTTGCATCTAATCCAAAATAAAAAATAACTTGATTCATCTCGTAATCACCAATCTGCGCAGTCAACCGCATTGCTCTTCCGGTGCGTTTCTTAAACCTGCACAGTTTGTGTACATCCCTGATCTCGGGGATCGGAGTGGACTGAGCCGTGCAGCTATGCATTAATGCTTGAAGGTTATCTACAACCTGTGGGCTGCACATCACCTTTAGACATGCTTGGAGAAAGGGCTCAACCCCCTCCTCTACCCTGAGGTGTGTCGGCATCTGTGCGGTAGCCGCTATTTCTCCTTGCTTCTAGCTGATGTTCGATTCTTCCTAAGAGGTCATAGGATCCCTGAAAGGTTCTTATTTTTCTCCCCGGGTGACCATCCCACTACGCATTATGAATTTCAAATTCGGGTCTATATTTCTTAGCTGGCTTTAACTCTCTGCACATTCTGCACAGGCGTGGGCTATTTTTCCTACATTTTTGCTATTAGGATCGGGCAATCTTCAATATCATGGTCCAGCTATTGGTAATATTTGTAGGATTTCCTGGTGGGGTTTGGGCAGTCCCTTGCGAAGTGCCCTACCTCTCCGCAATTATAGCAGATTAGCTAGCCCCGACCCTATCCTATGCTTCCTCCCTGACCTCCCCTGCCCCTCGCTGGGGAACCACCAAAGTTTGGGGGGATCTCGTTGATGCAGGGTCTCGGTGACGCAAGGTCTGATTGTATGCTATAGAAGTTTCCCCGATCTACAATCAAGTTGTATGTGCGATAGTTCTACTCATCGTGCCCTATTGACCGACAGAACCTGCACCATTGTTGCTTCAGTTCGCCCACACTTAGATGAGGGAACTAGGCCGTATCATGTAGCCTCGTTACTCGGAAATCATCGCACCATAACACAGACCCGCTGGAGCCGGGACGTAGCAGACTAGGTCCTCCAGCCCGCATGTAATCCGTCAATAGAGGACACTAATCCTTTGTATGACTAGATACCCGACATCGTATGCACCAGAGGTCTGCGCTAGCTCATTTTACCTGCTCCATCCGTACGCTCTGGATCTCCATGTGCATGGCTCCGAGCTGCTCTTGAATTTGCTGCACTCCCAAAGTGTCGTCCTTGGGCGCGACTTTGAGTTTCATAGCAGCTTCCAAGGCTTTCTTTTGCGACTCGAAGGTCTGGTGGCCCATTGGTATACGCAAGTGAGGTAGCAACATAGGAATGAACCATTCAGTGTGTTGTCTGTCGTCGTACTTGAACCCTCCTTCCCTGATTTCTTTCTTCAATCGTTGATCGACCTCCCACACCGATTCAGATGTACCTTGCTGGAATTCCTTTACTTCTTCTACCAATTGAGAGTAAGATTATGGCTTCCGGAACTGTTGTTTTAGGGCCTCCTTAATATCTTGAAGAGATGCGCTCCCGTTCTGAGATATGTACTACACATACCAGTCCAGAGCTCTCCCTTTGAAGGCTAGGGATAACTATGCTCTCTTCACAGTATCACTTACCACCCCTTGCGTAGTCCATACCGAGTCGGCCACGAACCAAAACTGATCCATGTCCTCATCGACCGCACCTTTAAAGGTAGGTAATTTTAAGTGTATTGCCATGTCTCCTTCTAGCGAGGTTTCGGTTGAGGGCTTGTTCTCCCGTGAGTCTGACGTTGGGGTAATTGGTGGTCCTTGTGTAGCTGCTCTTCCTAGTGGGCTATGGGCGGAGTGTTCTTTTTCTTGATTGGTTCAATAGTACTTACTGCTCCGTGTTGTACTTTCATCCAGAGTAGCACTCATTCACTTCTGTGTTATATCTCCATTAGTTGCTTGTCAATCCCCGATCCTTTTCTCAAAATGCTTTGGTCCCGTCAACGGAACCATTTGTTGGCTCGAGGGGTCCTGACCTAGGTTCAAAGTTCAAGGTTTGCCAACAAACCCCTATACTACTAGCCCTTTCGGAAATGACCTACTTGCGTAGGTCAAAGTCTCACCCGAAGTAGTATGGGTGGGTGCTAGAACTAGGTTTCCGCACCCTGAGAAAGGATAGGTAAGGCAAGTAGAGCTGCGTTCGGCCCTGAGATACCCAGATCGCCTTGTTTTGCACAGGGCCAAGGAGGTCTCTATTCGCATCCACGTGCGCTAGATCTATAATTATATACTTTTATGACAGTAACACGAGATTGCATAAACATAACAGAACAAATCTAGATACAGAAAACATACTTACATAGATCTTTCGCAGCTTAAATATAGAATGCACACAATGCAGTAGTTACCAAGATTCACACTGATAGTACTCACAGATTCAGTTCTCTATCAACCTTTCTTATCAATTCATCAGTTCCTTCTTACAATTCCCTTCCCTGCCTACGCGCACAGCAGCAGGGTCCGCACACAGCTGGACTCTGGATCTGCGTGCACACAGCTAGTAGGAGTCCTTTCCCCAAAAACCCAAACAGACAACTTAAACCACAATTCACATCAATAGGTCCTCATTTCTTACCTCACAATACAAAATTTTCCTCTATTTATAATAATCTAGCCTAGACTTTCCTGTGGTCCACAAACCGTGGTTTTCAGACCCTTGGTTTACCCTTTTACCCATTTCAATGCTTTTGGGGCTTTGACCCACCCCAAAACCCCTGCGCTAGACTAAATCTAATAAAAAAATATTCAAAATGGACCAGTTTCGCAGCTCGTAGGAGACCCTATTCCAACATCATTAGCTAACCATGTTTTAAATAGACATTAGCAACATTAAAACAATAAACCAAAACAACATTCGATACATGTTGAATAAGATACTCAGAGAAAATAGTAATATTATAGATAGTTTTGTTTTCAAAAAATATTACATCGTCTATGATCATATGTTCAAACACCTTATGATCTAATAGATACTAATAAAAAAAACAAAATATGTCAATCCACAATGATCATCCACTATCCATGATAATGATCATGGTAGTAGACTATGGCATGCACCACATTGTGCAGGAATCTCGTAAACTATCCTGGAACACCTATAACATGTCTCTGAAGCCAAAGAGGAATGTCATCTTTCCCTGTCTTGGGAATATCTATGGTTAACCTCTCCAGATTGTGTTCCATATCAATTAGAATCTCTGCTGCCTGATGCTGCGGTGGTGCTATAGGCTCTGCTTGCCGCCTATCAAAGCGGCGGAGTGTAGCTGGTCGTCGTGGACCAACATATGCATTTAAATTTTGTTATCAGTATTGGATGATTTAAAAAAAAAAAAAAATAGATTTAAAAAACATCAAATTGGTTCGCTTACCTGATTCGTCCCACTGTGCCCCTGGAGGCAAGGACATCTCAGGATCACCTCTGAAATCTATAGCTGCATAGGGAAAATATTCAATGGTGAATACTTGATTCTTTAGCCACATAAAGTATTCCAGAGTGAACCGAACCACTAAACTTCCATCGCCACCATGGAGGGCCATTAATGCAGCCCTACATACCATTCGAGGTTCTGAGGTTCCCCACGATCCAATGGAATAAGTTAAGGGGCAAGAAGTGGAATTCTCTCCAAAGAAAAGGAAATCAAAATGGTGCCATAACCAATGTTTTAAAACTTTGTGTTCTTTGCTTTGGTTAGTTAGCCTTTCATGTTGGCAAATACCCCTTCACATCAATTGAATATGGTGCCTCTGAAACACTCCATTGCAGTCTGCATTTGAGATTTAGTGGCTACATGTGGAGCCGCACTTCCAACCTGGTTACCGTGAATGCAATCACTTTAAAATCTAGTCACAAGATAGTTTTTATGTCTATGCGATTATTCCTTGGATCTGCCTCATCACTGCAAAATTATCATTTGTAGGTAGCAACGGGTAGGCCACCCTGTCAGGCTCCAAACAAGGATATATTTTCTCCTCTTCGGGACAATCTGGTGAAAAAATAGATATCCTCAAGCTCAATTGTGAGCCGATGGTCACCAATGATAAAGCACTGATCTTGAACATCCCATGTGTTCACTAAACATGTCATCAGCTATACTTGTGCTCTCATACCTTGAATCACCCAAAACTTATATAAACCACAATTTTTTAACACTCGCATTGTTTGAGGATTATTCATGGCTTCATTGTCTATATCTTCATGCTCATGTTCTCTCCACTCTAGCATGGTGAAATAGCCTGCAAAGGAACACATTTGAAGGTTAGAAACCATTAGAATGAAAAAATTTAACCATTTCTAGGAGAATTTGTAGATTTTAAAATTCTCACGGTGCCTCAGCAATTTTTGTGCGGAGACAGTGCGGATGTCCACATTGACTCCACACAAAAACTGCGGTAGCCCGATAATTTTCCTTTTATGAAATTATTGTGGTCCGCAGGTAGCGCGCGCATGACCTGCGGACCCCCGTGAGCGAATTTTTGAACATAATTTCTCCCTAAAAAATGAAATTAAAACCCAAAAAGAGAATTGAAACAGATAGAAATGAAGAGTAAAGTGATGTGGATTACCTGGTTCTGACAAATCACGATTTGAATGGTCGTTTCTCTTGATATTGGCTCTGGAATGTTTTTGCCAAAAGCTCTCAATTTGTTGCTCTAAAGATAAAAGGTGAAAATGATCTTGTTAAACTCCTTTTTATAGTTTTTGAATGAATAAAATATTATATTTTATTAATTTTCACTTTAAAAGGGTTATTTTTCAGTATTTTTACTTCTTTGGAACAAGTATTTTTAATTTTTTGAGTTTTGTGCAGATTACAGGTTTTTTGGTGAAAATAATTATTTTGATGATGAGTATACTTTTATCACTTTTTTGGGCTCTTGAAAATTACCAAAAATCAAAACCCTGAAGTTCTCTTTTAAGCCCTTTTCAGACTCTCTAAATATGAAAAGATTTTCGAGTACTTGACTATTCGAACTCGTTAAAGGAAATGAACAGTCATCCTTTCAGTATAAGTTTACCCCTTTTCCGGACTGAAATGGACTATTTATGAAAAAGGTATACGTTGACTAATCATGGTCAATAGAGTTCTCTCCTACATTATTTTATCCTTTTTCGGGCTTGAGAGATTAAATTTACTAAAATGTACAAACACAAAGTTTACTTATGTTTTCTTCTGACTCCCTAAAACTGAAAAACATCGAGTTTCTCCTATACTGGTCTTGTTAAAATTTAATAGTAAAGGACCTGTCGATTACAAAAAAAACCGAACCACTCCTTCTTAGGGTTCGATTTTAATACTAATATGGACTCATCTGAAGGATGAGCTTCTACAAACAAGAAAATGTTCTCCTCCTCAAGCTTGTCAAAAATAAATAGGTACTTGCCAGCAATGGTGGGGGAAAAGAGAGAAAAGAATCCAGTTGTCATCCTTGTTTGAAAAGTAGTATACCACTCTTGAATATGACACTTTTGTCACACTTGTACCTAGGTTTGGAAAATCCTTTGTTTAGTAGTTAATCAAACCGCATTGAAAGTCTTTAGCCGGTTTCTGGGTATCAGCTTTAGGTCAATTGTTACCAAACCATCTGCAGTGTCGTTATGTGTTCAAGAGACAGTTCAAATAAACCATTCATTGCAAACATTTGTCTCCATTCGCGTTGACTATCCCTGAGTCAGTCCTTGCAAATATTTCTTCAAAAATTGATCTAATGGTTTCGTGTTGTGGGCTTTCCTGCGACGGATCACTTTTTATCAACAACAACTCATCATCTAGAAAGTTGATCTGGAATCCTATCAGTACCTTGGGATTTGCATGCCCTAATCGTAGGTTTCTCGCCTTTGACGACAGGTTGCATCATTGAACTTCGATCAAATGATTCTGTGAAGTGTTCGACTGCAAATAATTCACTCACACTTCATAGATTGTATTGAGTACTTTGAGAGCCATTGTGATTATTGGTGGTTTCTCTCACACTTGTTAACAGTTCACATCATTTACTGGTAATCAAGTGGTTTCTACCATGTTCGACTTCAACACAATCAATCACATGGATATAATCGTACTAGTTAGGGAAGCAGGAATCAAGACCCTGGATCTAGTTTCCACCATCCAGGCTGCGAGGAGTTTTATTATTCATGATACAATAGACTACTTATGACATATGGCTGCGTCCATGCTGTGTCTACTATTGATGTAATATTAAAATCATATCTGTACCGGAACATTTAGTTAGTTTTTGATCCAAGTATGGTAATTCCTACCTCAAAGATGATATATATATATATATATATTCTTGCATTGAATATTTTTACAGGTTTTCAATCGGTGTGTCCGTAATCCAATCCTTGGAATGATAAAGCACTTCACTCTTCGGAACAACCTTAGACTTTGCACTTTAAGGGGAAATATGTTACACGTTATTTTTTTGCCTTGACATTTTTCTGTCCATATAGGTCCATCATTACCTATATTATGCTCCCTTAGAAGTCAAAAACCCTAATGTTCCTAAACCAAGTCTTGGAATTGGAGGAAAGCTCATTAAAACCCTTAAAATTCTAAATCCACACTTTTTCTAGCTCTTTCTTGCGGATCCGTAGATATTTGTTCTATAGCCTGCGACACATCTTGCACGTTCTACTTATAAAATCTGCAGACCCCCGTAAACGGTCAAATAAAGGAAAAAGTAAGTTCTAGAAGCCTAACTGGATGAATATTCTCCCAATTGGAAGTTTCTAGAGGCGCGATCAGTTTGAACTCTATCCATACACTCATGGAGTTCTATCCCTCCACTCATGGAGCTTGTACCTTGGTCTATGGAGCTCAAATCCCTTCATGAGAGAAATCCATCCCCCTCTTCATGGAACTGAAACTACCTCCATTTCCCTATAAATTGAGCTCATGTTTTAGTCTCAAAGGTACCTTGTATATGGTAATTGCTGAAGAAATTCTCAAGAGAGCATACTCTCTACACTAGTTGTTGTTGGCATGAGAATTATCACACCCTTATTTCCATAACTATATGCTTGTTCAAAGAGAGGAAGGCTTGTAAAATTGCACGAGGAAAGATTGTTCAGGACCCCAGGAGAAACTTGTACGACATCAAGGCATCAGGTTGTAAAGTTACTCTTTTCATTCAAAGATAATACATATGGATCTACTTTTCTCATTGAGTTGTTCTTATGCTTGTTGAATAATTCAATACTTAGACTCCTTGATCACTAAGTTAGATTAGCTGTTCTTAATTATTATATGTTGCAGGTGCTTTTAATTCTTTTGTCTGTCTTTGATTGTAGGTTCTACTTATAGAAGAAGCCTCTTTGGAGCGACAGGATAAAATACTGCACTGAAAGTCAGATTTCAAGGTAGGGGCATGTCCTCTTTATTTGTTTATAATAATTCTGATTTACGAATAATCTAGAGAAAATAATTTACAAATGGATGTTTGTTTCTAGCTATCCATAGGATACTAGGGAGATCGCTCTTGTTCACAAGAGGGATTTATCCACATAACAAAGAGGAAGTGGTTCCAAATAAAATGGATCCTCTTTGTTTTGTTGCTAGAATTCCATGGCAAGGATCACAAACTCAAGGATTCAACACTCAAATGTATACTCAACCCCCACAGAATAACTGGACTACACCAATGCCATAACAGATTTGGTCTCAATCCAAACCAATGAAAAATACTCATCGTAGATATTCTCAATATCAGCAATATCCAAAATTCCCACCACAAAATTTTCCTCAATCTAGTCAACTACCTCGAACTCAATTTGAAAATCAAAATCGACAAATTTAATTACCATTTCCACAACGACCAAATCAATTGCCTTCTCAACCACTTCCAAACCCAAATAATAAAAATTCACAACCTATTTACAACATGGAGGGAAAAAATTATTAGACTTATATGATAACGAAAATAGATATTAGCATTGTTAAACTTAGATTGGGTAGAATATTAGAAAAGAAGTCACCATCTGTTGTTATTCAGGAAAAAGGATGATCATTCTGAGGAAGAGATATCTCTTCATCAAAATGAAAACCCCCAAAATAAAAATAGTTATTCTAAAGAAGAGACATCTCTTCATCAGAAAGAAAATCTCCAAAAAAAATCCACTCCTACACATATTACTCTAATAAACTCAACTCCCATTATGGAACAACCTTCAATATATGTCTCAAAACCACATTTCCCTGAAAGATTACAAATTGGTAAAGGGGTAGAAAAACAGATCATAATACCTAAGTATGATATGTTAGATGAGCCAAAGAATGTTTGCATAAAAATTCCTTTGCTACAAGCTATAAAAGAAATTCCAATTCTTGCAATAACAATTAGGGAGTTAAGTATTAAAAAACTAGGAATAAAAAGAAAATAAGTCAAAAGAATTTAGTTAGTTAGAAAAATTGCAGATATCATGATGGGAAAAACAACAATTCAGAAATATTTGGATCCAGGAATTCCCATTGTGAAAACACATATCAATGGCATTGAAATACCAAACACATTTATTGATTTAAGAGCATATATAAACATCACGAGTAAACAAACTATGGATCAACTAAAACTTCCTAATCTACAATATACACCAACATTGTTACAACTAGAAAATAGATCTGTAATCAAACCTGATGGTGTATTAGAGGAAATTTATATATCCTTAGATTGTTGGGAATATCCAGTTGATTTTATGATCTTGACACCAAGAATAACTTAGGGGGACATCCATTAATGTTAGGGAGACCTTGGCTAGCTACAACCAATGCTTTTATTAGTTGTAGATTCGGTGATATGTTTATCTCAGATGGAAGCTCAACAAAGAAATTCACATTATATCCACCTACAAAAAAAATGATAGAGGTATGAAATGAAAAATGAATGGATGATGATGATGATATACAACCTATTTTTACTATCTCACAAATTAGTGAAGAAGATCAAATTTTAAATTCAATAGAAAATAATGAATCATCTTCATAATGTGAGGTTAGTCAAAATTTTCAAGAACAATGCAAAATTGAATATTTATCATCCAGACAATGTCTTTATATTCTATGGAAGAATTTGGAAATTATTCAATAGAAATATTTCCAGGAAAAAATGTAAATATAAACAAAAATCTGGAAGATTTTGAAAGGAAGAAATTAATAGAATCATTGCAAAAACACTCATCTGCATATGCATGGGAATACTCTGACATGAAAGGAATTAATCCTAAAACTTGCATTCATCACATATATATTGAAGAGAATTCCAAGCCAATCCAACAACCTTAAATAAGAATTAATCCAAACTTAAGGGAAATTGTTAAGGAGGAACTACAAAAACTGTTAAATGTAAATTTTATTTATCCAATATCAGACAGTCAATGGGTTTCACCTTTAGTAATTGTTCCTAAAAATAATGGAAAATGGAGAGTATGTTTTGATTATAGGGATTTGAATAAGGCCACTTTGAAAGATCATTTTACACTCCCTTTCATAGATCAAGTGTTAGATACATTAGCAGGGAAGATATATTTCTAATTTTTGGACGGTCTTAGTGGGTATAACCAGATTCAGGTTGCACCAGAAGATGAAGATAAAACAACTTTTACTTGTCCATGGGGAACTTATGCTTATCGAGTACTTCCTTTTGGGTTATGTAATGCACCAAAAACATTCCAAAAAGCAGTATTGGGTATTTTATCTCATCTAATTCATGATTGTGTGGACGTTTATATGGATGATTTTACAGTCTATGGGAATTATTTTGAAGAAGATCTTAACAATTTAGAAAAATTTCTCATAATATGTAAAGAAGCAAATCTCTCATTAAGTCATGAAAAATGTTTTATAATGTTTACTGAGGGGATTATTTTAAGACACCACACCATCTAAAGTAGAAGTTATTTCTAAATTAGCAGTTCCAATTTGTCAAAGAGATGTTAGGATTTTTCTTGGTTTCACTGGATATTATAGAAGATTTATAGAAAACTTCACAAAAATTGCATCTCCACTCTTCAATTGCTTTCAAAATATTGTGAATTCAGTTGGAATCCTAATTACCAAAAAGCCTTTGAAACCTTGAAAGATAATATTTCTAAAGCACCTATTCTAAGAGGACGAAACTCGAAATTTCCTTTTCATATTTCAACTAATGCTTCAGATACAACTCTGGGAGCTGTATTAGGACAAAAAGACTTGAATCCTTATGCCATTTACTATATAAGTAAAAATTTGACTCCTGCAGAGTTAAATTATACTATTACTGAAAATGAGTTTTTAGTTGTTGTCCATGCCATTAACAAATTCAGATATTACGTCACTCGTTATGAAACTTTCATTCATAAAAACCATTCTAAAATTAGATATCTAATGAATAAAACACTTACTAATGGCAGAGTCACAAGATGGTTATTATTGTTACAAGAATTTAATATCACTATTTTGGATCGACCTGGAACACAAAATACAGTTGTTGACTTTTTATCTAGAATTAAAAATTATAACAATGATATACCTGTAGAAGATAATTTTCCTGATGAATATCTCTTTGAAATATCCACTAAATATCCATGGTTTGTAGATATTGCTAACTATTTGGATATAGGGAAATTACCATCATATTTGTTTCCTAATAGAGAAGAAAGATACTTCAAATGAGTGCATCTTATTCATGGATAAATGAGGAATTGTTAAATACATGTCCAGATCTCATCATTCAAAGATGTGTAAGAGAGGATGAAATAATTGAGATACTAAAAGCATGTCATGATGAACCATGTGGAGGACACTTTTTTTTTTCCAAAGAAAAAAATCGAACCGTCTATTAAGTCACAAAAATTTACATAGTATATGCATAATGCATTCCAAAAAATTGCATTTTCCCCCTTTTTTGAGAGGGGAAATGGAGTTACTGCTGATGAGAATTGAGGTACCTTAATCCTCTGAACCATTTCACACAAGCAAGAGCTAAGACATCTTTTTTCGTCCCTCGGGCTTTCCTTATTAGGAAAATTACGCTCGAAACAAAGATGTAAAGAGACTGTGTCTTTTTTGTGATTTACAAAAAACCAAAAACTGGGTGGTAGACACTAATCTAGTTCCAATATCTTTTAGTCCAAAAATCTGAAAGATGAGTGTTTGCTCCTGTCTCCTGGACCTCCCCATTGAGGAAAACAATCCGAAACAAATACAAGGAATATAAGTATACGTGTAGTACCAAAATACATCATTATGTCTGTTTTTGAAAAACCAAGAAAATTAAAAACAAGAGCATCAGGAAACCATCAGGAAAAGGGAGGCTATTCAATATTTCAGACCAGCCCTCCATTGACCTCAACAGCTACCCAATGCCCAAGATCATGCCGAATGCCCTCCTTAGATAGGAGGTTTGCTTCATGATTCCGTTCCTTGTAAATGTGAAAAACAATTATCTCATTAAAAAAGATTTTAAGATGGGACACCTCGTTTAGTAAAGGAAGAAAAATATGATTAAGACATCTTTGAATCCCATTAAACCAGTTAATGATGTTCATGGAATCCCCAAATATCTGAATTTATCTCATTCCCAGGAATGAAAGCCATCATAACTTTAGATGTAAAGCTTTTAACTCTGCAAAATTATTTGTCCCCTGACCCAAACCGACCGATGCTTTAAAATTTTTTCTGGAAGGGTCATGAATAGAGAGGCTCACTCCACATCTGTTTTGAGGGTCTGAGGCGCCATCAAAATAATCCCACGGGATGCCCCCCCTTATGATTTCATGTTAGAGGAGTTGAGCTTGTTGTGTGTGGGTTGGAATTGGAATATAATCATAAATGGAGGCCCCTTCCACCACAAGGATATTGATTAGAAAGAGAGAATATTTGAAGATAACATGATTCCTTGCTATCTAGGTTCCCCATGCTATCAGCAGAGGGATATTTCTGACCCTGTCATTTGGAGCTTCTTGCCACCATATTTTCCAAGCTTCCTACACATCCTTGTCTTCCTATCATTTTGGGATTTTGAGAAGCCTCAGAGACTCATTCAAAAGATTGATATTAAAGGGGCATGTGAGAAATAGGTGTTGAACTGATTCAAGACTAGCCTTGCATAGTGAGCACCATCCAAGTCCGATCTTTCCCCTGCATTGTAGAAAGTCCCTGGAAGGGACTTTGTTCTGAAAAAGGCACTAGAAGAACAATCTCGTTTTTTCCAACCCCTTCAACTCCCACAAAGGTTTTAACCACCACTCCGACTCCCCCAAACCTTTCTGAGACATGAGCCATTTATATCCATATTTTGGAGAGTACATCCCGGACGGGGAGTGGACCCACCTAAGCTCATCCATCTTTTCCTGAATCCTAACGTTGGAATTTTGAAGATTCAAAATGTAACCTTGCCATTCCTCCAACCATTTGTCTTCAAGCTTGTCTCCACATTGTTGATCGATCATGATTTGATATATGACTCAAAGTGTTGATGCCCCTTTGGTCTAGCTTCTTTATTAGATATCTTGATATGGCATATCTCTCTGTGCAACCCACCCATGGGTCACGTCCCTGTCTTACCTGAGTTCCATCCCCCACACGGCAAACTAGCCCCTGTTCAATTAGATTAATCGAGGCTATAGTTTTTTTCTAGACGATGAATTCTTTGTTTTTTTTAATGGCATTCACAACCAGTCCAGAATTGGCATTGGGTCTATATATTTTATTTTTTTAACAGACGTCCAAATATTATCAAGAGTGATAAGTCTCCAGGCTAATTTTGTTGCCAATGACTTTGAGAAAGAGGGGATTTCCTTTATTACCCATCCTCCCCACGCTTCGGCCTCAATATTTTCTCCCAAGCCACCCAGGGCATCACATGTTCCATGTTTGAGCCTGCCCATAAGAATCTACTGCATTCTTTCTTGATAGAGGAGAGGATGATTTTTGGGACCCAAGAAAGTCCAACCCAATACACCGGAATGGCCATAGCTACAGATTTTATCAGCACAAGCCTTCCTACTCGAGATAACCATTTGTAACTCTAGTGCTTCAACCTTAACTTTATCTTTGCAATTAGAGACTTCCAATCCTGAATGAGATAGGAGTCTGGCTTTAGATAAAATCCCAGATACCTGAAAGTGTCCTGGAGATTTTTTACTTCAAATTGAAGAACTTCTTCGATTCTGCCCACTTCTTCTCTAGAAAGACCAACCGTTGTTAAGGTGGATTTTTGACAGTTTATGCATAGGCCAATGGCTTTTAGGAAAATATCCAACACCTCCTTGAGACAAAGAAAATATTCCAAACTGCCATTACTGAACAACAAGATATCATCAACAAACAACAGATGTGTGACAAATAAATTCACAACCACTTATATACCTTTTAACTCCCCTCATCTCTTTGCTTCATGAATCATCAGACTCAGACCCTCTGCTGCCAGTAAAAAAAGAAGGGGGGAGAGGGGACATCTTTGATAGAGACCTCTTTGCACGTTGAAGAACTTTGTATCCACCCCATTAATCAAGATGACTATACTGGATGAATAAATGCACCCCATCACCCAGTTTATGAAGTCAATCTTGAAGCCAAGGTGTGTCATTAGAAGCCTCAGGTACATCCAGCTAATTCTGTCATAAGCCTTGGATAAGTCAATTTTGACAATGGATCCTTTTTCCTGCTTCTTTTGATACTATGGAGGGTTTATTGGGTGACCCCAACAGCCTCATGGATTTTCCTTCCGTCCAAGAATCCAAATTGTTCCAAGGAGATACTTCTAGAGAGGAAAGGTTTTAGGCGTGAGGCAATAATTTTTGCAATGATTTTATAGATACAGGTGCAAAGGGATATGGGTCTGAAGTCATAAAATGGCACTAGATGCTCTTTTTTTGGGATAAGGGCTAAGAAGGTGGCATTCAAGGGTTGATAAATGGAACCCGTGTTGCACAACTCTTCCACCACCTCTAGAAGGTCCTACCCCAAGAATTCAAAGAAATGTTGAAAAACTTCCATCGTCCATCCATCAGGTCCTGGAATTTTATCCTTCTGCATTGATTTTAGGATTCATTCCACTTCCTCCTTTGTGACAGGCTCCATAATGTTGCTATTTCCTTCCTTACCAATGTAACTAGGGAATAACTGGGTCATCCTAATTACTTCAGCAATAGAAGCCTCCGCAGGGGCTCTGAACATGGATTTAAAGTGATTGACTCCAAGAGAGGAAAGGTCTTCAAAATATCGTGCCATACCTCCATCCTCCATCTGCAGTTCCCAAATTGTATTTATGTTTTTCCTTCATTTAGCATAATTATGAAACAACTTGCTATTCTCGTCTCCAGCTAGAAGCCAAATGGCCCTACTTTTCAGACGCAAACTTTCTTCTCTTTATAGAAATATTTTCTTTCGAACTGCTTCCATACTCCTTATTTTGTCTCTTAATTCGATAGAGGAATATCCTATTGTTACAGGTAAAAATACCTCCTCATTAGCTCAGAGGAGAAGATAAATATGGAAGGAATACAAAAACCTAAACTAAACCTATTTCTGCCAAGGTAACACCTCACTATAACAACACAAGAGCATTATAACACACCTAATCAGTGAATAGGCCACGTTAGTGGCTAGGGCAATGCTATGTTTACACTAGAGAGCAGTGTTACCCATATTTTGAGTTTGGAACGGGAAAAACCCACAGAGAATGATTTTAATCTCCAGCTTTTTCTCACAAGAGAGTCAGTACAAAAAGGAAACTGCAAAGCACTAATCTCTTATTGGGCCTTGCCATAAAAAACTGAACTCTCAAACAAAGCAAAAGCATGGAGGTTGAGGAAACATCTTGGTTTTTTCTATTCAGAACTAGTGGAAAGAGAAGGGCAATGATTTCTCTCTCCATCTAATATAAAATGGAGTTGAAGGCTCTTGGTTCAAGGTCGAAGGATTTTCAAAGTTTTGAATACTTGTGAAGTAGAGATCATTGTTGTAGTATGAAGGTCAAGGGTCAAAAAGGTTCATTGAGAACTTATTTATCAAGACATCACCACTTTGAGAGATAGAGAGATTGGAAGGCTGAGGAGGTCTTGGTACAACCGACGATTGTAATCCTCCTTCTTATAAATCAATAGAACTGTATCTGTTTTGTCCATTCTATGCGTTGATATTGTCATTATTATTTAATCACTTATATAGCATGAGATGAATGGCTTAGATGTGCATAGTTTAAATGTTTATTATATATTGACTTAATTGATAGGAAATATATGTTATGGTAAGGATTACACGGGTGATTTAATTGATTACAGGGCCAAATATTTGGAGCTGGTGAAGGAGAACTCCTGCTTCGCTGCCTAGTGCTCTCCAAAGGACTTCAAGATCATTAAAGAGTTAATCTTCCATATTATTCCATCAAGTTGTTTTAAGTGAATATGAACATGTATGTGCCATCTTTGTGAACTATACAGCTAATCTTACTGTCTGCCTCGGGCACCAGAAAGCCTTGAGACGGATATTCGATAACCAACAACCCAAGAATTTTACCCTATAGCAGAATTGGCGACTCCGCTGGGGAGTTTCCCCATATTTTTCGGACTATTTCTTTCCTCCTTTCTTCTTTCCTCTGTTCACAGACCCTTATGACCAGTATTTATGCCCAATAGAAATTTCAAAAGCTCGCAGAGTTCAATCCTGTTTCTGTTTGACCATATGAAGAACTTTACCCTGGCTAACGCTATCTCTGTCGGTTTTCCAGTGCATTATAATTCTGGCTTTGCTTAAAGACAATGCGTTAGTCTCTAGATTAATGCTTTTTTTACTCAGAGATAGTGCGTTACTTAGCCAAAATTTGCTATTCACCCCTGTGATTGTGTTTTGGTTGCAGAGTTTTTTGGCCATCAATATATATCCTTGACTGAATCCCTATGCTTGTTTACTAAGCTGGCATTTCTATTTGTTTGCTCTCGTTTGAAAAGTTAGTGTCAAAAGCATTTACTTTTTAGAGAAGATTTTTTTTTTTTTTTTTTTTAGTTTTTCTACATCTAGCTGAGTTAATTCTGAAAATTTCAGTTCATAGACTGTTAAGAAGAGATAGATAGAATTCTGAATCTTTAAAGTTGAACTGTGCTATTTGAATGTTAGTGCATGGATGTTGAAAAGAAACCTCTCCTTGTAGAAATAATCTTCATCGAATTGAATATTTAGAGCATATTTTTGCATGGTTCCTGAGTCAGAGTCTCATTACATTTCATACGTCCACTCCCCCTCCGCAAGACTAATAATCAAGTACACTAAGAATCAAGCGATAATAAAATCAATCACATTACTCTTTTTGAGCTCACACCAACAATAGTTCAGGCTAGGATCTTGGGTTAGGAAAAGTGAGAAAATCACCCAAGATCTCAAAACTTGAAACTAGAGTCATTAACGAGCGAAATCCTACTGCACTCATATTATTGAGACCATTCCTTTACTGGAGCTCAGCGCGAGACAACACTTGGGTGCACAAGAAGGTAGCCCACCTTTGACTACATCTGGTGGGTGTGTTATATATTGGGGTTCGCTTCGGGGATGTCGAAACTAGATCGAGTATCTAGGTATTCTGCCCATATAGCATGCTGTCCTTGACCGTGGACCCCCCTGATGATGTCTGTGATTTTAGGTATCTTTAGTGGCCATAATTTTTAGGGACTTACAAAAGGTGACTGGGACGGGCTGTCATGGTACCTGAAACATACATACCTACTCTGTCTTCGGTCTTTAGGAGGGTACTCATCTTCACGATAGTGCTTACACCTATCATCTGAGGTTCGGGTGAAGCTCTAGAGTGACTGTAACTGTACTTTCGACCAACCCTCTCTGTATACTATTGTGATACTGGATTTCATCACCAGCAAACGATAGTACTCAGACAGCGCACCCTATTCTGGCTGCTTGCTGAATGATTTTAGAGAGTCCTTTTTTATTTTTTATTTTTTAGGTGTGTGGTTACTGTCATTGAGACTTTATAATGCATCAAAATTTATTAAAATTTGTTAAAAATAAACACGTCACCGTGGCGTCGTCCGACCCATGCCATCTATCTCGACGACAGCAAGGTCTACCTCCTCTGCCTCTTGAGGAACAACTGAACCTTGGTGAGCTCGTGCCTTCTACAGAAGAGCAGTCTCCATTGAAAAAAAATGATTTACACATAGCCTCGTATCATACGGAATTTCCGGAGGACCCTTTCACGGAAGGTGTCGTACCTCATTACAATCCTCCACTCACTGATCCATTGGGGCCTGTGATAGTTTAGATTCCACCACGCCGAGATATGTCTTCAGTCGCACAAACATCCACTTCACCACCGACATCCACAGGGTCGATGCCAATGGCAACCATCCCAGGTTCACTACCATCCTCCCCACCGGTTGTCAGTTCTATGCCATCACTTGGTAACCCCAGTAGTCAACATATACCTAATCCCAACACTACGGTCATCACAACTGTCAGTAGCTCACCAAGTCCTTCGGGATCTACTCCTACCATGACCACGTTGGGGCCCATGGTTCCTCCTCCCATGAGTGTGACTACTTTGGTTCCTTGCATCCATATGGACTAACCCACCCCAACCTCCATCTGGAATGGGGGGGCACTTTTATACTGGGGGCAACCAACCGTTCGCCCCACAATACAATATGCCTTATGGACAACAATCATATGTACCTACTCCTCCACCTATAGGAAATTTTAATCAAATTCCTACTTATCCTCCTGGTAACACATTGATGGGCGGACCCTATGGTCTAAATAGTCAACCCATATTTCCTTGGTTAGATTCAGGGGAAAATCCACAATTGCCATTTTTGGCAGCTCTGGACATCCCGGACATCCATAAACTCACTAATGATCCCATCAATCACAACCCGCTCTGGCCTCCAGTACCGCACAAGATTCCTTCTGACATCCCAAAGTTCGACAGGAAACAAGGGGACGACCCAGCTGCACACATCACTACCTTTCATCTATGGTCTATATCTAATTCCATGGTGGATGATAGTGTTTGGCTTCGACTATTTCCCCGCACTCTTACAGGCAATGCTGCCAAGTGGTATATTGAATTGCCACGCACCACCATAAACACTTTTGGCGCTTTAGCGATGGAGTTTCTAAAGAACTTCCAATTACCAATTAGATTGGAAACCGGAACGTAACTGTTAACCTCGTTGCGCCAAGACACCACCACCCACATCTCCGATCACATTCATTAATGGAGACGTAGGAGGAGGCTAGTAAAAGCACCAATCCCGGATCATCTCTTAGCTAATTGGTTTTGTAAGTCTCTCTTACCTCACATCTCCAAAGACATTGGCCTTTCCGGTGAAGTTACAGAAGATCAATGCATTCGTCGTGCCCAAAATTTGGATTTAATCTATTCACAATCTGGCACGCTATATGATTTTCTCCCCAATGCCCCTAGTAACCCAAATCCTCCTGCTACTCAGAAATCCAGAGCTCATGCCGACAGTCTCGTTGGCACAATATCTGGTGTAGCCACAAAACAGTCTCGGGGGAAAGCCTCCCAACTGTCCTCGGCTACCACCGCCCCTCACCAAACGACTACTCTTCCTACCTCTGAGGTAAATTCTGTGCAAACTTCACAAAAACCTAGTGGAAAGAATAAGAAGAACAGGAAAAAGACATCTTCTTTGGAAGAGCAGTCAGACAATCAGAATAACCCTAATCAGAAAAACGCTGCCAAAAATGACAAAGGGAAGGATAAACCCATGAAATTTCCTTGCAAGATCTGTGCAGAGGACCACTTGACATACAAATGTCCTCGGCTGCAGGAATGCACCGATTTTATCGCAAACAAGGATTCTGGGTGAACATCTGCCATTCTTCATAATCCTTTCCCTCATCAACAGCAGCAACATCAACACATGGTTGACAACCCGCCACAACCCCACCAACGGGGCAATGGTGGTTCGCATCCTTCCTGTGAAGGACCATCCGCCATTTATGGCATTGAGAGTGTTGAACTTCAAAAACGAGCCAAGCTTTATGGAAATCCTACCATAGATACTTAAGAATCTGGTACTAGTTCAAATCCACCGCCGCCCAATGATTTGCATATCGAACGACCTATTGCTGACTTCGTGATTCGTCCCCCCAAAGGGACACTTCGACGCACGACTCATAACACCTCTACACATGTAGCTCAAAACTACAACATTGTAGAAGATTTGGTGCAGGCATCATAAACTATGTCGGCTCTCGAAGTATTGCAAACTTGTCCAGCACAAAGGAAAGCCTTTCTTTCGGCCATTGGTGGAATAGATGCCCAGGATTCCATGCTAGCTATCTTTTATATGGAAAAAACTAAACCTCACCTCTCACACCAACTCGCATTCCAGGTGCAATTTGTGTCTAAAGGGAGACCAATCCATCACATTGTCATAGACGAAGGTGCTTTGACCTGCGTTATGTCACAAGCTTGCTGGCTCAATTTAGGTTCTCCTGTCTTAACACCGTCGTCGAATTCCCTCAAAGCTTTCGATGGCCACACGTTCCTCCCAAAAGGATGCCTTGCTAGCTTTCGCATCACTCTGGTTGGGAAAACGGTAACCGTGGATGTTGAAGTCGTAGATTGTCATCTCGACTATAATCTATTGCTTGGCCGCAGTTGGTATTATGCCATGACTGCCATTGTTTCTTCGGTATTTTGACTCATCCTATTTCCATTGGATGGGAAAATAGTCACAGTGGATCAATTATCCTTCTGCACCCCTGATTATACCACGTTACCAAGTAGCACTGTACCCCTAATAGGAGGCTTTTCTGAATCTTACGTTAGTATCGGTACCGGTCTTCTGAAGGCATCCTCCCTACTGGGTTGTTTTCCTCTCCCGCCGCCACAGATCCCAAACACGGTTGCAATGATATCCACCACTTCGGATGGCTCTATCGACCCATGGATCCTTCCAGCACCTTCAGACATTGATTCCCACGGAGATCAGATGCCGCTCTCACTAGCCGAGTTGGCCTACCAAGCCATCCAAATTACATCTGAACCCTCCATTGCTATGGTTTCGACCAAAGGTACAAACCTCCCACCCATCACAGTTCTCTCTAAGGATCTCCTCAATGAAGTCTTTCCTACAGACGAAGCTATTCGAGAGATCATGTATTTGGAAGAATTACCTTAGGGAGAGTTTCACCATCGCGCTTCGATGATTGACTCGGACGTGATCAAAAATAAAACCCCATCCTTTGACCCACCTGAGATGGTTCCCTCCGCTAACACGACTGTTCAAACTATCGATTCAGAAGGGAACATGGGTAATCTTTCTAAGACAATGCTCATTGATATCTCGGTCAAAACGAGTATCGTGGAAAATATTCAGATTGGAGCCGATTGGAATCTTGAGGAAATTGCATGCTTCACATCCCTTTTCAAGGAATTCTGCGATGTGTTTGCTTGGTCTTATGACAAAATTCCTGGCATAGATCCATCTATAGTCGAGCACGAAATCAAGACTTATGACAATGCCAAACCAATTTGGCAACGAATCAGGCCTGTTCACCCGTGCAAAGCAGCCGCCATCAAAATGGAGGTCGAAAAACTTTTAAACGCTGGTTTCATCTATCCTGTTCCTTTGACGGAATGGGTTTCCAATCTGGTTCCCATCGACAAAAAACAAGGCACCATTTGAGTTTGTGTTGACTATCATGATCTGAATGCTGCTTGTCCCAAAGACAATTATCCTACACCGTTCATAGATCAGATTCTCGACGATTGTGCCGGATGTGAATATTTTTCCTTCATGGATGGATTCTTGGGCTATAGCCAGATTGTAATTAAAAAAGATGACCAACATAAAACTGCCTTCATCTATCCTTGGGGCACATTTGCGTATCGTAAACTCCCATTCGGTTTGAAGAATGATAGAGAAACTTTTCAGTAGGCTATGGACTACGCTTTTCACGACATTTGACATATTGTACATGCTTACTTGGATGACCTTCTGGCCCATTCCAAGAAACGTCCTGATCACCTTGCTCATCTGAAAGAAATTTTTGGTAGGTGTAGATTCTACAATATACGTCTGAATCCTCATAAATGCATATTTATGGTCGAGTCTGGGCGTCTGTTAGGTTTCATTGTCTCCAAGCACGAGATTAGGGTTGATCCCGATAAGGTTAAGGTGATTGTTGAATTTCCGGCACCACAATCCATCATTCAACTCCAACGTTTGCAAGGGTAGGCAAAATTTTTACGTCGATTCATCGTTAACTATGCCGAGATGATGAAAGGATTTATGCGATTATTGAATACAGGAACACTATACTTGTGGGATGACCAAGCTCAACGGTCATTTGATGCTTTAAAACACACACTTGTTTCAGCCCCACTCCTTAGTGCCCCCGATTACTCACGTGACTTTCTCCTCTACCTGGTAGCCTCACCATCCTCACTTGGAATGGTTCTGGTTCAAGTTCACAATGAAGATAGTGAAAATGTGATATACTATTTTTCCAAAGGTCTAATCAGACCTGAACTACGTTATTCACATGTGGAGAAACTTTCTCTTGCAGTCGTTTTTGCCGTCACCCGACTCCGACACTATATATTGCTGCGAAAGATTACAGTTATTGCTTTGGAGAACCCAATGCGACGCATCTTGTCTCGAAAAATTATTGGAGGAAAATATTCCAAATAGATCATAATCCTCCAACAATTTGATTTGGTCTTCATAGCTGCCAAAGTAAAGAAATCCCTCGTCTTCACTGAATTATTATTGGACCTTCCCAGAATCAACCCAGGAGAAGTAGCTCATGATCCATTTCCTGATGAATCTGTATAATCGGTTGATTCTTCGGATCCATGGTATGGAGACATTTTGGTCTACCTACAAACCCAATGCTTCCACCCAACTCTCACGTCTGACGACCGTCGTCGTATTCGCCACCATGCAAAGCACTACCTCGTGCTGAATGATACGCTATATTGTCATGGCGTCGATAATATTCTTCGGTGTTGTCTCACTTTCGATGAGGCAAAACACATTTTGAATAACTACCACGCAGGGGCATGCAGTGGTCATCTTTCGGGCTTAGCTACTGCCCAAAAAATCCTGCGCGCAGGTTACTATTGGCCCACTTATTATAAAGACTGCATTGCAGCGGTCCAAAAGTGCCATCCATGTCAAATTTTCACAAAGAAAATGTGTGCTCATCCTGCCCCCCTTCATCCAGTTATCTCCATTGGTCCTTTCGCTAAATGGGGAATTGACTTCGTCACCTGCAATCCCACTTCGGAAAATGGACACAACTACATCGTGGTTGCGGTCGACTATTTTATGAAATGGGCGGAAGCCATTCCCACTTTTAAGGCCGACGGCGAAACCTACCGCTCTCTTCCTGTTCAATCAGGTAATCTGTCGGTTCGACGTACCCCTATCTATTGTCACAGATCACGAATCCCACTTTCAGAATCATATGATGACCGAATTAACCTCCATGCTAGGTTTTCCTCAAGATCAATCTTCGTCTTATTATCCTCAAGCTAATGGTCAAGTCAAAGCCGTAAATGGCATCCTCAAGACCATGATTCGTTGACTGGTCGGAAACCATAAAACCACATGTCATTGGAAGTTGTATTCCACGTTATGGGCATACCAAACGTCAGTCAAAACTGCCACAGGTTTCACGCCATTTCAACTTGCATTCGGCCTGGAGGTAGTCCTTCCAATCGAGTGTGAAATTCCATCACTAAAACTCACTGTGGAACTCCTGCCTGGCACCACTACCACAGAAGAGCACTTGCTCTCGCTCGATCATTTAGACGAAACTCGTCAAGATGCTACACTAGCACTCAAAGCTCACCAGTGCCGAGTTAAAGCTCAATACGACAAATCTGTCAAGTCTCGTTCTTTCCAAGAAGGCGATCTTGTTCTACTCTATGATCAAAAACATTAACTCTTGGGGGCAGAAACACTACAACCATTATGGCTTGGTCCTTACATCGTTACTAAATTCCTCTCAAAAGGGGCTTACGAACTTCAGGACTGTAATGGAATTCCACTCACGGAGCCCCACAATGGGCTCTATCTAAAGAAATATTTTTCCTAGTTTCACACTAGGCATATGCTTTGTAATTTTATGTAGTTTAGTTTGCCTATTGTTTTGATGTTTCTGGATATTTTTTGGTTTTTGAGGTGTTTTTTCTCATGTATAATCTTTTTCTCTCACACAGATGCCTTCATCCTCCTTATCATACGTCGGATATGCGGACGGTGCTAGTCGTCACACTAGATGCATTGCTTCAGCTGCTTGGGTTCTCTATACTCCTGAGTCAGAACTTCTTGCTCCTGGGGGAATTTTCCTAGGTAGTGCCACCAATAACGTTGCTGAGTACATGTCAGTGATACAACTCCTCATGGAGGCGGCATCTCGTGACATCTCCAATTTAGTGGTCAGGTTAGATTCCCAACTCGTCATTATGCAGTTAAACATTCATTACCGTGTCTGTCATCTAGTCTTGTTATGTTATTTTTTACGGGTGCGACTTTTATAACGTCAATTTCAAACTATCACATTTGAGCACGTTCCTAGAACTATGTGTTAGATTATCATTTGTCACATTTATTATAAAAGACTTATACATGAGCATATATATTTTCATCCCTTTGAAAAATACATAAAAAATCACAAAACACAAAATCACCAAAAATTATGTATATATATATATATATATATGTCGTGTCCAGTACAATAGTTACATCAAAAAATCTTCCAAAACTTGGGTGTTTTACAGAACTTTGGCTATGCTAAGCCACGCTCTAACACTAATACATCCGATTCACTAGCTAGGCCTGATGATCATGGTAACATACAACTGCTCTGGCTATCCTCCTCAGAGGCACCAGGTATCTCTCCGGCACACCTACGGTATGCCACTGTAAATGAACTGGAACCTCCCGCATAGGAAGGGGTGGTATACCCATACTCAAACCCTCCAAGTTTCTGGAGATTTCATGTAAAACCTGGGCATCATCATCCTTGGCGGCTTCTGCATTCTTTGCTGGTGCGCCATCCCCGGGTAGCTATAGTCCTCGCCAGGCATAGCGAGGGGCCCCAACTAGGCGGACAGGTGCCACATCTGTGTCAAGAAAAAAAATCTTCATGTCAAAACATAATTTTCACCCGATTTCAACAAAAAAATTGCATAAACATTCAAAAGACAAAAAAACAAAGTACTTCCTTGAAATACACTAATCTTTTGCTTCTTACCATCGAGTCCCCACTGGGTGCCAGGAGGCAGCGCTAACTCCGGATCGCTTGTGAAGTTCATCCCTGCATAGGGATAATCCTCAATCATAATAATCTGGGAGTTCATCCAATCAAAAAATCCATCATCAAAACAGTGGTGGATGGGACCCTCTCCAGTCCGCGGAAGCAAAGCTACCCACCAAGCCTGCCTCGGCTTGCGTGGGCCCAATGGCACTGTAACGATCCTGGGCCTCATCAATGGTACCTGCTCCAGTAAGAAAGAGACAATCAGTGTACCGTACCCAAACTCTCTCTGGGTACGGGTCTTACACGTGGTAAGTTCTGCTCGGACCCGACGGACAACTCCGTCACACCAGTCAAAAACCTGAGGCTTTATATAGTCCAAGGCTAGTAGCATCTGGGCCTTGGTGGCCACATGCTAACTCTTGGCACCTGCAAAGCTCACAATAATCCATAAAATATACCTCAGAGGTCTCAAAGTCACCCGTGCGATCGGTACCCAGTTGCTCACAGCCTGAGTGTCACGTATGCAATGCTCAAGAGTCAGATCAACAGTGGAACGTGGGTCTGCTCTGGACCTCTTGAAGTTGGGCCTCAGTCCACAACATGATAGGTCGGTCAAAAATTAAACATCATCCTTTTCGATTGAGAGCTCATTTCCCCCAACCTAAAAGACATGGTGCTGCTCATCCCATTGCTAGATTAGCCACCTCAGGAGGTCCTCTTGACCCCTCATCAATTCTAAGCAGGCATATTTTAGCAATCCGCATCTGCGGAGAGCCATCAAGCTTGTAGCATCCATCATCATCTCTCGTTATTCCCGTTCATGTTCTCTCTCTCGCCAGATACTCATGTCTAACAGCTAAATACCTGCAAATGCAACATTTTCAACCAATCAAAACTTGCTTGGACCAATTCAAAACAGTGAAAAATGAGTTGCTAAAAAACACGGTGCGCCTAACGCAGGCCCTAGTGTAAAATAGAGCGTGCTAATGCGGCATCCCTTCACGGGTTGTGCGCTTAACGCGGCTGTTACACTACTGGCCTGCGTTAGGCGCAAGCATTTTTTAGGGCCTCACAATTTTCCCAGTTTGAACCAACAAAACTTAACAAAAAGACAATTAAATGAAAGCAGGAGGTTCTAGCTCTTACCTGGATCTCACGGGAAGGAAAACCATTGCCCGGATTGACCGCAATCGTCAGCTATAGATTTCACCCCTTTTCACCCCAGAGATCCTTCACAACACTCAAAACAGTGAAAATGAAGGTCTTCTGACCTTCTTATAGCCAATTCTGGGGCATGACTCTCTTAAGCTAGTTAGCAAAAGTCGTGAATTCTTGCTGCATATATGTCACAACTATTGAGATTTGTTACTGATGTTCTGATGAGTGATCACAATTCATATGCAGACATACACATGTTTGGTCGAGCATTCTTTTTACGATATTTTTCTTACTCGTTAATCCGAAAAACCTCTAGTTCCCTTCTTCGGACTCGTTAAACTTATACGAAGTTGATGTCGAGCATTCTTTTTATGGTATTTTTCTTGCTCGTTAATCTGAAAAACTTGGAGTTCTCTTCTTCAAACTCGTTAAAACTAATATGAAGAAGCATTGAGCTTTATTTTTAGGGACCTTTTTCTCGCTCATAAAACTGAAAAAACCCCGAGTTGACTTTGTCGGGCTCGGTAAACTACCACGACAGAGAGTAAGGAGCCATTCTTCTCCTCTTTTTCAAAGCTCTTTAAACTGAAAAGGTGACCGAGTTTTCTCCGCGTGACTCATTAAAATTTCACGGAAGATATCGAGTTTTTCTTTGTTGGACTCGTTAAAATTTCACAAAGAGTACTGAGATTACTCCATCTCCTCGTACTCATAACAAAATGAGGTAGACGTCCATCGAACATAGATTTCTCACTTTTCTGACTTCGATGGACTAACTCATGGAAAATAAACTGTTTCGGGCTTACTATTCTCCCTTTTCTGTGCCCGGTTATCAAGACATGACAAAGGTACCCCAATGGAGTTGTCTTTTACGACATTTTTCAGACTCTCTAAACATGAAAAATTCACCGAGTTTACTCGTTTGGACTCGTTAAACCTAATCAGATGGGGCATAGAGTTGTCTTTTATGACATTTTTCAGACTCTCTAAATATGAAAAATTCACCGAGTTTACTCGTCTGGAATCGTTAAACTTAATCAGACGGGGAAAAATTTGGACAAAATGGATACTACCTCTGTTACATTTTCAGAAAGGTCGATTTGGCAGCAAAATTATTGAACATGGCACTTCCCAGAAAACTCTTTCGCAGCTAGCCAAACCCTACCATCTATGAGTATTAGCCTTCATGTTCCAGTGTTCCTACATCGGTTAAAATCCTAACACAATATTTGGTGTTCATTAAGCCTCAGTTGCCTAGTACCTTGTTACAGTGCCTTCTCTTGTTCAAGCAGATCTCTCTATCTACTGCTCCTCTTATCAACCAAGCCGCTCATTATGCTAGAAATTGTTTGTCGTCCGACATCCCCATTCACTCTTCATTATCTTCATCACAAACAAAATCAGTTGGTTTCCGTTTCATGTTGGCTGATGTAGGACGCCTCAGTGCCTACCTTTTAACAGATCTCTTCCTATCGACTTCAACATCTTATCTAGGAAGTTGATCCAGAAACTCATCAGTACCCGGATACTTGTAGACATCAGTGGCAGGTAGTCTTGTGTTTGATTAGGAGTCTTCATCATTGGCTCCTGATTGAATTATTCTACGAGTGTTCGAATTCAACTCCTTTTATTCACACTCGCTAGATTTTACTGTGCATCTTAGGGACCATCATCATTATCGGTGGCCGCCTTCGCTTCTGTTAACAGTTTTCATTATTGACTGGTAATCAGACGATTTCTCACACGTTCGACGAGAACTCCTTCATTCACATGTTGAGAAATATGCAGTTTAAGTGAGGTGGCGGTCAAGACCTTGGGGCAAAGGTTACATCATTAAAGCTATGTTCCCTTCCCCAAGTTGCGATATTGTTTATGGAGACAACTTCTTCAGCCTGATCTTGTTATGACAGACACTTCCACATTGCGCCTATTGGTGGAAATATTCTTCATATCTCTATTCTAGAAAAATCATGTTGTTTAAGCTACTGAGCATGGGAATGCCCGACTCAAGGTAGATACTATATTTTCTGACATATGTTGTTGTTTCAGGTTTTCCTCAGTCTTTCAATCTCTTTATCTCTACTACACACATTTTAAAATATTTCGGCCATCGTCTTCGTCTCTGACCTCACACTTTAGGGGGCATCTGTTACAGGTCAAAATACCTCCTCATCAGCTCAGAGGAGAAGATAAATATGGAAGGAATACAAAAACCTAAACTAAACCTATTTCTACCAAGGTAACGCCTCACTATAACAACACAAGAGCATTATAACACACCTGATCAGAGAATAGGTCGCGTTAGTGGCTGGGGAAATGCTTTGTTTACACTAGAGAGCAGCGTTACCTGTGTTTTGAGTTTGGAACGGGAAAAACCCACGGAGAATGATTTGAATCTCCAGCTTTTTCTCACAAGAGAGTCAGTACAAAAAGGAAACTGCAAAGCACTAATCTCTTATTGGGCCTTGCCATAAAAAAATGAACTCTCAAAGAAAGAAAAAGCCTGGAGGTTGAGGAAACATCTTGGTTTTTTCTATTCAGAACTGGTGGAAAGAGAAGGGCAATGATTTCTCTCTCCATCTCCTATAAAATGGAGTTGAAGGCTCTTGGTTCAAGGCCGAAGGATTTTCAAAGTTTTGAATACTTGTGAAGTAGAGATCATTGTTGTAGTGTGAAGGTCAAGGGTCAAAGAGGTTCATTGAGAACTTGTTGATCAATACATCACCACTTTGAGAGATAGAGAGATTTAAAGGCTGAGGAGGGCTTGGTATAACCGACGGTTGTAATCCTCCTTCTTATAAATCAATATAACTGTATCTGTTTTTTCCATTCTATGCGTTGATATTGTCATTATTATTTAATCACTTATATAGCATGAGATGAATGGCTTAGATGTGCATAGTTTAAATGTTTATTATATATTGACTTAATTGATAGGAAATATATGTTATGGTAAGGATTACACGGGTGCTTTAATTGATTGTAGGGAAAAATATTTGGAGCTGGTGAAGGAGAACTCCTGCTTCGCTACCTGGTGCTCTCCAAAGGACTTCAAGATCATTAAAGAGGTAATCTTGCATCTTATTCCATCAAGTTTTTTTAAGTTAATATGAACATGTATGTGCCATCTTTGTGAACTATAAAGCTAATCTTACTGTCTGTCTCGGGCACCGGAAAGCCCTGAGAGGGATATTCGATAACCAACAACCCAAGCATTTTACCCTATAGCACCTGTCCCCTCTGAACTTTCAAGAAAATATATTTCCTCATTGACCTTCCTTGATTCCTCCTCCTCCTTTAATTTTTTGTCTTTTGCCCAGTCCTAAGTAGCTTTCTTCATTTTCTTCAAATTCTCCATGAAGTACCTTCTCATATTTCCAGGTTCCCTTGGTCTGTCCTTCCCCCATGTAGCATGGAACAAAGAGTTATAGGACTCATCTTTAAGCCATGAGGAATTAAATTTTAATGGAGCTCCAGGTTTTTTATGAGTACCTTTAAGTTCTAAGAGGATGGGGAGGTGGTCAGATTGACCACCCTCCCCTACCCAATGCCGAAATACAGATGATCTTGCCACCAAGTCTTCAAAAAGAAGGAAACGATCCAATTTCTTAGCCACCCATTCCTCTCCCATTCCCCTGTTCCTCCAAGTAGGTATGGGCTTGACAAAATTTTCATCCACAAGATGAGAGGAGGCTAGCTTATTGGAGAAATAATCAGTAAGTGGGTCTACCCATGCAGAGGGCACCCAAGATTTTGAAATCCCCAAAGAGAAATTAAGGTCTCCTCCCAGGATAAGGTTTGGATCATTCAGACATGATTTGGCAAAGAGGGTGTTCCAAAATTGCACTCTCTCCGAACATGGGCCATAGACATTGAGAAGGAGAATAGGGTGAAAAATTTCATTAGAGTATACTTCCATAGCCAGAGAATCTTCAAATCCCCATGAAGACATCTCCTTCATTCTCCCAGAGTTAAAACCCATCGCCAGTCCCCCCGATCTACCTTGAGCATCCAAAGCCTGGAAAACCCATCCCAGGAACATCCTTGACATAAGAACTTTCACCTCCTCCCCCAAGCTCAATGTTTCTTTAAGGCTAAGGACATCAGGGTTGTGGGACTTCATCAAGTTCCTTAAAGCTAGTTTTTTAGGTTGACTAGCTAAACCCCTACAGTTGTAAGAAAGAATAATCATCGATAACTTTGGGGTGGTGGCTGTGCTGCTCTAAGCACCCCTGAGAGGGACTGTTATAGGTCAATTTTGGCATCATTCCCAATGAATTGGTTAACTGGGAATCATCTCCAGGACCAATGACTAAGGGTCTATCATCCTCTATCATTTCAAGTTGCTACATGCCCTAAGACAAGAACAAGACAAATCATACATGACTTTCATCAAGCAAAGGTTTCCAAGGTTTGAAGTTTAATATATAGCATATGAGAGCTCATCAATGCTGCCTCTAAAGGAACTAAGTACGTTGCATATGCAGGTAGCCCCATGGAAGACTACTCTGCAAAGCACTTCCCGACATTCATAGGTGCGTTGGTCACATTGGGAGCGAAATTCTCATTGTTACGGAATCTCCACTTGGTCAGTGCCTTCTAGAAGAGTTCACATGTGTCAAGCTTCGAATCCAAGTGTCCATTTGACATATACAATATTGGGATCATGTCTTGCATATTATTGGAAAGTCATTAATTGTAAAACAACCTTTAGCTCCTCTATAAATTGAGCACAGATCTGAGTGCTTGGTAAGGAAGAATTTGAGTAGAGAAATGCTGGTGGATTTTCAATTGAGAGTTAGAATTTTGTAACAGCTGCTGGAGAGATTTATACTGTGATGAGGTTGAGGATTTTTGCTGGAGATGGTCACTTCAAAGAAGTCATTGGGTTGTAACCTCTCCTTCTATCATTAATAAAGAGTACAACTTATTTTTCCCTATATGCATCTGTATAGGATTTGATTTTCCATATTGCAAGATCTTAGTTGATGTATATGGTTTATGCTTTACTTATTTAGCGAAATAAATTGAATAGGCATCTGTGTTATTGCTATCTTCTACTGTTTAGTGTTCATTCTTGCAGGAAATATTTTGCACAGCCCGCTGGAATTTGAAGCTACAACGGAAGCGACAGAAGGAGCCATTTAGAAGCGCTTGGATTCCAAGTAAGCCTCTAATCCATTTTGTGTGTTTGTTCTTAGTTAGGAAAAGTCGTCATATAGTCTTTAATATGTTTTTATAGACTAACACCTATCTAGGGAAGCATGTTTTATCCGTAATTCACAATTCTGTCCAACAAATTGGCGACTCTGCTGGGGAGAATTTCTCTTAGATCTAGGTGTTTTAACCTCTGATTTGCTCAGTTTATTCACCCAGTAGTTGTTATTAACAAAGATTAAACTTTTTCAAATCTTAATTTGCAAAATAAGTGTGTTAAAATGCTTTGTTTTTTATTTTACACTGCGCCCAATGCACTCCTGGACAGGACATAGTGCTTTGCATAGCACTGTCTCCCTTTCAGGCTTGCGTTGCAAAGCACTGTTTCCCCTTAGAGACTGCGTTGCCTCCTGAAACCATCTAAGTTCCCTTGAATTTATCTTTGCAAATGATTTAGTTTGTTTTCTACTGTGTTTTGAAAAGTTTGAACCTCATATTGACCAGTGAATCTATCTATTTCTTCCTCCTTTGAAAGAAAATTTGTTCAATGTTTGTTTAAAATTTTTTTCTTTATCATTGACAGATTTATTTCAAAGTATTTTCATTGTCGCATTAAGCTCATTTGCTTTGGAAATAGGAAATTGTCGTAAATTCTTCATTTCCTGATAGGAGAAATTGTTGTTAAATTCCTCATTTTTCCTTCAAAAGTGATCTGAAATGTGTGAGAAGAATATTTCTTATACAAAGATAGACAGTAGGGGCTTTTACTGGTTATTTCACCTTTAAAAGAAAGGATGAAACCAGAAGCTTCTGGCCCTCTTACTGGCTCTGCCTAAAGAAATATGAAGTAAACACTAAAACGATCTGGCAATGAAAGTATTTGTTTTCTGATTGCAAAGTATTAATTAACCAATTTTATGAGTGAACAAGCAATTTAAGGTGTTCTGCAATGGAAGTAATGTGGTTTGGAATGGAACAAATATGTTTTGATCACTGTATAAGTCTTTATGTGTTAAGAGGAATTATTTAAATTTACTATTTAAAGTATCCAACTATGGAAATAAGCAGCAAGAATTCACAGCATAATAACAAGAACCTGATAAAGCAGTTCGCCCCTCTCTTGGGCTACATCTGCTAGGTCCAAAAGCCTCCAAATGGGCTTTTCCCTTCTCAATTAATGCTCAAAATAAGTTTTACACCATGAAGAGAGCCTCAAAAGGTTGAAATACCTACAAAATTAGAATTAGAGTGCTGGAAAAAATAAAAATTGACTATTCATTCACCTCAAACAGATGAACATAGCCCAATACAGCTGATCATTCCTCAAGCCCTGGTGGCTCCACAAGAAATTCCGCTGATAAAACCTCTGATAGATTAACTTGATGGCTCTGCAACCTATTCCAACATCTTCAGAATGTTCCAATACCCCCAAAACAAAAAAAATTTCGTTTCAAAAGGACTTCCCCCGACAAAGTTATGACTGAAACAGACTTTGCCCAGTTAGGGCTAGGAAAGCTCCACCAAAAGTGGAGAAACTCCAGATAGTCTCGACAAAATAGGAGTCAGCGCTATATTCTTGGCACTCCGCCAATTTTCCACCAGTCTCCGAGGTTAATGGATAAGCCCAGGTGACCGGGCTCATCAGAGAAGGTGGTTAAGACTTGAGTTATGGGCGTTGAAACTTTATTATAAAAACACCTTCGCACCTCCCACTAGTCCTTGTGACCATGACTCGACATATTACGTGCCAATGAATCTGTCCCCCGGTTCTCAGCTCTGAGGTGATATGCGAAGGGGGCTGGCCCCCTTTTGGGCCCCACCCAATTTTAAAACAAACGTTATAATAAACTTCGCGACCAAAGAGCTTAAGAATCACCTCATGGCCTGTTGGTCGGGTCATCTGGTTGCTCCATCATCGACCCGTGATCGACTCCTGTTTGCTATAAAAAAATTTTCAACACCAATTTCATTCGACCTTGGGGCCACGTGGCGGCGTCCGGGCTGGCCCCATGGCGCCTTTTGATTGGCAGGCAGAGGAATATTCCGCAGAAATAGGAAATTGTCGTAAATTCTTCATTTCCTGATAGGATAAATTGTTGTTAAATTCCTCATTTTTCCTTCAAAAGAGAAATTGTTGTTTGTATTCCTCATTTCTCGAAAGTAAAAGCATTTGATTTGTTGATTTAGTGCACTTAGTTTCTTTTCTACATTCATAACATTAAAGGAACTGAAAAAGAAAAACTTGCATTTGCATGTATAATTTTGTGTGTTTTGCAAAAGGAACAATTAGGAAATCTGCATTTAGTTTGTGCTCATTGATTTTTTTGCTCTTTCCCCTTAGTAGCGAGGTTTTTCATTGAAGAAACTAAAAGTGAAAGATTGTTTATCATTCTTAGTTTGCATTTTAGGAGTTTCCTACACATCATCATAGTGAACCTTTGAAAGGAAAATTTTTAAGCAAGATCAACACAAAATTAATTTCAATTTACCTAAAAAAGCATTGGAACCATAACAATAACATTTAGAAGGTTTAGGCTAGAGACGTGTTCTGACGTCATAAAACATAGCAGCTGTCGTTAACTTGTCTGCGATACATTCCGAGTGTGATACCTCACTCCACGTATGTAATTATATCGTAGCTCATCCACGTAATTTCGGGTATATTGGCCGGTGTTACAGTACGATAAGTATAAAGGGGTGCTCTCATTGTGCGGTTTCGCATTAAAAAACACTAATACGGACTTGGGCCTCCATGTACCTTCGGGTATATTTGGGAGGAAAACTTTTAGGTGTTGTCCATCCATAGTGAACCGAGTCAATCGCCTTGTAAATTGTGATACACCGAACACAACATTCGGGGAGATTACCTGCCCGTACTTCTTGGTTTTCCAGGAGGTATTTTGCAGTTCATAGTTTCTTGGTAAACCCTTTTGCCTAGCATTACCCTTTTATTTTGTTTATTTGTTTTTTGGTTAAAATAAATCAGTAATCGTGGAAGAATATGTTGAGATTCAACAAGATGATAAGCTTAGTGAAAAGAGTCGCCTTCACTAAGTGGGCCTGCAAGCTATTTTTGGCGCAAGTATATTTTTAAACTATGTCTATTTTTAGACATGATGATCGTATTTCAGAAGTTGCAGGATGCTATTTGTGGATGGTTGGTCAAGTTGGAAAAATATATGAAATTATGTTTTTAGAATATTGGGGAAGTCTGTTTATAGATCGTCAATCTCAAAATAGATGCATGTCGATTATTATTAGCTCTTAATAATAATCAGACTCTAAACAACAAATTATTCTCTTGGAGCACTTCAGTTCAATGCACAGATGTGGCACATCAGCTGACAGAAGGAATTACGCTATTCCTAAGGGTTTAATAGAGCTAATGCATGGAGGACTCAGTTAGAACTCAAGTGGCAGAGTTATGACATAGTTGGAAGAAGTAGTTATGGAGTTGTATTCAGTTTAACTCAGTTAGACTTAGTTGAACTAGTTGTATCTAGTCTAACTGATTGATACACTAGTGAGAGTGGAGTGAATTAATTAGTTAATTAATTCACAAATAATAACTCATTAATCAACTGAAGAATACATTAGTTAACTATAGTGCATGGCAGTTTCAGTGGAGACTAGTGGAGAGATAGGTGAAAGGGAAAGATAGACTATCTGTTGTGACTATAGTGATGCATTGATTGCATCACACACTCAGTGGAGATTCCAATAAGGATTGTGCAGTCAAGGATGGAGTAATTCAAATTCATTCAGAGCTATTCTTTAGTATAGATTGCGTAGTGGAGGTAGGTTAGCAAGTGGCAAAGATCGGTGCATGGATTTGCAAGATTAGGCCTGATTAGTGTATGACGATTGTACTATACTGAGGGCTTGTGATAATATTTTTATGCTTGTATGATATTTTCATATGATATCCATGTTACATAATATATAGTTGGGGTTTTCAGCTTCAGGCTTTCCCGGTTAAAAACTGTGTTATGTGCGATTGAATATTTTTGTTTATGCTTCACATGTGTGTGCAATTAATTTTTTCCGCAAAAGATTAACAAGTGGAATAGATTCAGTATCTTGCATAAAGTTAAATAGTGTGAGATCAGGTGGATCTTGGACATATGAATGCTTAGTGCATATAATTTCTACATGGTATCAAAGTGTTGTTGATTGAATATTGCAATTGTGAAGTGAGTTTGTGCTGGTGGACAATTTGAATTTGCTATAGAAGATTCTTGGTGCATAAATCCAGTATACATT